>CM053784.1:2510000-3110000 GCA_028749045.1 Cupressus sempervirens | reverse complement strand
TTCTCCCATGTCACATCCCAAAAGGGAGGACAACAATTTAAAAGGGAGTGGCTACTGTCCAAGTGCATGTCTAGGACTACATGTCGTGGCTGTTTTTAAAAAAGGCAAAGAATGTTTTTTTTAAAAAAATGTTTTAAAACTTTACACCTCTCAACAGTATGCCACCCAAGAGGAAGCACATGCCCCAAGGCCAGTGATTGGCTTGCCCAAAAAATGCGTGGTAGGAGGAACCACATACAGAAGACATTGCCTACCAATAAATGGAGATCGAGTTGCACAACAAGAAACCCCTACAATCTATGCTGCATCCCAGGTACAATGTCAGGGAGGGTACATAATAAAGTAGGGAAAAACAAGGGCATGAGTAAGATTTCCTTAAGTTCCAACTTGCCCCACAATGGATTCGGCCTCCAACATAAGGTGTTGTAAACTTAAACCACGTTCTAAATATCTGTAAGCAAATATCAGACAAAAACATTCTCAACAATTGCTACACAAGAAACTTAGCCACATACAAAGTGGAATTAAAGCTTGGGTATGGAAAATTTCCAACTTTTATGGCTACCCCATGAGCATAAAACTGCTCCTTCAATTGCACGTAAATAAAAAAAAAAACATGATTTAAAACCATTAGACAACAACCCCTTTGTCCTAGCTATCCTACTGAGTGCACATAAAATAAAATAATAAATTGTGTAAAACCATCAGACAATTCCTTCTTTGATCGAGTCTCTCCTCCTGATTGCACATCGACTTTAAAGATGTTTGTATTAATATGATAATTTAATTTGAGACAAGTACTCACCCACTTGCTAATTTGACTAGGAGGTAATGATTTTAGTTTGGTGACACATTTAGGAGATAGGATGAGTAGTCATACCATAAATATTGTTGGTAGATAGGATATTAGGAGGTTTTGAAAAGAATAATAGATTTTTATTTATTATGACTATTATAATTTTTTTTTTTTGTATTGCAAGATTTAAAAGAAAGCATTTTCCAGAGAATATTCTCTGTTTCCATTTGAAGAATAAAACATTTGCCATAGAAAGTCTAGAGAGCAAAAATGCTCTTGTAGGTGCTTTTTTCTGAAGTGTGAAATTTTTTTTCTAAGTGCATAATTTTTTTTTAAGAAATAGTTTTTTTTTTTTTTTAAGCCATTTCTTTGAGTGTTGATCTTTGAGTTTTGTTGACTTTTCCTTTAACTTGCATAAACTCCTTTTTCTTGAGACATGGTTTTTTTTTGTCATACATTCTAATTCAAGGGTATATTTTTTCTTTCTCCAATTTATGTTTTCCAATTAATCCTATAATAAGGGTATATGTTTCTCCCAATTGGATTTTATAAATCACTTAGTTGGCACAAGGAGATTGAATAATTTGTATTTATCAAAATTGTAAAATTATTTGTTCCCAATTACCAAAATATAAATCGAATTTCCAACATAACATACATTCTTCCACCACATATTTGAACTTGAAAATTTCATAATTGATCATCATCATTAAATCTATTTTTTTTCCACACACATATGCATGAATTGAAATAACATAGGATTCAATGCAAGGAGGTTTTCTCAATCTTTTCTCTCTATTAATCCACCTGGTTCAAGGCTCTATTGGGAAAGAACCAGTAAGAAAACTTGACATCCTTGCCAACATAAAATTTAAATATATTTTTAATAATGTTACAATACAATTTGAATTCTCTTCTAGGTCCTTTACAAGGGATCCTTTTCAATATCTTCAATGCATCATGGGAATCATGGGAAAGACAAGAACTGACTCGGGGGTAAAACAACATATTATGATGAACAATTCAAGCATACATTCCCAACCTACTTTTGCACAATATGTTCAACAATGAACTAAACTAGGGGGGGAAGGTATATTTTCTCAATACGAGACGTCAATCACCATACCATAACATAGCCCTTTTGGAGCTAAAAATCAAGAACTTTCGTTCTTCTACAAATGCCCTTTCAAGGCCAATACAACAAGGGTTTTCATTCCTTCCCTTCTTCAAGGATTCAAATTTTCATACAAGGTATGTGATGACAAGTAGGGGCCCATACACCCTACCCTCTTTCCCTCTTCTCACCATGAGAGGAGACTCTACATTATTGAGGTCCAAGTTGGGCCCTTCCCCTGTACTTGGTCACTTCTTTCTTATCCAAAGGTGAGTAATGCCAAAAAAATCCCCATGAAATCCCCTCAAAATTTCAAAGCAAAGCATAAGAATGACACCTAATAACAAGTTAAGATCCCTCCCAAAACAACCTTAACATACGTGCAAGCAATGTAAGAACAACACAATTCCTTATGCATGAATCAAAGTATGAACAATATGAAGAACATGATCAAAGGAGTGAAGAACCCTACTGTCACAAAAAAGTTATGGTAAAATGACAAGTTAAGAAGAGCTTATCCTTCCTTTCCTTCAATCTTGTAACTTTTCTCTAAAAACTAGAGATTGGATAACAACCCCAAAACTTCTCCAACATGCCTCTAAATATTATCCTAACTCAACTAGACTTTAGGTGACCCCAAGGTAGAGTTGAGTCACCAACCCATGAAGGAGGCAATTCAATTTTCGCAATCAACCAAAAGTAGGGTTTTTGAGTGACCCTCAAAGTCAACCAAAGAGGCTAAGGGGGTGGAAAGTACTCCCAAACCATACCCCTACCCCTAGGGTACTTAAATCTAATATTTTTAGGCCTTAAAGACTTAATAGGAACCAATCAAAAGCTAGGAGAATTTTAAGACTATATAACAACCTTCAAAGAAAGACAATGTAAATTAGCACAAATAGCAACGGGTTTAGTTTCATCTTTCCATTAGATTTCCTGGATAACTATCCTGCACACTAATTGCACACATCAACAATTCAAGAAATCACATGCATATATGTAAATTACATATCCAAAAAATCATGTAAATTTAAAACATTCATTTTTTCTAATAATCAATTGTTGATCTCATTCTACTCATATTTTTGACCATTAAAATTGCATAATCAAAGTGTTAGTTCTACATTCATTTACTTCATCATTATACATGTCCATAAATCATTAAATGACTAAATCAAATATCTAAAAGTAAAGCATCACTCATCATAAAATAGCATAATAATGTTCAGTGCATCAAATAATGTCCCGACATATCGAGTCATGAGTATCAAAATAATAATGTATCAACTAAGCTACGATGGGTCGGGGCAAGGCCTCACAAATCTCTCATAAAGGAGAGTAGTCTCTAATAGTGGAGATGGTTGACCAAAATGAGAGAAGGAATATAGGTAGGAAGAATGATCAACAGTCCTTGTAGAAATAATATTGTCTATCTCACTATCTTTGATGTGCTCTAGATCTTGTGCAAACTCAACTATCTTCTTTATCTCACTATGTGTAATATGATAAATAGAAAGAAGGTTAGAGGAAAAATATGGAACACAAAGTATATCATGAAATGTACCATCATCAATGCCAATAGAACCTTTCCCACATAAAGTCATAACAATGTTGTTCCCCATCAAAATATATGGAGTAGGAGAAGCGTCAAAAGAAGAGAACAAATCTTGAGAAGATTCCATATGGTGTGAAGCTCCTAAATCCAATTACCATCTAGAAGAATGTGGAGTAGTAGTTGCACATAGTGCATGATCCTTACCTATATCTTTACCATCTGAATGAAATGATGATGAAGATGATCTATAAGAAGTAGAAGGAATATAAATGTTGGTCTTCTGAAGAAGAGCAGTCAAATTTGAAACCTATTTGGCATAGCCATCTAACTTCTTCTCATATAAATGTAACTCATCATGATTGGGCTTATTACAATAAGCACACTTTGGTCATTTTGGCTTTGGTTTTCCCCCTTTAGGAGGAGGTGGCCTTGATGAACTATGAGGGATAGAATCAATCTGAGACTCTATAGAATGTGATTTATGTGTCTTCTCCATCATCCTAGAAGATGATCAAGATACCAATGCATAAGTCTATGAGCTTGTGAGAGAATCCAAATTAGAGAGCCTATCTTTCTGTCAAGTCAAAAGATCACAAAAAAACTCAAGGGATGACATGATAAATATTTTACCCAAAGCATCTTTGGTGGAATAGAAGGTAGAAGCAAAAATATAAAAGCTTCCATGAAGCATAGAAAGAATCAAGTAAATGCACTCAATATCAGTCTTGGTTTTCCCACAACCTTGCAATAAAGTTCTATTTTGTTTGAACTTTGTCAAGAATTCCTCAATAGAAGGAAAAGAATTTGGTGCAAGAGAGGTAAGGTCTACCTTGATCTAAAGTTCCCTAAACTCATTCACTATACTAAACAAGCCATCAAGCTTGGTCTACATATCTAGAGGGGTATTGCACCCATCAAGATGGAACTGTAGATTGTCGAATACCTATAAAGAAATCAACCCCATTGCCTCATCCATCTTGTTCATGTGTTGCATGAGCTCAAAAGGGCTTTGTAAAATTGGTTGAACTACATCTAAACAAGACCACAACCAGTTTGATTGGAGAAGCTATGTCATCAAGGTCTTCTATGTGTGATAGTATGAGTGGTTAGAAGTTCTAGACAAGAAGAGGTCTTGGACACTATTTTAGAAGGTGTTGGATTGTGGTTTTGAAAAAATTTTGGTTTACTAATGTAAATAACATAAATAATAATACAAAATATCCCCCACAATATAAAAAACTAAACCCTAGCTACTAGAAGGAATGCGTAAACAAGAAGAGAGCATAAGAGCTTTAGTTTGAGAATCACATGCACCTTTGAGAAATACTAATTAAAATAATAGAGAATTCAAATAGGTCTTGAGAAGAGCTTTTCGATGCTTCTTTTGGATTGGAAAATGAAGCTAAAATGAGCAAGTTACACCCTCCGGAAGATAGAAAACATTATCTGACTTCAAGAAAAAAAAACAAGTACCAAACTAGAAAAAATTCCAAAAATACCAAAAAATACCTACACTGTTGACAATTGGCTATATGTAGATATGTAAGCATTATCATTAACGGCAACACATGATGTACATGCTTCTAGTAAACCTCATAAATAAAGATACTTAGTTTTTTTGGTACTCAAATTTTTTTTTAAGTATGGAAATGGTTTACAACAGAGTATTGTTTTGTGTATAACTTGTTTATATGATGTTATTCTTGAGAGAGAAGATATATGAGAACATTATACATTTTGATGATGATGTGTATAACCTAGAACATCAGTATAGACAGTAGGGAAGAAATACATTTAAGACGTATAGAATATCATAATCGAATGTAAAAAAAATATTTTGTTTACAAAATAATTACTTGACCATTTAGGGATGACATCCTAGATGTTTAATCTAAGTTGGAAAAGTTTATTTTGGTCTTAGCCAAGCTAGCATCAATTTGTGAAAGGCATGGTATTTATGCAAATATATTTTGTGATATTATTGTGAAGTAACATGTGGAACTTGTGGATGCGAAGTTTTGTATCATATGCAGAAATAATTTTTTTTTAACCTGAGTTTGTGATCCGAGATAGAGCTAAGGTCAAAGATCAGTTGAAAGAAGGTACAACATCTATACTACTATAATTCAATAAATTTTAATTAATTGTTTGGATAGTGAGCTCTTCTTGTAATTGAATATGCATGTTTGGGCAATGAGCTCTTCTTGCACACATAGTACCAAAACTCCTAATAGGGTTGGAATCTCATAAATAGAATTGAAAGTCTCCTAATAGGGACTCATATGTACTGAATGTGTTTGTAGACTCCTAATAGGGTCCATCCTCTAACAAGAAACATTTATATTAGTACATCATCTAGTGGGTATCATCCCCACCAGGGTTTTCCCTTGGCTAGGGTTTCCCCAGTTAACAAAATATGGTGTTATGAGTTCTCTCTATACATGGTTACTTTTACTATTTAGCATGAATTTTTTACTTTCTTATGCATGGTTCAAAGTAATTAATAATATCTAGTTGGTGACAAAATTTTTTAGAATATTGTTTCATCCCCCCTCTCAGTATTCCTTATTTCTAACATACACCATCATCTCCATCTCTAAATCAGATTTTCAGCACTTCTTTCAGATTGAATATACCCCAATATGCTTAAGTTATAGCAAAAATACTACCATAGCCTTTGTAAGGCTTGAAAATAATTATTAATTTTTTTAAAAAAAAATATACCCCAAGCAGAGCTCGAGGAGCACACTGGCAAAGGTGGCCCATGGGTGGCATGTTGGTGGAGTACAGGTTGAGCATAGGTAGAGTGGCAATAGGGTGACAACCTCTGATGGTGGTGGTCGCATGGTAGCAAAGTAGCGGTGGTGCTATGGTGGCACAAGGGAGGAGGCTGTTGCAGTGAAGGCTAACCGCCTGTAGTGACCGTGATGACTTACCCTGACCGCTAGTGGTTTCAGTAACTACTACGATAATTTCAAATTGCTAGTGGTGAAAAAATAATGGTTTTTAATTTTTTTTTGTGATTTTTCTCCATCTTGGAGTCTGTAAAGGTCATACGTGTTAGGATAAACCATAGACAGAAATAAAAAACTACATGCAAATATAACCAATAACAAAAAATAATAGATCACACAGAAATGAACACAAGGCACCAAGATTTAATGTGATTCACCTAATCCCTGGGCTATGTCCACCAAACAACAAGTCCAATCTTATTACAATCTAGTGACTACAACCTGATTACAATCTGTAATCCCTTACAGCTTAATACCACTACAAGAAGCAATTTTGCATCACAACATAATGAAAATACCCAACCCTAAACCCTTTTATGCAAGTATTAAACTGCTTTAGGGTTATAACATGTCGGCCATAAATTAGCCATAACTTTAGTCGCGAATCTACGAATAGCACCAATTTTTTTTTTTTAAACCCCACTAATTATGAAGTATGTACAATACTTTCTTGACCAGTCACCACAATCTAACAGTACGACCCTATGATGCAAAAAAAAGAATTTCTCCCCAATCAAAGTTGTCTAAATTTGACAAATTGTAAATGGAAGTGGGGGTTTGATACTTTCTAAATCCAATCGTCAGGTTTTTTTGGCCTCAAAGTGCTCTGAAAATCAAAGACCCCCCTATTTTTACAAAGAATACCCGAAAAACACCAAATTTGTTTTGTCAAGCCCTCATTCTTCTTTTTCTCTAAATACTGAACAAGCTATAACATATCTAGCTCTAATACCATGAAGGATTTGAGCAATACAAATCCATAAAACCTGAAGAACACCTAGATGCAACAAATTGTCATAGAGAAGAAAAAATAAAATAAGAGATAAGGGTTTTGCTCTAAAAATATTAGAACTCTATCATCAAATTGAAAAGATGAGAGATAATTACAACAAATCAATCCTTATAGTAGGAGATCGAAAACCTAAAAGGGAAACCCTAAGAGATAAAAGCCATTTAATAATTACTAATTAATTATTAAATGGAAATGCAAGTGCATAAAGGGAAATCTTAAGAAAGGAGTAAAGGTAATTTAATAAATTAAATTAAATTAACCTTTTACTCTAAAAAAAATCCAACAAATTTTGAATCTTGATCTAAAATAATACTTTTTGGCAAACCATGCAACTGAACTACCTCCTTAGAGAAAAATGAAGCTATGTGGGAAGTTTGGTGTAATTTAGCTCCCCTATGTCTTATCCGACAAAGAGGGGTTGCAGCCAAACCTAGGACTGACTAAACATCCAAGATTAACTTAAGAAGACAAGAGAAAGAAATGCTTTGGACAAACATAATAATTTATGTTACAAATAACTTACAATTCAACATACACAAATAAATAACATGAAAATGTAAATGCCACACATATGAAATATGAACACGAAATGCAGACTTCAATTTCTATTATATTTCAAGTATTGTCTACATACATTCTCTTAGTTTATCTACTCTCTTCCTCTCTAATTATTGGCATCTGATATCAACCTCTTCAACAATATGGAGTCACTAACAAGCTTTCTCCTTTTTCCCTTCTTCTTATTGGATGGGTAGAGGCATAGGAAAATAACAAAACACCAAACACAATGTGTTGCAGCACAATAAAAATATATTATATTTCACTCACCATGATTTCAAATGAATACATAGTGCTTGTTTATGGGAAAGTGTACAATATTCTAGAGAAATCTAAAAGTAGCCAACAAGACAAAATATCTACATATTCCTAGAAAATACTATAGCTGACTCAAACTTCTAGAAAATATTTCAGCTGACATAACCTAAACCTAAACCTAAAATTCTAGAAACATCTCATGACAAACAACTAATTCTAAGTAGAAATTAATATTTCTAACATTTCCCCCTAATTTCTACTGTTAAATTATGTTGCATACAAATTACAATGTGCCATGTAATCTTCATATTTGTTAATTTATTAGTGTCTTTCAAGGCTGTGACCTTTAATTTCTACAAACAATTTGTAAGCAATTGGTTGCTAACAATTTCCTCTTTTCACTAGATCCATTGATAATCTTGCCTCATTTGTCACAAATGTTGACAACCTTTTGCCTCTTTGATGCCTTGCTCTAATTTTTTTCCCAATGCTACTACATTCCTTCTTACACTTGAACATTTGTGCTTGAATAAACCTTTGATCATTCCTACAATTCTTTGCCAACTCGATCCATAGCTCCATCCACTAGCCATTTTTATACAACCTGCCATAGAATCATTTTTGCAATCTCTATTCCAACATGTCTTATAACAATGATTTCTCAAGCCACAAATATTACAAGGATGTATATCCCAACAATCTATCCTTTGTATGACCTTTCGTGTTACAATGTGAACATTGCACAATCTTTATGCTTTCAATTGATTCTCTTGAACCTTTATTCATCTTTCCACTGCCTGCATTGAATATCCAAGAGCTTCATATTTTGGCCTAATTGTAGGCTCAATCAAATTCCTTATTCCTTGCTCATGCTTTCCTAGACCTTTGCCTTTGAAACCCATTCTTTTCATAATCTCCAAACCAACACTATTATTATCATAACAAGAAAAAATCTGCAAACTTCTTGTCATTTTCTTTCTTACATTTTTCATCATAAACACTTTTAGCTTTAGCAAAATCACATTTCTCAATTTCATAATCAAAAAAATCATTTTTGTCACATGATACATCACTTACAAACGGTTTCACATTCAAAAATTCTTTCTCTTGTTTCAAAGTAGACAATTCCTTCTTTAACATACTATTTTCCTCTTCCAATTTCTTCACTTTTTCTTCTAAAAGTTTGTTCTTTTTCTTAGCATCATCAAAAAAATTTAACTTTTCTTCTAATTATTTATTTTTCTGATCTCTAAGCTTACATCTTTTCTTCACCTACCAATTATGTACTTCTTCCACAAATTTTAACATATCCTCTAACTCTTCAATTGCCTCTATATGGACACTAATTTCATTTAACAATTTAGACTTTTTTTGTCCCATTTCATTTCTTACTTTTTTGAATTCCTTTTGAAAAATATCTTTTTCACACAATAATCTTGCATTTTCTTTCTTCACCATCACTAATTCTTCTTCTAACTTATTTGTCTTCTCTTTTTGAACTCTACCAACTTTTCCCATTGAAATAAAATAGATTAAACACACTTTATTTTTTTTCAACAACTCACTATTGTATCCTTTCAAGATTTCTTTATGAACTTCTTCAAATATTTTGTCACAAATAAATATTTACCTATTTTAGCAATTAAGACATGAAACTTCATTCATTCAATTTTTGCAAACAACATTTTTCAGCCATTGACTTTGTAGTCTTCAACTCTCTAGGATTTTGATCCTTATGCTTTGAAATCTTTATCTTTCCATGATCTTTAAACTTGGGCTTTGATTTCAATCTGATGGGGTGGGTAGAGGCACAGGAAAATACAAAACACCAAATACAATGTGCTGCAACACAATAAAAAATATATTATATTTCATTCACTATAATTTCAAATGAATACATAGTGCCTTTTTATAGGCAAGTGTACGATATTCTAGAGAAATCTAACATTAGCCAACAAGGAAAAATGTCTACATATTTTTGGAAAATACTATAGCTGACTCAAACTTCTAGAAAATATTTTAGCTGACACAACCTAGACCTAAACCTAAAATTCTAGAAACATCTCAGGATGGACAATTAATTCAAAGTAGAAATTAATATTTCTAACACTTCTATTCAAAAACTCTTTCCAAAACTCTCTCTAACACCCTCTAAAACTAACTTAGAAGCTACACCTTAGATATTTAAATTGGCCTACTAATTTGAGTGCCTAAACCAACTTGAAGTTCAAAATGGGGCACCCAAGTCTAGATACTTCAAAATTTCAAACTCTTGCATTAAATGCTTCAACCACCATTAACAGTTCCTATCCACTTAGATAACATGACATTTGACAAATAGAAAATATGGGTTAACACACTATTGAAGATGCTCCTACATCATACACCATGAGTATAGAAATGTTTCATGGGCCTAAATCTCATGAACATTCCTGTAATGATAGGATCTTGATCCCAAACTTTTCCAATTCTAAAGCACTAACCCAATAAGCCTCATCAAGTAGACAATTCTTCCAATGAACAAGATACTCCCAATACTATTTTCCATAAGAATTACTTTTCTTCTTCTTATTGAGCTTCTCCTTGGCCTTTAAGGCAAGCTAATATGCTTCTTTTTCACTATGCACGTTAACCATACTTATCTCATCTTGGATGGTTGTGCATAATCATTCAAATAATAGGAAACTTGCTCTGCATCCTCTTCAACATGGCGAAGTCTTATGTTTAAGCAATAAAACTCTTTGGTGGACTCCTATACACTACTCTCCCTTTGCATCTTCTTAGAAAGATTTATTTGATAATTCTGTGGCAAGAACTTGGACTTCTACTTTGTTACCATTTGATCTTGATGGAGCTCAAAAGTTTTTGGCCTCCATTTGAGAATTAATGTTGGAGACTTGAGGAGGTATTGTCATTAGTGTCACAAGTTCAATGCAAGATGGGAATATTATGAACCATTCTTGAACAGATATATGAAGACCTTATGAAATTTTCATAAGGAGATTATAATCATTATTAAATGAGTGTTATAAGTGTTAGATGATTAGAGGAGAAAATATGGACAAATTATAATAGTCCATTAAGATAGATGGTGTGTGAGGATTCAATCAGAATTATGCAAATAACCACAGTAGGCATACACCTCTTGAGCTTGTGGAATTTATTAGCTCTGTGAATGGAAAGCTTAATGAAAGGAATTATTAAAAGGGTTATGCCAACTTGTTTAGAACTATACCTTCATCTTCTCATGAAGTTACTGAAAGGATAGCACCAAGTATTTAGGGTCAGCTTGTAATAGCAGTAAATATCAGTTATGGCTTATTCGAGTATACTCCATTTTTTGTAAACTTGGAAGACTATACTTTTGTGAGAGATACATTCCGTCTCATTTCCAAAGGACATTATCATGGTCATCAAAACAATCCTACATGGGTTTACACAGGATTAGTAATAGCCTTAGCTAATGTAATGCTTTCAATGATATTTTGGGTTATATATAGCAAACAACATAAACACAGAGAACAACACATAGAATCATTGAATATAGAATGAATCAAGTGTTAGTTTTGGTAGCTTGGAAAATCGTTCGTCCATAAGCAATTATTTAGTAAATAATTATTTTTCTAACAAATTGGTTAGAGTAAGGAAAATTATTTATTAAATAATTGACTTCTTTTAGAAGCAACTAGAAACCAATTTTGTTAGGGTTGGTAAGTTGTTTTATATCTCAACCACCAATTGTAAATTGACCTTTGCCATTGGTATACCAATGAGAGTAGTATAAAAGGGGGTCTAGGGGGCATTTGGAGAATAAGAAGTTCGAAGAAATATTTGCAGTGCTAGTAAATAAGTTTGTAAGTTTGTAGTATTAGCAAATAGTCTTGCAGTGTTAGCAAGGACACAATGTTAGTATGGGAATAACAGTGGGGAATATCAATAGGAGAAATTAGGAGGTTGTCAAAGTTTTTCCAGTGAGAGGAAAGGAATTTTGTATCTCTTGATTTGCTGAAGTTTAATATGATTCTTCATCTATAGAATTGGTTTTCCCTTAGGGGTTTTTCTCGGGGCAATTTGTTCAAAAATATTGTGTTCATTGTGTTGTGCATTTCTTTCTGTATTTTATAAGTGAAATTGCAGTTGTGTTATTTTTTGATATTAGCTAGGAATTTATTTTTCAGTAGTTTAACAATCATTTATGATAGAAGAGTAATAATTAGTGACTACAATAGTAATTTTCACATCAAGAGTAACTAGATCAAAACTAGAACTTCGTTTGCATTACTCATCATCTAGATAATGCACATAGAGATGAATTCCTTTTCAATCGAATGTAGTTTTGAGAAGGATACACAACAAGATGACTAGGATCTCATTCCTTGCAAATGAGGGTGCTATGTTGCCTAAAAACAAACATAAAAGCATGTGGATACCTTATAGAATATCATTGAGTGATGGAAATAAAATAACAATATAAGAGAGAACAAAGAAGATGATAATGGTGATGGATGTGAGGTGATGTCCTCCTCAGGAAATTTGTGTGATTCTAGAAACCTTGCTCTTCGACATTCATATCATTTGAAGAAACAATGCACCCACATTTTATTGATATAATATTCTTGTAAAATGCATACTTCAGACTATATTGTAAAGGGAAAATATTTTAATTATCATCCCCAATAATAAGTAAAATAACAAACAAAAATAAAGGGATGTGATTAACTAAAAGTAATATATATTTAAGAGACATGACATTTCCTTTTGAAACATCACATTCCAAACACACACACACTCTCTCTCTCTCTCTCTCTCTATATATATATATATATATAATTCATTTTGAAGAAGAGATATTCAACATTTTCTATAAGGAGGAAATTTTATACTTATTTTGTATGGAGGGATACGAGATTTTAATATGACTTTGTAATATAAATTCAAAATTATATTTCAATGATTTATGAAAGTATGTTGCCTTTTCTAATTATTTAAATGGCATGGAGAATTAAATTATAGTGGATTCATAAGTTATAATCATTTTAAAATTCTGTAAGCTATTTGAATTTCATATAAGTGGACTAGGTCATTTATGACATTTTAAACTCGATCAATGTAGATATTGTGAAATATTTAGTTGTTTATGAATTTGTGTCCAATTTGTCCACCTGACCATAGGAGTTAAAGTGCAATCTGGACTAGTTTAGAGTTATGCATATATATTTGATCATTGCATCTTTATTATTACACTATTTATAGTTTATGTGCATAGAACATTATAAATTTTTACAATATACTTTTCACTAAAGTTGGCTCTATTGCCCGAATAAGCTAAAACATCGATCTTTTATCATTAAAGTATTGGATTTATATTTGAAGTTAGAAAATCTATAACTTCATTCTTACAAACTTCAAATCCATTATTAAAATACATTATACAAAACATTCAATTAATTCAAATACTCAACATTTAGTTTCATTTTGATCAAATTCGAGGACCTTGCTAGCTGAAGAACTCACACAGCTTAAATTCACTATAAAAAATCATAAACTAGGCAATTAGTGGTTGAAGTGAAGGTCCACCCTCCAGGGTGTAGTAAAGCCTAACGTATAGGGGAATCAACATGATTCTTGTTCGTTGGCTAGATTTGATTGTAGAATCCTATTGGAGAAGTGGCAGGCTCTTGGATTTCCAATTTGCAGTTTTAGAAACCAACAAATCCCATGACTGAATCTTATCTTTTCCCCTCCATTTCCTATCCATTTACACATGTTACCACCATAGGGATGCATGGCCCTTCAACTTATTGAGGGAATACTTAACCTTATGCTCTTCTTCAACATTCTCAAACTCAAAATAATTATCTATCTCATTGATCCAATCCATCAATTCTTCTATATCCAGTCCCCTTTTGTATGTTGGAGAATCAAAATTGGGCTTAGTTTTTTTTTAGTGCAAGCTATGATTCTATCCTCTTCAGGATCTATTCTAGGTTGACATAACTCTTCACCTCCTCCATTGGCATATTCTTCCTCATTGTCACTAATGTCTTCTAGGTGTACTCCCCTTCATTGTGTTGCTTCCGTGGATTCCATTTGTGCCATACGACCTCTAACTACCTCTACAAGTCCAAGATCCTCATCCCTAGTTCTTCTTCTTCTTTGACCCCATCCTCCTTGGGCCATATTTCTTGTAGGCCTTCTTCTTAGGAAAATGAGTCTTAACTTTGATACCACTTGGTGTAGTTGAGTTCCATCGTGTCTTATCAGAGAAAGAGGGGTTGTAGCCAAACCTAGAAAAAACTAAACCTACAAAATTAATTTAAAAGGACAAGAGAAAGAAATGATCCAAACACACAATAATTATTTTTTCTAAATAACTTACAACTCAACAAGCACAGAGGGATAACATGAAAATGTAAATGCCACATGTATGAAATATGACTGTAAAAAGAAAACTTTAGATTCTATTATATTTAAAATATTGTTTATATACACTTTTTAAGGATATCTATTCTCTTACTCTTTAATTCTTGGCACATGATACTCAACCTCTTCAACAATAGGGGGTCCCTAACAAGCTTTCTCCTTTCTTCCTTCTTCTCTTCCAAAACTTTCTAAAACTAACTTATAAGTTACACCTTAGATATTTCAAATGGCCTACTAATTTGAATGCCCAAACCAACTTGAAATTCAAAGTGGGGTGCCCAAGTCTAGATATTTCAAAATTTCAAATTGTTGCATAAATGCTTTAACTAACATTAACAATTCTGACGTGCTTACACTACAACATTTGGGGTTAATTTGTGATGACAGTTCTATTTGTGGTGATTTTCATGTTTTTTTTGCAGTTGTCCTGGACATCTTCATAATATCAACGTTGGCATCATAATTGTGATACCCTCATGAGCATAAGAAAAAAAAGAAAACATGACATAAATAATTTACCAATTTTTTTTAATTGTGGGGAGCTATGCATGAAAGAGGTGGAGAGCCGTGAATATTACCATGCCCTCATGATCTCTACATTTTTTTGTTTTTCCCTTGTGATCGATGCATTTTTTTACATAGGTTTAGGGTGCCTTGGGTCTTATGAATTTGTAGTAGCTATTCTCACTACTAGAAGAATAACTTCAGTGAAGAGTTGAGTGTAAGGAGTTGAATAAAAAAGTTCCACTTCTATGTGTAAATGTCATCATCACAAGGCTCATTCCCTTACAAAAGCCTCTTCCATAATGATATTACCTATAAACCATGCAAAGGATGTTGAATTGGTTCCCAACCTTGAAACACTCTTATAAGCAATGACAAAGCAAATGTAGATGCAATACATGAAAAATTGCACAACTTGTAGTCTTTTTATATATAAAGAGATCTTTTTGAAAGTTCTTATTACATGTTAGCACAAAATTTTTTTAAATCCAGTTACATACATATTCCAGATTCCAAATAATAAAACATTAAAAGTCACCCAGTCCATGCTAAGTGACTTAGCTCAAGATCCTGCACAAAAATAATGTAGACCATGAAAAATGGGCAGAGTTTGCAAGAAATTTTACAAAAACAAAAATGGCAAAAAAAATGTAGATGCAATGCATGAGGAATCATGTGAACAACTCCCTAAATGTTCAAGAAAACAAGAATGCCAAAATAAGAAGAAGAATGGAGAGAGTGACAAGGAGTTACAAACAAGAGGAAGAAAGAGGAAGGGGATAGAGGAAAAGGGGCCACCTCAAAAGAAGAAAAGGTCACCCTTATGTCCAAGTAAGAAAGAGATAGATTCCTCCTCTAATGAAAGGAAAGAACAAAATATTGAGAGACATTTTGTGGTCAATATTGAGGCCCTTTCAAATGATGATGAAATATGTCCCTAAGGCACAAATATCTTGGACATTAATTTAAACACCTGAGATAATAATTAAGGACTTCAAAGTCATGAGGATGAACTAGGTGAGATCACCTCCCTAACATGGCTATCAAAGTGAATGTGATGGGGACAAATAATAATAGCCAAACCCATTAGGAATTAGCAAAGTAGATCTAATATTTACCTTTGCATTTGGTCCTTCTAAATATCTACCTCTATCATATCTAAAATCAACTTCACATTGTGTTGTAACTCTGACATAGGTGTTTGATCTTTAATATCTTTCATTTCAACATTCAAGTTTTCAAGATTGGTCAACACCCTCAATTGTGAACCTCTCATGTCAAGCACTTTTTGTACTATTTCAACACCATGTTCTTGCTTCTGAGCTAATAGTTCTTCAGGTGCATTTTATTGTAAAAAATTAATTTTGTTGACCAATTCTAAACTCTTAGAAAATGAATTCTTATTTTCTATTACCATTGATGGGCTTCCCTTGAACAAAATTGAAATGAAGCGACATAAATACACCAATTTTTTCTTTCAAAACCATATATGCAGATCTAAACATTAAGTACAACATGTTCAATATTTTTGTAGATATACACATTAATTACACCAAATACTTATTTCAAAACCATATGTGCAGATATAAACATTAAGTACAACATGTCAAATTTTTTTCTAGATATACACATTAATTACACTAAATGTTTCTTTCAAAACCATATGTGCAGATATAAACATTAAGTACAACATCTTTTGTAGATATACACATTAATTACACCAAAATTTTCTTTCCAAACTATATGTGCAAATATAAACATTAAGTATAACATGTCCAATATTTTTGTAGATATACAAATTAATTATACCAAATTTTTATTTCAAAATTGTTAGTGTAAATAATTAATTATTATTACTCTTTACTTAAGTTTACTTAGGATAATGCATTTTTATATTAGTTATCATGTAGATACTTAGGAATATGTAGTCATATGAGTTGTCTTGCTAACAACACATGAGTTAGCAACTTATTTGAGCACATGGTGTCTACAACATCTCTTTATGAGATACAGCTATGTAAACTTATCTTCTCATCATCATACAAAATCCTATGCTCAATAGAGGATAATCCACGCTTGGTGGACATGTGTTGAGTTGTAATCCTTATCTCCTTGTTGATTCCTAGTAATTCTAGTTGCCTTTATATACATGAACTTCTAGTGTGTATTTATCTCATATCCAATTAACCAATCATCTGATATCCAATTATCTAATATCCATTCTCATTTGATCATCATTTGTCTCTTTATTGCTAGCTATTGAGCTTCTTGATCTTGGTGTTGAATTATTGCCTTAGGCAAATTTTTACATGGTATTAGAGCTATTCCAAATTCTTACATGGTATCAAAGTCATGAGAGTTGCATTTCATAGCCATTGGAGAGATTTTTTTTGTAGGTCAAGATATGAGCTTGCTAGTGCAAATCAGATATTGGCATCATATTCAGAAGGTCAAAAAACCCCCAAATCAAATTTTGTTTCATCAAAATTTGATATCTAAGGTTAAATCTAGAGTCATTTGATTTTTGGAGGTGTGATGATGGTGATTTAGTAAAAATAATTACAAAGGTGATTTTCAAACAATGATATCTCCCTCGTACAAACTCCTTTTCTTAAGAATTTTATTTTTGTTTTGTTTTGGGGTAGAATTTCATGATTTACACATTGGTGTAGGTTGTTTGAGATCTCTATTCCTAAAATTTTTCGTGAATTGTAAATTCTAATTTTTACAACTTCAAATGCTTCGTTCGAGCTCATATGGACACATATTCAAGTGCTATTTTTTTTTGTAAGTGCATGATTTTTTGTCTACTTTCCAGATCTAGTATCAGTTTGGGAAAATTATAAGTAGACATAGTACTTTCAAATTTTGGTCTCTTTTTGGCCTATTGATACTTGTAATTAATTAGATCCTTGAGAGGTCTTGTGTCTTATCATGGTGAGTCTGATATAGCTTCATATTTGTTGTTGTAACCATCAAAATCAAAAGTCCACTTATGCCCTAAATTGACAAGTGGCCATTGTAATCGCACTAAATATAAAGTGCCAAATCATGCATTAGGGGGAGGGGTTTCTTTGATTTTTTTTGCATTTTGGGGGTGCATACATTATTTGATCTTATGGAATCATGTCAAAAGTGTCACTTTGGTCTAAGATTCAAATTGACAAAAAAGGACTATTAGAAATTGAGTGCTTTGATGAGTGATCATCTAAGAGAACATAAGGAAGGGTTTCCTTTTCTATATATTCAAAGATATCTCCACCTAATACTAATTAGAGATATCTTTCTCTTCTTCTTTGATTTATGTATAATAGTATGAGTAAAGAATCTTTTACTCCTCTTAGTAAGGAAAGTAGTGCTCATGATGTTTGGATCTGTCTTTGGGAAGCATATGATGGTTCATGAGTCCCTCCATTACTAGAGGACATTCTAACTCTAGTCACTCCAGTTGTGGTACCTATAACTCTAGTTGAGATCATACCTCCTAATGCTCTTATTGCTTCTACTAATATAGTTCCAGCCACAAATACTCTTGATTTAGTGTAGTAGGAAACACCATGTCTTCCTATTTTAGCTTCATGGGATGACTTGCTTCCAAACATTTGAGTGTTGTTTGTGGAGTCTTACATTGAAGATGTAGGAAACATTATTGATGAAATTAATCTTCTCTTTGTTGAGGAGAATTCTTCTTCACTTGCTATGAGGGAACACGCTAACCCTCAACCACTTCTTCACTTCTTCTTTCTTTTGAGACTGACATGATTGTGGATACTTCTCAATAGTTGGAGGAGGACTCTTTTAATTCAAAGGAGACATATCAGTTTTTGGAGATTGTATTCTAGTTTCCTTAGACATCATATCTTTTGAGGATTCTTCCTACTAGTTGGGGTGCATTCTCTACTACACCTATGGCACCACTTCTTCCTACAAGGAGGAACATCATTTGGTTTTCATGGTGCAACTTCTTCAATCATCAAGAAGCTTCTTTCATGGGTGTGCATTCATCATTGGGTGGAGGCTACATTGCTTCTCTTCCCATATCTTCCTATAAGGATTATTCATTATCTTTGGAATTTTATTCACTTTCATACATGGACATATTACCTTGTTTGTCAACTTCTTTTGGGCATCTGCTAGATTGTCTTGTGGCATCTGCATTCAGCAAGGACTTCTCAACATATGAACAGACTCCAAAGGCAACATCCATAACATACTACATATGGATTCCTCATCCATCTTCCTATCCACAATGAGAAGTATACTTGCCCCTATACTTGGTTTATCTTCTTTCTAAAGGGAGAAATATCGTTTGTAGGCATTGGATACTTTTTTGTTTTCATGACATCCTTGCAGGAGATTATTCAATATGGGGGGATACCATCATGTATTTTTTCTTATGGGGGATATATGCTTGTACATGCATGATGTATGTCATACTAGGGGGGTCTTGATTACTCCATCCTTGCATGCATCTTGTATTTCTTCATCTCTCTTTTTGGAAAAGGTTTTTTCCATGAGGTTTTCCCTCTTTCTTGATTTTCAAAGAGATTGCATTGCATAGCATTGTATGTAGAGCATTGAATTTGTACATGGGTATCTAACATGGCCTAGTAGTTGGGACCCACATTGCATCTTGCATTTAGCTTTGCGATCTTAAATGCATTCCCCTAAGTTGCACTTAAGGGGGGTGTTAGTGTAAATAATTAATTATTATTACACTTTAAACTTAAGTTTACTTAGGATAATGCATTTTTATATTAGTTATCATGTAGACACTTAGGGGTATGCATAGTCATATGAGTTATCTTGTTGACAACACATGAGTTAGCAACTTATTTGAGCACATGGTATCTACAACATCTTTTTGTGAGATACAAATATGTAAACTTATCCTCTCATCATCACAAAAACTCCTATGCTCAATGGAGGATAATCCACTCTTGGTGGACATGTGCTAAGTTGTAATCCTTATCTCCTTGTTGACTCCTAGTCATTCTAATTGCCTTTATATATAGACACTTCTGGTGTGTATTCATCTCATATCCAATTATCTGATATCCATTCTCATTTGATCATCATTCATCTCTGTTGTGCTATCTATTGAGCTTCTTGATCTTGGTGTTGAATTATTGCCTTAGGCAAATTCTTACATGGTATTAGAGCTATACCAAATTTCATATGTGCAGATATAAACATTAAATATAGCATGTTGAATATTTTTTTAGATATACACATTAATTACACCAAATGTTTCTTTCAAAACCATATGTTCATATATAAAAATTAAGTACAACATGTCCAATATTTTTGTAGATATACACATTAATTACACCAAATTTTTCTTTCAAAGCCATATGTGCAGATATAAACATTAAGTACAAATAACTCAATAAGGGTACACTAATAAGTTATTCCTGTGAAGAAAGATCATGTTAGATAATACAAGGGAGTTTGATCAAAATAGGGAGACAATCGGTAGATTATTGTCAAAATTTTAAAGACCAGACACTCATAAATTTTATTGTCTGTGCAAGCATTGTAATGACTTAAAGACAAGAAGAATCAAAATTAAAACAACTAAGAGACATTGTAAGGAGAATGGTCACATTGAAGGGGGGTTTGATTATCATCCATTGGTAAGTTGTTTGTTATATTGTTTTCATAATTAATATACATATGAACCATAAAACAAGGGTTTGATTATTATCATTTTTATATAGGTTGATCTCCCCAAGGTAGTACGTGATATGGACCAACACATCTCAGAGGAACATTGAGGTGTAAATATGGAGGAACATGGAGGTATGAGTATTGAAGGAGAAGATCATGCGATAGAAAATACATTTGAAGATGATGGTATGAATGTATTGATCCATGACACATTTGGTACTAGTGCTACCGTTGATGATGATGATTATGATTAGGATGACATTGAGGCTATCCGTGATATACCTCTACTTAAGAAGGAAAACACAACCCTTTACAAAGGATCCCAATCAACTATTCTCTCTATTGTATTGTTGTTGGTGAATTTGAAGGTTATGAATGATTTATCCAACGTAAAACTATCACATATGCTAAGGTTTGTGATAAATGTCATTATAGTCTATAAAAGGTAAAATATGTACCATTAAGATTGTTTATACGAATGACTAATTTTTTGGCTGTAGATTGATAGGTGACTATTTGTTACCACCATCAAATGTTCTCCCTCACTCATGCTAATAATTTTGTGCCACTATAAAACATATTGGAATGGAGTATCAATCAATAGATGCTTGTTAGAAGATCATGTAATTTATCATAAAGAACACAAAAATGCAAAAAAATGCCTCAAATTCCATATGAGAAGATATTGAGATGATCAAGTGAAAAAAAAGGTGCCTTGAAAGGTTCTTCATTATATCCCCATTATTCCACAACTTAAATGATTATTCAGGTTATTTATGGATTTCCCTACACATAATAGAAGTTGAGATGAAATTATTTGAATGCTAGGAGATGGTTCTATTAGAAATAGGGATTACTAAGGGGGGGGTGAATTAGTAATCTACAAAATCTAGTTTCCAACTAGATATTATTACTTACTTTAAACCATGCATAACAAAGAAATAAAGTAATGCTAAATAATAACAATAACAATGCACAAAGATAACTCATAACACCATATTTTGTTAACTAGGGAAACCCTGGCCAAGGGAAAACCCTAGTGGGGATGATACCCACTAGATAATATATTGATATATAAGTTCCTTGTTAGAGGATGGACCCTATTAGGAATCAATGAGAAAATTCAATATAAAGAGTCCTTGTTAGGAGACTTTGAATCCTTGTTAGGAGTTGTGGTATAGTAGATGCAAGATGAGCCCACTGCCCAAACATGCACTTCCAATCACAAGAAGAGCTCACTAGTCAAACAAGTAATCAGACTAGATATAAGTACTATATCTTCTTCCTTAACTAATCTTTGATCTTTAGCTTGATCTTAGATCACCAGATAGCTAATATAAAACTTCACATATATCACTTTCACAAAAGTTTGCATATAATTGCAATTACAAGATAACACTTATAATTACAACTACACATCTTATTGCAAAAAGTCCTTTGCATAAATACCACACCTTTACACAAATTTTTTCTAGGTTGGCTAGGACCACAATTCACTTTTCCAACTTAGGGTAAATATATAGAATGTCGGCCCTAATTGGACAACTAATTATTTTGTAAAAAAAAAATTCTTTCCTTTAATTCCATTGTCCTACTTCATCAAAACATGAATATCTATGTTCTGTACAGTTTGTACCAACTTTTGAGGTTATACATGTCATCATCAACATGTATACTATCTCCATGTAACTTTTCTAGTCATAATATGATGTCAACAACAAGTTATAAACAAAATAATACATTATTGTAAACCAATTCTATACTTAGACAATTTTCTAATTACCAAACACTAAGTATCTTTATTTTTGAGGTTTCCTATCAACATGCACATTATGTGTTTCCATAAATGACAATAATTACATATTACTATTAGCCAATTGTCAACAATCTCCCCCTTTGGCATTGATGGCAACAAATAGTGAAAATTGGCTAACTGACAAAAAAAAACTATATAAAAGTAAACATTACATCTATTACAACTTGTTCAACTTTACATATGCTCCCCCTTACAATATACTTTACAATATTTTCTTCTACAACTATTACTACTCCCAATTGTATCTCTCCCTTTTACTATCCTTCCCCTTTGACATCAATGACAAATGTCAAAATGTCAAGATCTAAATAGAAAAAGTTGGAATATGTATCCTTGGCCTTGACACATTCCTCTAACTATTTCTCAACAAAAGATAATTTTAGAGCAATGGATTCTCTAAAATATAATATCCTCTTCAAAATATGTTCTTTCTAAACTTCTAGTTTCCCGATGTCACTATGAATATTGGCAACTTGTCATTCAAAATCATCTAGTTTACAAGATGGATGCTAGATCTAGCTGGATAATTCTCTAGCTTACTCATATTTAACTCTATCTGACTATCAATGTCTTTAGTTAGCCTGTATGATAGGGTACACTTAATATACAAATTTTTTCCATCATGTTGGCATTTCCAAAGTTCTTTTATACAAGTATCAATATTAACTAAGTCATTCTTAATATTTTGACTGATGGTGCTAAACAAGTTAGCATCATGGGAAATCTATGCCTTTGCCTCTGCAACATTCCACAAATTGGAAAATTCTTCATCAAATGAGTTTAGCACTAGTTG
Organism: Cupressus sempervirens; assembly: GCA_028749045.1. Taxonomy (NCBI): domain Eukaryota; kingdom Viridiplantae; phylum Streptophyta; class Pinopsida; order Cupressales; family Cupressaceae; genus Cupressus; species Cupressus sempervirens. The sequence continues at coordinate 3,086,706 of CM053784.1, read as the reverse complement.
TGCTCTCTATTAAGTATCTAATTCAGTGTGCTAAACTGCCATTGTATTGTGTAGTCGGTCTATCACTTCCATTATTGTTTTCTATAGGCTTTTCACCATTCTATTCTTTTGTATATGTTTAGATAAGGATGAGATCAAATCTATTTGATCATCATCATCAGTAGCTAAATTGGCAAGAGAGAGCGAAGTAGAAGAACTAGATGGTTTAGTCTCATCCTCACTCTATTTCTTCACTGCTTCTTTTGTTCTTCTCTCTTCTTCTTCTTTGTTTTCATTTTCCTCTCTTTCTTTCTTCTCTTCCAATATTTTCATTTCATCTTCTGTAGTTTCCCTTCTCATCTCTTCTTTTGCAATCCTTCTCTTTTCTTCCTTTTCCTTTCTTTTCTTATCTCCCTCAAGTAATTTCTACTTGGATTCCTCTATTTTCTTCTTTTATTTTTCAAGTAAATTCTTCTCTTCCTCAATCTATCTTAATTTATCCTTAATATCCTTAGTGTCTAGTTCATTTGGCTCAGAACCACTTTAAATGGATTGGTATCATCAATGTTAAGGGTAACATTGGTTTGATCAATCTGCATAGTGTCACTACTTATTGCTACTTTCAAGGTTCTAGGAGTTAGAAGAGATATACTTTTGACTCTGACATCATTTGATTGATAGCTACTGTAGTCTCATTCCTTAGCTTATCCTTTTCACCAAACATAAATAGAAATGGTCTCAACTTATTCCTCAAGTATGGTGCAAGGTTATTCAATATCTTTTTATTCCATTTTCATCACTAGTCTTACAAATAGATCTAAGCATAGAATTTAAAAGTTCAAGGTCTTCTTCTCTTGCATGAGTCTTCTTATCTATAAGCCCCTCATAGGCTTTCTAGATCACTAATCCTTTGATATCATTCAAACTTAGATTATTTGCTATGATATATCTCATTGTAGATAATATCAATCTGGTCCTTCTCAAAAATTTTGTATAAATTATAAAAAAATTTCATCTCAACAAAGTTTCCTTCATTTTCAATAACTATATTGATCTTTTCTATCTTTGGCTTCCAAGGTTTCCATGCTTTTCCTATTCCTTGCTTAGATGGAATAAATTTTTCTACTTACTTGGCTTCTTGTTCCTCATCTTCTTCATCACTAGAATCAATTGTCAACAATATTTTTTTGTCTTTTACTTGGTTCAGTGGCCTGTTGTTTCACTCTCTTTGTCTTAGTAGACACTACTTCCGCCAATCTTTCAGAGTTTCTTTTCTATTCACTAGGCTAAACATCAGACACTACTACATATAGAATGCTCTATTCTAAAGATGCCTCTGTAAATAATACTAACATAGGTTGTATGTTAAGTATACCTTTCTTCATTGTCTATCTTACAGCCTCAAATTCACTCTCTATCATTCCAACCTCTAATAGTGCCTTCTTCATTATAGACTATACCGTCTTGTATGATGCCTTCTCTAAGGTTGATTAATGAGCTTTCAATTACATTCTCTAATCAAATAATTGCTCAAGATCATCTATCTAATCTTTAGATGTCACTTGAGGTTTACTATAGCCTTCTTCCATCATGAAAAAAATCTGTAAGACTTCACATCACAAAATTCTTCGTAAAAACATACTTTTCATCTTCTGTTATAGAATTAACCTTTTATGTAGTATTAGTAACTCTAAATTCCTTCATAACTTATTTAGATGAGATTGAAATTACAAGAAAGCTTAGGTACCATCTAAACATAACTAGATACACCTTTTCCCAACTTTGCTACATCTAATTCAGCTTCTGACTAAAGTTCTCAGATTTTGATGTTGTGAACAAGCTTAATTCAACTTAATTGAATCAAACTCAACAACTCACTTCAATCTTCCTATCTCATCACCATCTAACTTTTCTTTTGAGATATCTACTCCTTTTAAAAATGCTTTATTAAGTTCTTCTCAAAGTTCACTAACAATGTTTCTTTGTTCTGTCATGCCCAAACTACGAGGGCAAAAACAAACACAACTTTTTTTTTTTATAATATAATTAATAAATAAACATGCTCTAAGTTTGATATGATTGAGATAGAATTTTTAGTACAGGTTCTTTACATTACATCCTAAGATTTTAAACATGAGGACGATAACATCGTTAAAATTTTAAAACTTTCGTCCCCTATGCTGCAAAATTCCATCGGACTCCAAAGAATACTTTGCAAACTTCCCTTCCAAGGGTCTCTAAGAATGTACTAAGTGACTTACTTCTACATAAAGCTCATCAGCTGGTAAGTGCTGCAAGATCCGCTCTCTCAAGTCAGTGCAAGTAGTCACAGATGAAAGCTCATGGCACCTTCTACTTAAGGCATCTGCAACCACATTCTCCTTTCCCTTGATGTAATGTACATCAAAATCATACTCACACAGAAACTCCATCCACCTTCTTTGCCTAGCATTAAGGTTCGGCTGGGAAAATATGTACTGCAAGCTCTGGTGATCGGAATGAAGCTCGAATCTATGACCCAGAAGGAAATGTCGCCATCTCACCAAGGCATGAACCACTACTGCTAGTTCTAGGTCATGAGTAGGATAATTGAGTTCATGAGTCTTCAACTTCCTAGACTCAAAGGAAATAGGTCATCCTTCCTGCATAAGGACTACTCCTAAACCATCTAAAGATGCATCAGTGCACACCGCAAAATCTACAATAGGATCTGGTACTACAAGAATTGGTGCACTTGTGAGGGCTCTCTTGACTTCTTTAAAAGCTCTAGCACACTTCTCTGTCCACTCATACTTCTTCCCCTTCCTCTGAAGAGAAGTGATGGGGTGTGCTAATCTAGAGAATCCTAAAATGAAGCATCGGTAATAACCTGCTAGCCCCATAAAGCTCCTCACTTTAGTAACATTGGTGGGTGCTGGCCAATCCATAATAGCCCTGATCTTTGATGGGTCTATTGAGACACCATCACCTGATATGACATGACCCAAATAATGTATCTCAGGTATGAAGAATGCACACTTCGACAAGCTGCCAAACTACTGATTCTCTCTCAGCCTCTGCAATACCTGCCTTAGGTGCTCTTCATGCTCTCTCTCATCATGAGAATAAATCAAAATGTCATCAAGAAACACAACCACAAACTTATCCAAAAAAGTACAGAATACTCCATTCATGAGGCTCATGAATACAACTGGAGCATTCGTAAGGCCAAAAGGTACCACGGTGAACTCGTAGTGGCCATACCTAGTACAAAAAGCTATTTTGGGTATATCACTATCCACAATCCTCAACTGATGGTAACCCGACTTTAGGTCAATCTTTGAAAATACTCAGGCACCCTGCAACTGATCAAAGAGATCATCGATTCTGGGAAGAGGATATCGGTTCTTGATGGTTACTTTATTCAATTGTCGATAATCAATACACAACCTAAGTGATCCATCCTTCTTCTTGGCAAAGATCATCGGTGCACCCCAAGGCGACACACTAGGTTGAATATACCCCTTCTCCAAGAGTTCCTCCAATTGAGCCTTTAGCTCACTAAGCTCATGAGTAGTCATCCTGTATGGTGCTCTCGAAACTGGCTCGGCTCTTTGCACTAGGTCTATATAAAAATCCACTGCTCGAGGTGGAGGTATACCAGGAAGCTCTGAAGGAAACACATCTGCAAACTCCTGAAGGATTGGAAAATCATCAAGGGATGGTTCTCTTTCTGAATCTTCCTCTCTATCACTAATAGCAATAGAAAACAACTGACAACCCTTTCGCATGCACCGTCTAAGCTGCATAGCGAAAATCATACGAAGGGACACTGGCCTCTTCACTCAGAAGATCTCCCTAGAGATACCATCGTCATCCACACATTCCACCCTCTTCTGTTGACAATCCATCTTGGCGCTATGGGCATAAAGCCAATCCATGCCAAGAACAACATCATAAGAACCTAGAGGGGTAATGCGTAGATCATTCCTAGTGGACATGTCTCCAATCTGCATTTGACAACTCCGCACCATGGAACTAACTGACACTCTGGCTCCCGAGGCTAACTCTACCTCCCAACTAACATCCTGTCTAACTGCCACTAGCCCGCAATGCTCCACCACAAATGGAGATATAAAAGAGTCAGTAGCTCTGAAATCAAATAAAACTACAACCATACGGCCCTGTATAATACCTATGGCCTCGATAACTGTGGCTTGATGCTCAACTTGGCAATTGTCAATCGCTGCAAAAACTCTATGGGATCTACCCATGTCACCCACTGTCGGCTCTGAAAAAGCCCTGCTCTAACCACTAGATGCCTGTCCTTGTGGATACTCCCTAGCTATATGACCCATGCCACCATAAGTGTAGCATGGTCCGTGAGTATAAGATCATGCACCCTGTGACCTAGACTGCTGTGGGCCTCCTAACTTGCTAGATCCATTGAATCCTCCCCTAGAAGACTGCTGAGTCTTCACTGACTGTGGCTATGGGGCCTATACTTTCTGATCCTACCTAGGACCCTATGACTGCCATTGCATTGTCTTGGAGCCTTGATAACCCTGAGAAGGTTTCTGCTGCTGCTGCTAGGGTTTTGGCTGCTGAAACTGCTAGCCCCTAAAGGACCCTGCTATATAGTTCTGATTCCCTTTCCAAGGGGGTTTCTGCTGGGAAGAGTTTCAGTTCTGAGACTGATCCCGTGACTCCTACCTACCTTGAGTATCCTCAACAACTAGTGCTATCTCTACTGCCTATCTGAAGGTGGTAGGGAAGGCCATCTGAACTGGGCCCTGAAGTGAGAAATTCAGACCCATGATAAAGTGATGCACCCATAGTTTCTCGTCCTTCATGTATTCCACATAAGGAAGGAGCTTGAGAAACCTACTCTCGTACTGAGCCACTGTAAGGCCTCTCTGATAAAGAGAATGGAACTCCTCTATCTATTTCTGCTGGAAATGCTCTGACAAGTACCTCTCTTGAAATATTTCTAGGAAAGATTCCCATGTGAGGGTGTCCATCCTCACTCCACCAATGATCTCCTCCTGATGCCACTAGTTGGAGGCATCTCCTCTCAACTGATGAACTGCTAGGCATGCTTTTAGATTACTCCCATAAGGGTGTAACCCAAAGCACTGCTGTAAGCTCTGCAACCATGCCTCTGCTATTGAACCCTCAGTGGTATCAGTAAACAATGGTGGTCCGATTCGGATCAATTCCCTGATGTCATCTCCTACATTAGGAGGTCTGTCAAAAGGGGGTCCTCTCTGGTGTATGGAATCTTCCTCGTGTTCACCCTGACCCTCTAACTGTCTCAGTGGGGGACTCCTAGTCCTCTCTCTGACTCTGGGCTTGCCTCCTCTAGGTCCCTCTGCTTCCACTATTGGAATCTGCTGAACTGGCTGAACTATAGGTACTACTCTCTACTAAACTACACCAATCAAAGTCTAAAGTGCATCTATAATGTCCTGGTTCAGGTTCGATGGTGGTGGAGGTGGAGGTGGTGGTGGAGGTGGTCCATCCTCCTGTCCCGCTCTACCACCCCTAGTCCTACAACCTCTACCTCGTCGGCTACAAGTAAGAGGCGACATCTACACAATTAAAAGTTTGAGTTAAGTTTAGGAAGCACAATGGTTTAAGGTTCCTAGTGTTGAAACATGGGCTTTGATACCAAAATGTCATGCCCAGACTACGAGGGCAAAAACACACACAATTTTATTTTTATTTTTTATAATTAACAAATAAACATGCTCTAAGTGTGATATGATTGAGATAGAAGTTTTAGTACAGGTTCTTTACATTACATCCTAAGATTTTAAACATGAGGATGATAACATCGTTAAAATTTTAAAACTTTCGTTATTAGATTAATATCGATAAAATTATGATATTACATTAACTTATAATGATATGCAATAAAACTTACTTAAATAACAATGTACATGAATTCGGATCTAAAATTACTTGCAATATCAAATCAATCAAACCTACATTAAAACTTATTTAAATAGCCAATTAATCGATAAATTTAATCTACTTAATGGTTAAAATAATTAGAGTACATTTAAATTAAAACTAACTAAAATAGTATTTACAAAATTAAACATAACTAAGTAACTAAAAAATTATTAACAATTACAACAAAAGTCCTTAATCAAAACATAAAATAACCTTAAAACTTTATTAAATTAACTAATTATACTTTAACAATTTAAAGTTTCACTTTAAACTAACTATATATAAAAAAAATATTAATAAAGAAACTAAAATTAAATATTAAATAACTAACTAATCTAAAACTGAACTTAAAGTTTAAAAACTAACTAATTTTAACTTACAAGCTAAACTAAACACTAATACTTAATCTAACTACAACTTAACTAAAATTAATTAAATTAAACAATATAATTCACAAACAACTAAACTAACCTTCCTACTAACTACTAACCCTCCAACCCTACTAACCCTACTAACCCCCCCCCTAGCCGCCATGTCACCCCCTACACTCTACTCTCTCCACCCCACATCCTGGCTCCCTCTGCACTTCCCAACCTCGCGCGCTGCCCAAGGACTGACCCTGCATCAGTCCTGTCCCCTCCTCCACCCCACTTGACATGGGTGAGGACCAATTCCACCCAACAGTACGCAAGCCTCAATAATTAATAAGGTAAGAAAATAACCTTGCCCGCTAGCTATCATAACAGGAGTAAAAACTAAAAAAAACAATGAGCGCTCCAACAAAGGAAAGAGAAAGGGTGGATGGGACCTGGGGCATGGTGACGTCCCCCCCCCCTCCCCCCCCCCCCATGTTGATCTTGACTAGAACAAAAGAACTTATTACATGGCCCCTTTTAAAAACATTAATTTCAAACTAACGTCCATGGGGAAATGCATAAACATTAAACTCTTAAAGTTTTATGGGTGAGGAGATAAACTAAGGATATTTTGAAAATGTGACAAGTCTATTAGAAATTACACTTTAATTTATAAATTGATTTATTTATATTTATAATTTTCAAACAAAGAATAAAAAGATTTTTTATAAGATTCTCTGTTGTAGTGAGGGGAATTAAATTGTTTCCTCATACAAAAACTAGAGAGTATTTACTCTCTTGAACACTTTTTTTTTTGAAAATTTGTGTAAGTATAGAATTACAAGCAATGCATGAATATTTTTTTTTGTCTATATTTTTCTAAGTATGAATTTTTAAGTTGATATGTTATCAAAAGGGGTTAAATTTATTTTCAAAGCAAGTCTATAAGGACTTGTTACGAACTTAATATACCAAGGATTTTGAATTACCCGTTTTAACAATAATGCAAGAATTGGTTTGATTGTAATAATCACCAAAAGCTGAACCTTCATTCCTAACATATTTTTGAATAAAATTAAAACATGGATACAACAGTTTGAGGCATAAATACACCATATTTAATATGATCTCCTATTCAACTTGAATTGCAATATATCGACCATAGGCGTTATTTTCTTTCCATAACATAATTATCATTTTGAACATAAAAGAGACATAAAAGGAACTTGGGTATTTGTTCAATTAAACCAAACCTACATCCATGATATCTTGACATAATTCTTTCCTACATCTTCTTGCAAAATTCACTTTCAACACAACCATCCATAAACTAAATCATACCAAACTCAAAGGAAATACCATACATTTACAAATTTGAATCTTGCATCATGGAACATCATTGTTTCATCTTATCTTTGATACACATTCATATGACAACATAGAATACGAAAATTTTAAGAGAAGCAAAATTTACTCAATCACTTATTTTATTATCATCCTAATTCAAGGGCTCAGCCGGGAAAGAACCAGGAAGAAAACCCAGCGTCGTGGCCACTACAATCAAAATTGAAATTACAAGTTACATGGGGTCTCCATCCTAATTTAAAAAATTTAATCAAATTTTCTTCATGACCCTAATCAAGGGATTTATAATATTTTCTACAACTCACTTCTAGAACCATGGAGGAAACCAATATCCGATCGGGTAACAACCAAGCAGAACCAAAAGAAATTCAAACATGCATAATCATACATGGTTTACACAATAAGATTCAAAATGAATCAAGACTAGGGAGAGGTGGATTCTTCCAATAGGAGAAGTCAAGCACAACACCAATTTAGATGCCCAATCGAGGCTAATAACCAAGAACTTTCGTTCTTTCATTTAAACATGCCATACTCATACTAGGTTTGTGCTGACGGGTAGGGGCCCATAACACCCTCCCCTTTATCCCTCTTCTCATCCTGAGAAGAGACTCTACATTGGTTGGAGTCCAACTAAACAAACCTTTCCCTAAATTGGTCACTTTTGCCCTCTCCAAGGGTGAGTAATACCAAAACACCCATGCAAAAAAAATTCAAAAAAAAAAATTGCAAACATAACCATGAAAAGAAAACAACCAAAATGTCATGGTTTTCAAATCTTCCCAACATACCCACAACCATACAACAGTGAAACAACAACAAGGTAACATGAACATGAAACAAAACATAAAAACTAAAATAAAGGAGATGAGAATTTCCTACCTTCACAAAGAGGTAATGGAAAAATGAAAAAGTTTGAGTAGAGTATCCCTTTCCTTCCTTCAACCTTCAAGAATTTCTCTCTAAATGTAGAGATTGGGTAACAACCAACTAGTCCAAGGAAGGCCTCTAAATAAGCCTCCAACTCAACCACCCAAAAGGAGCAATAACTATCTCCACCTACTTACAAATCTAGAAACTCCTAACTCAACCTACACCATGATTAAACCCTAAGTGGAGATGAGGTGAGGTAACTCAAGATAACCATGGTCAATTTTCGCACAAAGGCAAAAAGGGACTTTTTGAGTGACCTCAAAAGTCAAAAAAAGGGGCTTAGGGGTTGGAAAAGACCCCTAACCCATACCCATACGCTTTGGTTAGAATAATAACATGTTTAAAAGCCTTAGGAAAGAGGTTTATAGTCAAATAAAATCTAGGAATAAAATAGGTCCATCTAACTACTCTAACTTGCAAATTAAGCACTAATCCAGATTAGGGATGACTAACCTTAAATAAAAACCTAATATAAAACTGACACTAACTTAAACCAACTTGGTCCAAAGGTTAAACAATTAACCCTAAACAGCCACTAAAGCACATAACCATTTTACGAGTGTCAAGTGACACTGAAAGAACATAATTACGAACATTAACCTTCACTGAACAAAGAAGATGCATACATACATCTCACAATACAATTACGTAAATTACAAACAACAAGGTTTTCAAATTTAGCACATAGAGATCAGTAATGTTCCTCTGTAGGGTTTCTTGGCTAAATATCTGCACACTCATTGCACACATCAGTAGTCCTGTAAAATCACATGTAGATAATTGTATATGTATTCAAAAATTCACATAAGTTAAAACATACATCAATAAGGGTTTCTTTATCCTACTTAATTCTTAATCATTTAAAATAACTTAAATCAAAGTCTCAATCCTACATTTACCGATTTCATCAACATACATATACATGAAACATTAAATGAAAAACATCAAATATATCTGAAAATAACGTCACACAACATGAATAATAAAATATGTTCTAAGTAGCAGATAATGTCTCGACATCTCGAGTCGTGAATAACAAAATAAGGGTAATGTATCACTATGCTACGATGGGTCAGGGCGAGGCCTTACATGTTCTTCATTTTCTTTGTTAATTTTGGAGTTCCTTTCATGGTTCCTTCTATCATTTCTTCTATCCCCAAAGTTTCTTCCATTATTTCTTCTACCTCTAAAGTTTTTGTCCATTCTGCAGTACTTCATTGTATGTTTAAAGTTGTTGCATAGTTGAAATACTAGTGCTTTGCTTCTAGGATTCTCTTGATCATCAAATGCATGACAATTCCAAGCAATGCATCCTAATTTGTTACACTTATAACACATGATCTATCTCCTATCTTCATAAGATCTTGCTTCTCTCAATGTCCTTTAATTAGATCTTCTTCTATCTACAAGGTTAGTATTTCTAGACATTCTACTATTTCTTCTATCATTATCATACTTAGGTTTCCTACAATCAATTTCATTATGACCCATACCATGACATTTATGACAATAAAAGTCCTTAACATGATTAAATGACTTATTTGTCCAATCTCTTTTCATGTGACCTATTTCATTACATAAAAAACACTTACCTCTAAATTCATGCCTAGTTACCTTAGGAGTCTCCACATGCTTAGGTTCATCCAAGATTTCAACTTCCTTGTTTTGCTCAACTTCTTTAGGTTTGTCAAAAGATTAACTAGATTCAATCTTATCATCAGATTTATCTTTTTCTTTTGGATCTAATATAAACTTAGGTTTATTTGCAAACATGTTAATTACGCAACCAAGACTAGTCTTATCATGAGTAGGTCTTTGTATTTACATTGAATCATCAAGCTTTTCTATACTAGAATAAAGCTTCTCAAGCTACTGCTTGCACTGTGTTAATTCAGTTTCACAATAGTATTGTACTTATGGAATTCTTCATGATCTTCTTTCAGTGCCTCAAACTTAGATGTTTTCTTTCCCAGACTTGCTCTTAGATCTACATTTTTAGTCTTCAAATTAGATTCAACTTTACTAGGATCATTTCTTAAAGTCAAGTTTAGATTTGTAATTTTTAACTCATGCTTCAAGATCTTGTACTCTATCTTCAACTTTGAATAATCATTATCACTAGTTCCAAATTTAGTAGATTCAGGCTTTGATTTGAGATGTTGAATCTTTTCCTTCAATTGACCAATGCATACTTTGGAGCCTTCATAGTTGTCCTTCATCTTATCTCTTTCTTTAGTAAGGAGATCAATTTGTTCAAGAGCTTCTTCAAAGTTCTTCATCAACTGTTCCATATCCATAGGGATCTTACTTAAGTTGTTAAGCCTCTTCAAAGTAACTATGTTATGATACCAATTGTTAGAAATAGGGTTTACTCGGGGGGTGAATCAATAATGTAGAAACTTTAGTCACCAACTAGATATTATTACTTACTTTAAACCATGCACAAAAAAGCAATAAAGTAACACTAAACAATAATAGTAACAATGCACAAAGATAACTCATAACACCATATTTTGTTAACTAGGGAAATCTTGGCCAAGGGAAAACCCTAATGGGGATGATGCCCACTAGATAATATACTGGTATATAAGTTCCTTGTTAGAGGATTGACCTTGTTAATAATCAATGAGAAAATTTAGCATAAAGAGTCCCTTTTAGGAGACTTTGAATCCTTGTTAGGATATTCCAACCCTATTAGGAGTTGTGGTATAGTAGATGTAAGATAAGTCCACTGCCCAAACATGCACTTCTAATCACAAGAAGAGCTCATTGTTCAAACAAGTAATCAAACTAGATATAAGTACTATATCTTCTTCCATGACTGATCTCTAATCTTTAGCTCAATCTTAGATCACCAAATAGCTCATATAAATCTTTTCATTTATTACTTTCACAAAAGTTCACATATAATCATAATTACAAGATAACACTTGCAATTACAACTACACATCTTATCGCAAAAAGTCCTTTGCATAAATACCATGCCTTTACACAAATTTTTTTTGGGTCGGCTAGGACCACAATTCACTTTTCTAACTTAGGGTAAACATCTAGGATGTTGGCCCTAATTGGACAAGTAAGTATTTTTTCCTTTAATTTCACTATCCTGCTTCATCAAAACATGAATATCTATGTTTCATACAGTCCATATTGACTTTCAAGGTTATACACATCATCACCAATATGTATACTATCTCCATGTAACTTTTCTAGTCATAATATGATGTCAAAAACAAGTTATAAACAAAACAATACACTGCTATAAACAAAATTCTATACTTAGACAGTTTTCTGATTACTAAACACTTAGTATCTTTATTTTTGAGGTTTCCTGTCAGCATGTACATCATGTGTTTCCATAAATGAAAATAATTACATATCACTATTAGCCAATTGTCAGTAGGTTCAACATTTATGGACATCAAGGAAAAGTGGCCACACTTTAAAGAAGAACCTCGAAATCTCAGGCTTTCTCTAGCAACTAATGGTGTCAAGCCATATGGAGAGATGAAATCTTTTTACTTGGTGTGGCCTATTTTTGTTATCAACAATAACCTTCCTCCATGGATGTAAATAAATAGGGAGTGAATTATGTTTTCAATGATTTTCCAAGGCATTTTGTTATTTTATTGTTACCTATATGTAATTATAAGTCTTGGAGTGAAATGACCACAATAATTATCTAATCTTGTTCATTCAACTAGTTAACTAGCAAGTGAAAGATATGAGTGTATATATTGTGCCCCTTATTGACGAGTTACTAGTGTTATGGAATGGTTTCACTATGTATGATACCTCTAGAGCAATTAGACAAAAATAATTTCAATTCCATGTAATTATTTTGTGGATAATTCATGATGCCCCAGGGTTGACAAATTTTTGTGGTATGTTATGCTAAAATCTAGTTGTACACAATAATACTAATTCCAAAATGAACACATTTAATCGAGAGGTATCATCATCATGTAGATCTCCAAACAAAGGGAAAATTTGCAAGTCCAATTTGTGGTTGATAGATAAAATTTTGTCAGTCCAAAAGTTTAAGAAAGTATGTATTTGATGAGAATAGACACTTCCTCCACAAAAAAACCATCAGTATTGAAGTACCAAAAAACATCTTCTCAATGGGAAAAAAGAGACTACATCAAATCCATGAAGAATAAAACCTCACCTGTGGTAGTTGGAATATAATATAATTCGAGGTTGTCAAGGCATTAGTACTAACTACCTTCCAAAGGGACTAAAATATTATCCTAGAGAATTTAGTAGGTTGCCCTACTACAAGCATCTACAAATTGTGCATTTACTTGATACTATGCATATTGGAAAGAATCTAATAGAGACATTGTAGAAAATATTGGATGGAAGGTGTGACAAAGAAAAACTTGGAAAAATTTGTATAATGCAATGAAAAATATCTTTGAATCAAATAGCAATGGAGACCAGATTAATGCAAGTACCCTTCCTTTGTTATTAATGGAGCATCAAAGTAATGCCATAAAAGAAGTCATACAAAACATTTGATTTCCTATAGGATTTGCTATGAACATAAGAAATATAATATCAAAGAAAATTGAATTTGGCCCAAGGCTAGAAATGCATGATTGGCATACCTTCATCAAGGTAAGTCACGATCTTTTTTTTTTACAATATATTTGTGAATCTGCATTCAATTTTCATTGTATTATGTATGAAAAGAATGAAATGATCAATTGATAATTGTTGCAGTATGTGCTACCCCTATTGGTCCAAAATAACTTCGATGATAATATCAAACAAGTGATGTATAATCTTGGAAAATACATGAGGTAAGCAGTGATATTTGTACAATATATCAAACAAGTAATATATTGTAAAGTCTCATATTTATATGTTTTTGTGTCTTGAATCCCTTGTAGGTGGTTTTCATCTAAAGAAATCCATAAAGAAGATATAAAATATTGGAAGAAAAGAATTTTTCTACTAATGTGTGAAATGAAAAAGTGCTTATCTTCAACCTTTTTAATGCACAAGAACACTACCTCATACACTAAGTTGAGGAGATTGAATTGTGTGAACCTATAGATCCTAGGTCAATGTGGATTGTTGAGAGACACTTGAAACTTTTGGAGGGTTTGGTTTGACAAAGAACACATTCTAAGGTTCTATGATTGAGGATAATATGACATACTAGATGATGGTGTACATTACTCAATATCTTCCAAATCTTGTAGCAAAGACCTGTTAGGATAAACCACGGACAGAAATAAAAACTACATGCAAATATAACCATCAACAACATATAAACATAAAATAATGTAGCTATCATCATCCAACCTCTTAAAATAAACACAGTAATCTGAATGACACCTATTATATCCATGCTCATGCATAAAACTGTCAAATTTCAGATACCATTGCCGAGGTGCTTGCTTCAGGCCATATAAACTTTTCTTCAATTTGCACACTAAGTTCTCCTTACCTTTGACCTCAAAACCCTGTGGCTGAGCCATATATATTTCTTCATCCAAATCACCATGAAGAAAGGCTGTTTTAACATCCATCTGCTCTAAATGCAAATCTTCAGTAGCCACAAGACTTAAAACAGTACGAATAGAAGTCATTTTAACAACAGGAGAAAATATTTCATCAAAATCAATTCCTTTTTTCTGTGCAAATCCTTTTACAACTAACCTGGCCTTAAATCTTTTCTTACCTCCTTCCTCTTCTTTCAACCTGTAAACCCATTTATTCTGTAAAACCTTTTTACCTGCAGGCAACTTGCACAAATCCCATGTCTTATTTTTCAGCAAAGAGTCCATTTCATCTTTCATTGCAGACTCCCACTGAATCTTAGTATCCACCTGCACAGCTTCATCATAACTTTCAGGTTCACCAGCATCAGTAAGTAAAATAGAATACAAAGAGGGAGAAAACCTTTGTGGAGGTCTAATTGGCCTTGTTGACCGTCTAACATTCACTGGTGTATGTGGTATTTGTTGTTGCGGTTGTTGCACATCATGAGGAATGGCTGGAACATCAGCTTTTGGAGTATCATCCAGCACTACATAATCATCTTCTTTCTTCTCATGTTGCTGCAACAGATCTTTGTACAACACTTTTTCATTGAATATGACATCTCGGCTTCTTATAATTTTATGATTTTCAAAATCCCAAAGCCTATAACCAAATTCATTAATGCCATATCCAACAAAGACACATTTCTTTGATTTAGCTTCTAGCTTGGTTCTATTTTCAGAGTCTATATGAGCAAAAGCTTCACAACCGAAGGTCTTGAGAAAAGAATAACTCACCTTCTTGCCAGTCCATGCTTCCTCTGGAATACCACAGCCCAAAGGAGTAGAGGGACCTCTATTAATCAAATATACTGCAGTATTGACAGCCTCCGCCCACATGTGTAAGGGCAACCCAGCATGCAACCTCATGCTCCTTGCGCGCTCCATTATAGTCCTGTTCATGCGTTCAGCCACTCCATTTTCCTGTGGAGTCCTTGGAACAGTTTTTTGTCTACGAATACCATTAGTGGAGCAATAATCTTCAAATTCATGACTGCAATACTCACCACCATTATCAGATCTGAGACATTTTAATTTCTTACCAGTCTCATTTTCAACCAAGCATTTCCATTTCTTAAAAGTTTGAAATACATC
Source organism: Cupressus sempervirens (assembly GCA_028749045.1). Taxonomy (NCBI): domain Eukaryota; kingdom Viridiplantae; phylum Streptophyta; class Pinopsida; order Cupressales; family Cupressaceae; genus Cupressus; species Cupressus sempervirens. The sequence goes on along the minus strand of CM053784.1, from coordinate 3,071,486 downwards.
AGATTTCTATTTAAGGAAATAAACCCATACTTTTCTAGTTGCGTCATCAATAAATGTAACATAATAATGAGAGCCACCAAGGGAAGATACCTGAGCCGGTCCCCATACATCTGTATGCACAAGTTCTAATTTCTCCTTTTTGTTTTCCTTCCCTGTCTTTACAAAACTCACTCTCTTTTGTTTTCCATACACACAACTTTCACAGAAATCCATATTCACACATTTTAGACCTGGTAAAACTTTCCTTGAATGAAGTACTTTCATACCTTTCTCACTCATGTGCCCAAGTCTATTGTGCCACAGCGCTGTATCAGAATCCACAGCAGCTATTTGTTCTCCCTGCTCATCTGCAGTAATTGTTCCTGAATATTCATTTTTCTCTGAAACAATCAAAGTAGAAGGAACAATATGACCTGTACAAAGATATAAGGTGCCTACTTTCACACCTTTTGCTACTACAAGGGAACCTTTTGAAACCTTCCAATTTTTATCATTAAAAGTAACTACACAACCCTCATCACCGAGTTGCCCTACTGAAATTAAATTTCTACTTAGTTTTGGAACATGTCTTACCTCATGTAGTAGCCAATGATTCCCATTCTGCAACTTAATCTTAATTTTTCCCTTTCCAACAATCTGACAGGGTTCATTATCCCCCAAATAAACAAGCCCAAAATCCCCTTGGACATAATCAATGAAATAACCTCTATGAGGTGTAGCATGAAAAGAAGCACCAGAATCTAAAACCCATGAATCATCAACACTCTCTAAAGACAGAAGCAAAGCATCCTCTTCGGATTTGTTACTTACCACATTTGCCTCTTTTTCTCCATCTGATTTATCTCCTTCATTTTTCTTTCGAGTCCAGCAATCTTTCTTTTTGTGCCCTGGTTTCCCACAGTACCAGCAATCATTTGGTCCTCTCGATTGAGACCTCCTCCCCTTTGACTTTCCTCTTGATTTCCCACGATTTCCAGAGTTACTTCCTCTTTCAGTCGTTCTGCCCCTGCTTTGTGCATTTAAAGCACTTCCTGATGTAGCTCCACCTAAGGATTTTCTACGAGTTTCCTCACTTAAAATAACACCGATCACATCATCATATTTTAGGGTACTAGATCCAGGAACAGAATTACTCACCGCCATTACCAAGCCATTCCAGCTTTCAGGCAAAGAACACAAAATCAAGAGAGCCCTAATTTCTTCATCAAAATTGATACCCACAGAAGATAATTGACTAGTAATAGTATTAAACTCATTTAAATGATCTGCAATAGATCCACCTTCTGCCATTTTCATATTAAATAAACGCTTCATGAGAAATACCTTATTTGAAGCGGAGGGCTTTTCATACAGTGTCGCTAGGGTTTTCATCAAATCTTCTGTCGTCTTTGCTTTTGTAATATTAAATGCCACCGATGGTGCCAAGCATAACCGAATGCTTCCAAGTGCCTTTCTGTCCAAAAGATCCCATTCAGCCTCTGACATAGTTCCCTGATTCTTGGCTTTTCCTTCCAACGGCTTCCACAAATCCTTCTGATATAAATAGTCTTCCATTTGCATCTTCCATAACTGGAAGTTCTGCCCATTAAACCTATCAACCCTCAGCTTACCATCATCTGCCATTGCTCCCACTCAACCGTGAGACTCCCACTTAACCGTGAGACTTTCCTGCAGAGGATAACTGAGAAACAACTAGGCTCTGATACCACTTGTTAGGATAAACCACGGACAGAAATAAAAACTACATGCAAATATAACCAATAACAGAAAATAATAGAACACACAGAAATGAACACAAGGCACCAAGATTTAACGTGGTTCACCCAATCCCTGGGCTACGTCCACCAAACAGCAAGTCCGATCTTATTACAATCCAGTGATTACAACCTGATTACAATTCGTAATCCCTTACAGCTCAATACCGCCGCAAGAACCAATTTCGTATCACCACATATCAAAAAATACCCAACCCTAAGCCCTTTTTATACAAGTATTAAACCGCTTTAGGGTTATAACATGTCGGCCATATGTCGGCCATAATATGTCGGCTACCATGTCGATGTCGGCTAACAGTACTTTCCTGATCAGTCACCACAATCTAACAATCTCCCACTTGGGGACTGATCAGGCTCCACACTAAACAACAAGACCCATATAGATTGCATTTGGGATCTCGACTCCATTAAATTTTTTGAAGGGGAGTACTTGGTGGGGAACGATAGATTTAGAAAATTGAAAGGTGATAAATTATGAGATGTTATTTTAGTTAATTAATTCTTAATCTTCAAAATAAACCTATTGTAAGTCATCTATTTACTTTTGTACAACTGCTAAAGAGTGGGATGCAATACATTTGTAAACAATCAAGATTGGATGATGGTATGTATTGAATGATGTGAAAATTCTAGTCATGGATGAAAATGGGAATCCATGTCTTCATTGGTTAAACAAGTTCATTGTAATGGAGACCCCAACGTTACACAAAAGGAAATAGATTTAGCATATGGTTTAAGAGATCTCTAGGTACTTATAAGTTTGTTAATCAATCGTATGTTTTAGAAGTAATGATAGAATAATTTATACTTGTTTGAAACTATTGTAGGTGAAAAACCACAAGGTTATGTTATGCAATCATTGTAAATTTTCATCAAAGATTTAGATGACATGAAGAGAACTTGTGATTTTGGGATAAGTGGAGTCTTCTAGGTGACCAATATTTCATCCAAAAATGAATTACATCCTCAAAAATTTTAAAATTGACACTATGGAATTGTGGTTGATATACTTGACTATAACTTTAATTCCTTCAATTTAGTTCTCTTCATCATCAAATGGTACAGACTATGACTCAATCAAAATGATCTTGATAGAACTATTATTGAGCATGACAATGGATTTTGAATGATTAATACAAGGTTGTTTGAGCCAATAGGGGATGAGCCCTATGTTCTTTGAAGCTAATGTGAGAAGGTATTTTACTTAAAGGTTCCAGATAAACTAGGCTGGTAATTTGTTGTTAGACATTATCCAAGGGGAAGGCTGATAAAGTATAGTGTGATGGAAGAAGAAGATACCAAGGAAGAGGAAGAAATGGATCAAGATCAAGAGTTATTTGATGATGCTCCTAATGAAAATGATGCTAGTACTAATTGTATATATGAATAGTGGGCATTGGATTCTCACACACACTTCAACATAGTGTCTACCTGAGAGACCATCCCAAAATGAACATTGAATTGTTCATCTGAGTAATCTAATCAGTGTGACTTGTTGCCTTCTAACTAGAAGGGTTTTTCCTTTGCTCTCAGACCAAGAAGCAGGCAACCAAAACTTTTAGTATGAAGGATTTATGTAGCTAAATGATAATGCAATTAATCTAGATGAGAGATGCAATTAATCTAATAATAGATAGAGAAAATTAAACTATATGATTACATTTTAATCTATATGATATTAAAGCTAAGTAATGAAAGCTGAGAGAATATTAAGCAAATGAGTATGCAATTTGACAATAATTCAATACAATTCAAATTCTCAACCTTCATAATCAGGAATTAGAAGCCCCTTAAATAGAATTCCTGAAATCAATCAACAGTTAAAATTAACTCAGATCAATGGCTAGGATTGAAGATGATATCCAATCAAGATGGAAAATTCCCAATGTAGGTGAGGTTAACTAACTCAAATCCTAAGTGTGATGGAGAGTTAAGTAAAATTTTCTTGAGTGTGAGAATAAGTGGATTAAGTGAATTCCAATTCGAGAGATAGATCACTCAGAATTTCCATTCTTGAATTGAAGAGAAGAATTTAGATGGATATTTAATTTAATAAAAAGAGATATAACCTCATAAATGCATATTTCAATTAATTGAATAATTAAATTCAATAATTAAAATGAAGACATTTTTAAATTAAATAAATTTAATTCCTTAGTATATTAGCTTTAGGAGATAATTTAATTTAACCAAAGTATAAATACTTATAAATTATATTAAATCTAATCAATAGGTTTAATGTAGCTAATTCGAGTTGACACTTTAGGAATTACATAAATAGTTTGATTAGTGTAGATTAGGGTTTTTATACATCTAACAATTAAGTCAAATAGTGAGAATCAAAATGAAAATTACCTAGTGAAATAGGACTTTAGGGTTGATCAAAATAGACCAGAATTGGTTAACATGACAATGTGCCAATTTTGGGGTATTACATTTGCCCCTCTTTGAATGAATGTGCAAGTAGCACATTCAATTCAAAGAAAATTGGAAGTATGATGCATAGATCAAGAAGTGAGATTGGTTCCACAATTGATGATACAAAGACCAATTGATAAGATTTTTAAGATTATCTCTAGAATGGAGCTTAATCTTAAGGAATCCAGATAGAAAAGCTGGATACCAAAGATCAATGAGATTTTAAAGATTATCTCCAAAATGAAGCTTAACCTTAAGGAATGTAGATAGAACATCTAGATACCAAAAATCGATAATCTTTTAAAGATAATGTTCAAAATAGAGCTTAACCTTAAGGAATCCAGATAGAATACCTAGATACCAAAGATCAATAAGCTTTTAAAAATGATCTCCAGAATGGAGCTTAACCTTAAGGAATCTAGATAGAACACCTAGATACCAAGATTTGATAAGATTTTAAAGATTATCTCCAAAATGGAGCTTAACCATAAGGAATCTAGATAGAACACCTAGATATCAAAGATGAATAAGCTTTTAAAGATTATCTCCAGAACAAAGCTTAACCTTAAGGGATTCAGATAGAACACCTAGATACCTATCCATAAAATATAACAAGATCTAACCATGAGTCATATAATCATCCCCAAAATGAAACTTAATCCTCAGGAGTCAGGGTTTAGACTGTCTTGATACGTGTCCATCGAACTTTGATATAGAATGTTATAAGATGTGATCAACTAATGAAAAGATGAGATGGATGAAAAATGATGCCAAATAGAGGGGAACAAGATGTCCTAAGTGATAAGATGCCCCAAGTGATGAGGACATGATTTTTAGATTGAGTTGAAATTTAGATTCAATGATGTAATCATCCTACCCCCTCAAGAGTGGAATCGAAAGATGACACACTAGAAATATGATATAGAGTAGTATATAGAGAAATACAAAAGAAATTAGAGATTGAAAAGAAGATAGAAGAGATCAGAATGATCAGGAGAAAATTTGAAGTCAATTTTAGAGTAACTTTGAGGTCCAGAAGACCAAGTTTGACCAATGATTGGCTAGAGTTGACTTTTTTAGAATTTTTAGAAAAGTTGAAGAAATTGTGATTTGAAAAGATTCCAAGATTCACAAAGTATTAGAAAAATTAGACTGCACAAGCATTCAATCGCATTGGTCTCAAAATTTTACAATGCAATTTTGAGCTATTTAAGTGTGTTAGATTTAAAATTTGATCTTGAAAATGGATTTAGAATGGTCAAATTAGCTAGGGGGATTTTCTTGCCAATCAAAACATGTTGTATTTGTTCATGTGTGCAAATTACCTTTGATGATAGTGAATTTCAATTCCATTACCCACCATATGGAGCTTTGTTATGGCAACTCGATGACAAGAATATGGCACATATAAACAAATTGGGTTTTTCATATCTATGCTAGATTCCACTAGTTTTGGTGAATCATGACCTGCTAACTACACTAGTCGAGCATTTCCATTTAGAGACAAACACCTTTCATCTTCCATAGGGGGAGATAATTATCACATTGAAGGACATCTACCAGATATTGAGGATCCCTTTCCATGGGCCAAGAGCGGTATATGACACAATTCCCTAGGTAGGTACAAAAGCACTTCAGACCATCTTTTAGCAAGATTTGATTATGGGTAGAGTGATCACATCGGATGAGCTTGTGCATACTTATGGTCCTACTCATAGGTTGGTATGAGCTTTGGGGATTTTTATCAGCTGCTTCTTGATGCCTAACAAAGGACAACATAGATTAGAGTAAGAATGGGCAAGATGCTCAAGATGATGTTAGAGACCCTAGAGAGATATGGGTGGGGTTAATGCATGCTTGTACATATGTATCATGAGATGCATGACATAGTGTATCATGAGAGGAAGAGCATGGCCACTAGGGTCTATGCTCTTTAGATCTAGGCATGGGAGCATCTACTAGTCATGAGGCTCATTTTTGAGGATAGGAGGCAACCTATGGAGTCCTATATTTGTAGATACAAAGGCTAGCTTACCCAAACAACTCTAGGGAAGACTAAGCAGTGGAGGGCCCATCTCAATGACTTGGTATCTATAGTATGGTGGCCATAGAGAGAGACTAAGGATTGGGATGATGAGCCCTAGGAGTTGAGTTATATGTTCACATTGTGACCACTAATAGATTGATCTGTGCAGATAGTGGAGAGATTCCCACTTACTCACATGTGGTGGGAGTATGGGAGGCCATAGGATATTTCATAGGATTATTTCTCCTATGTGTGATTAGCTAGAGATTTGGAGCATAGATGATTGTAGAGGTTAGATCCCAGGAGGTCTATGATAGATGTGTGCAACTTGGTTGTGACATAGTAGGACTACTTACTAGTGGTAGCAAATGGAGGGATGATGCCAGCTTACCAGGCATATTTCACAAGTCACCCCTTCCCATGCTTTACAGATCCAGTGGGGATGGAAGCTCCCAAACAGCTAGTGCAGGCTCCCCAAGCACTAACACAGTAGCTAGAGTAGCCACCACAAGTGAAACATCAGACCAAATAGATTTAGATTCTGCCAAGGTAGATGGGATTAGACCCAGATACTGGTGGGAGTGGGATAGGTGAGAGGTGATGATAGATACCTCATATAGAGGAGTAACAACAAACTGAGTAGGGCAATCAGGAGATGCAAGATCAACTTACTGGACCACAGGGCAGAGATATCCTAGCATAGACCCAAGAGGCCCTAAGGAGATCAAGAGAGAGGATATAGGTTGCACAAAAACAACTTGGAGAGCTATAGATTGAGGTAGCTATTAAAGACTCCTAGATTATGGACCAAGATCATGAGATCTAAGAGTTGTGAGAGAAACTAGAGAGAGTGACACAAAGATTAGAGCATCAACAAGATGAGATCTAGCTGTAGTAAACCAGAGCGACCTACTATTTTGTTGCTTATATTAGCGAGTGTGCTAGACGAGGTAGAGTAGGTGCCTAGATTTTCATGATATGCACGAGGGTAAGGAGGTGTGTGCCCTGCAGTGAGACCAAATATGCCTCTTCCACCACCTCCTCCTCCTCCTCTGCCACCAAAAGGTGAGGGGGAAGGAGAGAGTTAGATTATTTTTTACTCCAATTTTGATCTGGTTCTATATTCATTAGTGTTCCAACACCATTTTTCACCATTTTTGATGGACAACACTCAAGTAGCATACAGTTTTGCATGGATGTACTCTTTTTGATAGACACACACACACACACACACACACACACACACACAAAATTTTGAGTCAAGTACCATTTGCATGTGTCAATTTCTATCTTTTGATTTGATGTACATGAGATGTTTATGTTGTGATTCTAAAATGCAAATATGATGTGATGTATGAATGAAAATTTGATTTGATGTATGAATGTAGTGTCGATGAGATGAATTATGAAATTATGTATGAAATGTAAAATGTGAATGGACTGACATCTCATGTAATGTTCCATGTTTTTGTTGATAATGATAGGTATCTATTGAGGAGTGAGAGGATGAACCAAAGAACCAAATGCTTGTATAGCCATAAAGAAACATGATACTTTGAAGAAGCCAACAATCCCTCATCACAAAGGTTAGTCATCAAACCATGCACTTATGCAATGCAAGCCGATACTAGATGCAATCCCCAGGCCAGATGCAACCCTAGGTCTAGTTACCAAGCTTTGACAATTATCATCACTGAACATTTAGATAAATTCCAAGTGTCATACAATTTCCACTAACATTACAATCATAGAAATATGAATATGACACATGGTCTAGGTTTGTCAAGATTAAATGTAAGCATTCAAGGCACAAGAAGCTAGAATGATGAGAACATTTGTCCCTTTTAATGTAGCAAGTTAACATAAGCATCAAATCATAAATGCTAGGATGACCATAATGTTTCTTGTGTGCAGACATACTAGACACACGAGAGATCCTTCTTTTGCTAAATAATCAGTAATTATTCTATCTACAATGACCCTTATGTTCATAACCTAAGTCAAAAATGTGCTAGATATACTTGTAGTGAACTGTACATTCACTTAGCAAGATGAGTATCAATAGTTACTGTAGCATATAGAATTTATTCAACCAAGAAAGGTTAAAAACCATCCTAAAAGAAGAGTCCATATAAAAGGAGTTGAGGTACACATGACCATCCAATACAAGATGGAGGATCTTATAGTGGACACCCCTCTTATATGGATGCTTCAGATCATTGGAACTAAACTACAAACAAAAAACAAAGAAAAGGTCATGCCCCTAGTCCTCACTTCCCTAGTCAAAAGAGACATTATCATGTCACTCAAAGAGACATGGTGAAGCAAAAAAAAATAAACAAAGAAATAATTAGCATATCCCAAACATATTCATCATTTTTGAGTTCATTTTCTATTTTTTTAGGATTGATGTCAAGTGTTAATGTCTAGAACATGGATGAAAGAAATCTCTTTAGTAGGGTGATGATAGTAGATAGATGCAATTAGAAAAACTAGTGACTGAAGTCAAAGAGGAAACTTTAGTAAGAAGAACCTTAGTAGGAAACTAAACAACAATAGATAGACAAAGTGAGGACCACTAGTAACTAACATGAGAGAGATCTTTTGTGAGAGAAATCTTGAAAAGTGACACTAATGATAGTAGACAGACATAGCTAGAACAATTGGTGACTATCAGGAAAGATATTATCCATGAGAGGAATCTCAAAAAGTGACATGAGCAAGAGCAAGTAGACATAGTTAGAACAACTAGTGACTGTTGTAGGAGATTGTCCTTGAGAGGAATCTCAAAAAGTGACACTATCAATAGTAGGTAGGCATAGCTAGAAAAATTGGTGACTATCATGAAAGAGACTCCTATGACACTATAGGTTGTTTCCCTTGAGTTATGACAAGATTCAATCCATGGATACATTAATGAAAATAACAAATTAAAGTAGGAAAACAATTGTACATGAGCTAAAAGATGCACTATGAGATATAGCATTTGAAACCAGAGGCACCTATTTACTAGGTTTTTAGCTTCTTGGTAGAGATTCTCTTTTTTTGCTACCATGATGCTTGTTTGGCAGGATTTCATCAATGATGCTTTTTATTTTCTTTTTCAATTTTTTTTTTTTTGTATTTTTCTCTTTTTTGATTTTTTTTTTGGTATTAACAAGGTGCCTATTGCTAGGTTTTCACCGAGATAATAATTTTTTTCAAGACTTTTTGCAATTGTAAGGATTTTTTCAAGACATTTAGATATATAGAAAGAGCTTTTAAAAACAAATCAACTATAGAACTACTTCAGGTAGAGAGTGTTGATGGGCTCCTTGAGCACCTCTCCCTCAACTGTAGAAAGTTGGTAAGCACTAGATCTGAACACTGCAATGATTATGTAGGGACCAAGCTAGTTGGGTTTGAACTTCCCTTTTTGTACCTATTGTTGCTAATTTTTAGGGTTTTCTCTTAGAATGAGATCACCCGATTGGAAGTTATGTGGCTTAACTTTCTTATTGTAACTCCTAGACACATGTTGATGATAAGCTCAAAAATGATCACACACCACTTGTCAAAATTCATCTAACAATACTAGCTCTTGAAGCTGAGATATTATATAGTCATTGTTAGTAATGATGCCCTTCATGGAGATTCTTAGAGTAGGAATCTCAACCTCACTTGGAAGCACATCATCCACTCCATAGACCAAAGCAAATGGCATTATACCTATTGAAGTTCTGATACTTTTTCTATAAGCCCATAAAGCTAGATTAATCTTAAGGTGCCAAGTCCCTTCCAGATTTATTGATTGTGTGATGCATGATCTTAAGGATCACCTTGTTGGAGGCCTTCACTTGACCATTACCCTAGGGGTAATAGATAGAAGACAAATGTTGCATGAAAACTTTTTGCATAACTCCTTAAGATATTTTTATTTTTAAACCATCCTCCATTATTAGTGATAATGGAGGAAGGTACACCATACCTACATATGATGTAATTCATGATAAACAAAGCTATAGTTTTACTATTGGCAATAGAGAGAGGTACTACCTCGACCTACTTAGTGAAGTAGTTTGTAGTTGTAATAATGAACTTGTGTCCATTTGAAGAAGATGGGTGAATCTGAACCACAAGATCAAAGGTAGTTTGTTGGCATGGCCATAGTGTGATAGATGGAATTGGCTCCCTAGCTGGAGCATAAATTAGATTCCCATGGAGCTAGCATTGTTTGTAGGACTTGGCATATTTGATTGCCTCTTGCTCCATATTCAACCAATAGTAACCAACTCTAATAAGTTTATGAGCTAGTGTTAGGCCATTTGAGTGAGATCTACAAATGCCCTTGTAGACATTGATTAAAGCACATTGGGACTCATTGAATTTTAGAAACCTAAGGTGTGTTCCATTGATAACTCTCCTAAACAAGTCAATAGCAATAATGACATACCGTGAAGCATTATAGATAAGGTGACATTTTTCATTTTGGGCTAGACCATCTAGAATAGTTTGGTCATGTAGATGGGAGTATATGTGATGGTAGCAGGATGAATCTTGTCCTACAATAGAATAGATCATCTGAGATTTTGGGGTATCATAGGTAGGGTAGAGTAATGTTTCCACCAAGAGCTCATGTTGAAGATCATTCTCTAGCATTTGTAATAAGGAAGAAAGAGTAGCCATGGCATCAACCACTTTGTTGTTTGCTCAAGGAGCCTATTGAAAAGTGATATAAATAAATTATTTCTTTAGATCATCCATCATGCATTTATAAGGAACCAATTTCTCATCTTTCATTTGATATACATCATTGAACTGGTTGATTATGAGTTGTAAATCACTAAATATGTTCAACTAATCAACTCTCCATTCAATTGAAATCTTCATGCCATTAATGAGAGCTTCACATTCTGTGATATTATTCGTATAGGGAAACAAAATCTTGTATGCCTTAGGAAGTGAATATCTTTGTGGTGTTATGAATAGTAACCCAACATTGAATCCCTATTGTGTGAAGGAACCATCAAAGAACATCACCCAAGTTTGATGTGCGAGTGTCAGAATTGATTCATCAGGGAAGTCAACATTTAATGGAAGAAGACTCTACATTTGTTCTTCTGCTAGCTGATCAGCAATCACTTGTTCTTTGATAGCCTTTTTTTCAACACACTGAATGTCAAAATCACTTAGTATCATGACCCATTTAGCCAACCTTCTTGTTAGAGTTTCTTTTTTGTTTAAGTACTTTAGTGGATCAATTTTAGGAACTAGTCATGTAGTATGGGAAAGCATATAGTGTCTCAACTTTTGGGAAGCAAAAATGATTGCCAAGAAAGCCTTCTCAATGATATGTAATTCTTTTCGTAGGAGATCAGTGTGTGACTTAGATAGTAGATGGCTCTTTCCTTGTTATCATTTTCCTCTTGACCTAGCAAGATTCCTAAAGATGTCTCTATTGCTGAAATGTACAGAATAAGAGGCTTCCCATGAATAAGAGCCATCAAGATTGGTGGATTAGCAAGGTATTTCTTTATTTGTATGAACTCTCTGATCACAATCTTGGCTCCAATTATATTTGACACCTTTATTTAGAGTCTTCATAAAAGTTTGTGACCTACCCACTAGCTGTGAGATGAATCTATGAATGGATTGAAGTATTTCTTGTAAGCCCCTCATCTGACCGATATTATGGGGTGGAGGCATATCCATGATTTCTTGAACTTTCTCTAGATCAACCTTGATTCCTTTTGTAGACATAATGTAGCCTAGTAGTGTCCTTGATGTTACATTGAATGCAGATATCTTGGGATTGAGTCTCAAACTAAATTTCTCAATACGATCCAGGATAGGTGCCAAATCTTGAAGGTGAGTGTGGCATTTTGTGCTCTTAATCAAGGTATCATCCACATAGTCCTCCATGGTCTTATGCATCATGTCATGAAAAATTATAGTGACTACCCTTTGATATGTAGCACTAGCATTTTTCAGACCGAATGGCATCACATTCAAATAGAAAGTTCCCTATTCACAAGTGAAAGCAATCTTTTCTTGATCTTCTAGTGCAATTTTATTTGATTATAATCAAAAAAACCATCCATGAGTGAGTACATATCATATCCCGTCATCATGTACACTATCATGTTGATGTTTGAAAGTGGTAATCATCCTTCAAACATGCTAAGTTTAGATCTCAGAGATCTATATAGACTATGATAGATTTGTCATGCTTGGAGACTAGAATGATGTTTGATATCCATTTAGCGTAATCAATAGCATAGATGAAACCAAATTTCAAAATCTTTTCTAGTTTAGCTTTGACAGGCAATGCAAGATGAGGATGCATTTTCCTAAGTTTTTGTTTGACTAGTTTAACTGCTGGTGAAATAGACAAGTAATGCATAATAAGACTAGGATCTAATCTTGGCATTTCTAAGTATGTCCACACAAATTTTATCCTTTTCTCTTGGAAGAAAGCAATGAATTCCTATTTTTCTTCTAGAGATAGTGACTATGCAAGATGTATCATGTGAGGGTGTTCCTCTATTCCCAAGTTGATTGGCTATGTTGGTTCTATCAACACTGATGATATTTCTTGAAAATCACTAGGAAGTGCATCAAATATCTCATCCACGAGCACCTTGGAGAGGTTTTCACCCTTGGATACATCTTTTATTTTTACTTTTTTAGTTTTTGACACTAGCGCAGTGTAGTTTTCACCATTAGACCTTTTATTTATTTATTTATTTAATTGTATGGATGAGATATTTGATGTTAGCTTTAGTCATGTTGATGCTTTGTTCACTGGTGGAAGACGTTATTGTTTCGACAATGTTTAAGTAGTAGGCAAGAGCATAGTCATTCTAAAATGTGAGGACTTCACTAGGTGCTTTGGAATTATAGTCTATGAGCTCAAGATAAGTGAGTGAAAGAAATGTGGTGGGTTCAAGTACATTCATAGTATAATTATTAAATTCTTAAACAAGCAATTTGAGACCTAGAGTGCTTCATCCACAAGTGTATTCAAATGCCTCTGAGAACTAATGTTGTCAATCAAGGACTTGAGGACACTAGTTGGATAGGACTCATCTAACCTAAGCCTAGACAATTCACCTACTTTGAGGAGGTTTTCTTAGACATGAACTTCACCTATGTCTTTTTCTGTAGTTTCTTTTGAGAGAGAGTCAAATTTATACTCTCAAGAATCTATACTGCATGGAGACAGATTGTAGAATTTCCCAATAATTATAGGAAAAAACTCTCCTTCATCATCTAGATTTTTACAAAGGTACTCAATATGTAAAGCATGACTAGACTCTCCTTGTTCTTATTGGATATGATGTGAACTAGTATTCTTAGAAGAATCACTCACCATCCATGGCACTAACACATGGTATAAATTCATCTGGTTTTGCAAAGAATTTAGCCAAATCATCAAGAATTAGATAAGGATAAGGATCCTCATCATCAACATTGTCTCCATGGTAATCAGATTCAAGTTGTGACTCATGTTCAGATGAACTCTCAGGTTCTAGTATGAATTTGTTACTCCCTAGATGGAAGGAAACCTTCTTGAAGCCTAAACCAAATGTGTCTTGATTCCTTCTAGCTATCACTTCGACGAGATCAATCAAGCCATTTTTGTTGTATCCAACAGGACCAGTTCCCTTGTAGCAAAAGAATTTTATGAGCCTAAGCTCATGACCATACTTCTCAGGAGTAATTTTAGGAGACTATTTAGTGAGGTCAACTGGAGTTTCCTCTTTGTAGATCCATGCAACAATAGCTCTATTTCAGCTTCCTCTTCAAGAGAAACAATAGCTTTGACAAAAGTACCATCAAAATTAATTTAAGGTATTAACACAAAAGTTTTATTTGCTTCAGATGGTCTCCCATAATGATGAGGAGACTTAGGAATAGATGTCAGAGATAGAACTGGTTCCATGTGATATTCAACCATTCCAGTTTCCTTCAACTTGAGTAACTACTCAATTTGCTTCAACTTGTTATCATGATAGCCTATAGATTCCCTATTATCAAGCACAAGGTTTTTAGCATATTTCAACATGTTATAGGTATAGCTAGTGCTTGTAGGTATGGTGACTTTAGAGCCATGAAATGGAAATTTTACACATTGATGGTAAGTGGATGGCACAACATGTAGCTCATGTATCCATGGTCTTCCTAGAAGAACATTGTAAGCCAAGGGAATGTCAAGGACCTAAAAAGTGACATCCCTTTGTCATATGCTTTGATAGTGATCTTGCGACAGGGATCAATGGACTCTTCAGAATAGTTTGGTTGTTTAAGAAAAGTAGTAGAGACAATGCTTAAACCAGCTCCATTATCAATGATCACATGACAGACACATTTTTGGTGTATCATAACCTCAATGTGTAGAGGTTTATTATGTAGGTGATTTAGTGAATCATTGTCCTCCTCAGAGAAAGCCATATAGTAAGGTGAGGTTAGATGACCTACCATAGATTGGAACCTCTCAAGATAAAGATCTTGAGGTACATTTTCCTTAGTAAGAGCTTTGTTGAGAATCTACCTATGAGCAAGTGAGATTTTGAGTAGCTCAAAGATTGTGATTTGAGCATTAGTTCACTATAACTGATCGAGGATACTATAGCTAGTAGCTATAGAATTTATTGCAAGTTTTTTTCCTTTTCTAGAAGGATTGGCAAGATTTTTGTCTTTGTGTTGTTTGAGATTAGGAGCAGAAGGCACAAGGCCTTTGAGTACCAAATTAGCACGAGAATGTGTAATAGTGTTGGCATAAGATTATGATGGTTCATTGTCAAATGTATTAGAAGAAGGGCCCCTTAAGACAAGTGGTGTCTTAGGTTAGTTTTTTCTTACTTTCCCTTGATGGTGATGACATCACAATACTTAGCATCCATGGGTTCAACCATGTGGACTATCTCATCATCATCATTAGAGTATGTATAGTTGATCTTGTAATGAGATTTCTATTTTGAGGTTTCTCCTTTTTTGTAAGAGAAGAATGGCTCCTTGAAAGCCTTGTGATCTCAGTTCTTGTTATGTCCATCCACAATAATGTCACCATCATTAATCAAGTCTTGGACTTTGTGATGCAAGTATATGCAACTGCTAGTTTTGTGACCCTTGTTTTGGTGATATTTGCAAAATGAATTTTGTTCCACCATAGTGGTCAAGGTTGTGGATTGTAAGGATGAGAGTTATCCAATAGAGAAATGAACTTTTTTGTAGCAAGGTCTTATACTCTCATTTTAGGCATGAGACCCAAGAGGTATTCTTTGGTTTTTTTCTAGACATCTTATTATCAAAAGGAGGTTTCTCAACATTCTTGGATGCTTTGAGATTGTCTGTAAGATTGAAGTTTTCTTTAGCAGGTTTAGGAGTGATGTTTTCAACAACCCCATCATGTACAACCTCTCAATTTTTATTCACATACTTAGGTTTGTTCATGTTAGAGGTGGATCCTTGTATTGTGTCCTTTTGGAGGATAAGTTCACCCTTTTTGACCATTAATTCCTCTATATGAATAGCTTTTGTGACCATGTCTTCAAAGGTGCATAGACCTTGAAGTTGAACTCTATACCCAAAATTAGGTAGGAGGTTAGTAGTGAAGATATCAAGCTTTTCTATTTCAGGTATCTTTCATGAATATTTTGTGTAAAGTTGTCTCTATCTCTGAAGGAATGTGAGGAAAGGTTCCTCAAATTTCTGTTTAAGGTTACAAAAGTCTTGAATGTTAATTGGGTGTTGTATATTGTGAGAGTACTATTGGACAAAAAAGTTAGCAATCTCAACAAATGTTTTGATAGCAAAAGGCAAGTGTGAAAACCACTCCATAGCCTGACCACCTAGACTTCTTAGGAATAGACACATGAGATATGTATGATTATGTATAAATTCCATAAACAATGCCCTAAATTCTCACAAATGATCTTTGGGATCAGTAGTTCCAAAGTATTTGTCATACTTAGGTAACTCAACTCCTTTTGGAAAAGGAGGCATGTCTATACTCTTGCTAAATGGGAATGAACAAAGAGTGCCATGGTGTATGTTTTTGTAGGTTTTTCTTTCTTAGACATCATTTGGGCTAATTGGTCTTTGCATGATCTTTGACTATTTTTGCAATTTGGAAGTTTTAGTTTCCTCTTTAGGTGTAATGATAGTTTCCACATTGAAGTGATGAGGTAGCTTAGCTCCCTCTTGGGAAAGTTTGAGAAAGTATTTCTCTTTTACTTCATTCAATAGGATTTTCATGACCTTTTGGAATTTTTTGTCCTCACCACACTTTTTGATGTGTTTAGGGAGTATTTCTACCTCTTCTTCATTCTCATAAATAAAAAGAGGTTCCTTATGCCATTTGGTTCTATGTTGATCTTGGTCTCTACTATATTCACCAGGTTTGGGTTCATGATCAACCATACTAGGAATGTGAATGGTTTTAGTATGTTTTGATTGGAAAGGTACTCTAAATAAGAATTCAATGTTTTTAAAGCTTTCACTTAGCACATTCACTTGGATTGTCTGCCTCATGATCTCTATCAGCATGATCATGTTGCTTGGATACCTAGGTAGCTTCAAGGGGAATCCATCGAAAGATGCAAGACACAAATATGAGAAAGATTAGAATTGGATAAAATAGCTTCTGAATTGACTAATAGCTTCCATTGCCTCTAGATTGAATCTCCTCTCCAGGCATCCTTGGAGTTCCCTAAAAATTCTCATTGTAAATGCATCATTAACTTTGACATACTTTGCATAACTATTCTACAATTGCAAACATGGATAGAACTCATAACACTTCACATCATCAAGGAAGTTTTCTATTCTTGGAAGATCCAGCCATAACTATAGGGATGCAAGCATATAAATTAAAAAGGAAGACATATAGAAAGTGTTGTAGAACTTTGTGGCATTGAGAGCTCTGAAAAGATTTTCACTCACCTCATGACCCTAATAAATATATTGTGTATCTGAACAAATAACTTGTACTAGAAAGAAATACTATTAAACAAAATTTAGAGCCTCTACCCCACCTTTTAATCAATGCAGGAGAACCAAAATATATACAATCTCAGGTTTGAGGTTAGTACCAAATAGAGTTTTGGGGACCTTACTCTTAGCGCTCTGTGGCTTTTGAAACTAGGATTGCATAATTCTCTTCCTCCACACCATCTTCTTTATGGAGAACTTAGAGACTACTCCTCCTACTTTCAAGTTTGAAAAATCCTCCCATTCTAGAACTTGAAGGAAATTCACCACAATTTGCCTATCGATGGAGATTAATATTGTATGATTAGGTAACACAATCTATCTTGTATTCGAATTGTAGTGATTTATGCATTCATAAATGAATTTTGGAGCTTGGACTACCATTAGGAAACCATTTTCTTCCACTAGTCTAGTTCTTTGGAGCTTCTCTATTATAGGATGAATTAGCTTTAAATTCAATCTCCTTTGGAAATCTTGCATATCATAAAAATAGAGTGAAGTATCCATGAAATTCTGCAATGTGGACTTGATTCCATTTTGAAATTTTGAATTTAGATGAGGAATAAGATATTGAATTTTCAAATATAGAATATTTGAAAGTGTTGTGCAATTTGATAGCATAACAGTTCAAGAAAAAGTAGTAGTTTGAATAATTGTTATGTTTCCATCTATATAGGAGTCTCAATTCATCTGTTAATCTTCAAGAATCATGCCACATGAATGAATTAAAGGATAAATCCATTGAAACAATAAATGTAGGAGCTTCTAATAGATATTTCACTATATTTTCACTATTTTTATTAGCCCAATGGTAACTTTCCTTTCTTTCATATTTACTTTTCCATTTTTCATTAAGTTTTGGAGAATTATTAACAGAGTACCCCATAAGGAAATATCTGCCTATTTAAATTCTACTCAGTATATCTTTCCTAGGATGGTTAGATTGTTTCCATTCTAATCTTAATATTTTTTGTGTGTGATTCATGGGCCCAATCTGCTTACAAAGTTGATTTTCTGTTGAATGCAAAAAATTGTCCTCATGGTTGAAAAATCACTGAGGAGAAGATGATTCTCATTTTTTTTCCCAGGCTTTCCTTTTAACTTTATCCTTTGAGTTAATACTTCTTTTGGGTTTGGAAAATCTTGAAAGGACTACAAAATTTGGAAAGGGGTCCAACTCTTTGTTTCTTTCCTTTACAATTGCCTTTGGTAGAAAATGAACTTCATGGGTCAAACGCCCATCGAGGAGAAGTCAATTTTGAGTTTTCCACCTAAGATGATTCTAAGTGCTATGATGAATCTTGAATGTTTTCCAAGGTAGAATATTGTAATGAGAATAGGGATTTTCCATAAAATAGCTCATTATCTTCTTACATAGGCTTGTAAACATCATTTATTGCTCTTTGCGGAAAATCATCTTAATGGGTTGAAAACCCACCAAGGAGAAGACAATGCTCAATTTTTTGCAAGCTTCCTTCTTTCATTGAAAACATGACAAGTCATGAACAAGTCTAGCTTTTTGAATAACCTTCGCATGTTGCGAGAATCCCCATTGAATTAGATACTAAGCTAGCCATAACTCACAACAACAAGGAAAACCACCCAACCATGAAATGTGGGAGAAGGGAAAGATGAAAAATCTGATGGATACTCTTTTCACCTAAGGGGAATTAAAGAAAGACCCAAAAATACCTAGGCTTAACTAGGACACAAAATTTTCCACTTTGGCAAAATGGTTACAAGTTGAAAAGTGGGGCAATAGCTAGCTCTGACTAGGGACTTGGGTAGACTATACCCAAGAAAGGAACTCAAAATCTCTGGTTTCACAAAAATAAAAAGTGGCAATACAAAAAAACTAAAACATGGAAAAATAGGTATACAAAGACAAGGAAGGAAAACCAACTAGGAACATAGAAAGGAACTAAACTTAACTATAATAAAATACATGGGTTACGTGTTCTTAGTTTGAAATTTGATAATGCTTCAAATCTTGACCATTATAGGTCAAAGGTAGCACCTCACCATCTTGATAATCCAATTTGAAAGAATTATTCTTGAATACCTGATGAATTATGAATGGACCTTTCCACAAGGTGTCAAACTTTTTATGCATACCTTTTGGGGCACTTTGCTTATCCTAGAGTAACATAGTATCTCCTACCATGAATTTTTGCGGTCTTGCCTTCTTATCAAATAGATTCTTTACTCACATTTGCTTATCCTCTTTTCTAAACCATCTTTATAGATGCCATCTTCAATTACTATCCTAAGTTTGTTCATAGCCAATTCTAAAGGCAATGGGAGATTAGCCTCAATTCCATAGACTAATTCAAAAGGAGATACACCCATCACCCTCTTAGGTGTTACTCTATCCATCCACAGTGCCTCATGAATTTTCTTGTGGCAATTATTTTGATTATCTGACACCAATTTTTTGACAATATTCATCAAATTCTTATTACTAGACTTGGCTTGACCATTTCCTTATGGGAAATAATCGAATGACTGACTGACTATGATTCCATGCTCAAAGAAAAAATTGGTAATCTCAATTGAAGAGAAATAGGTTGCATTTTCCATCACTAATTTGATGGGAACACCAAACCTAACTAGTATGTTTTCCTTAATGAATTTGCATACTACTTCAGAAGTAGTTTTCTTAGTTGCTTTGGCTTCCACCCACTTAGTAAAGTAATCAGTCATAGTTATCACATACTAGTGACTAGCATTGGATGTTGGATTAATTAGGCTAATGAAATCAAGGCCCCATTGTTGAAAAGGTCCCTTGATGATGATGGTCTTAATGGTAGAGCAACTAATTGAGGATGCCCAACAAACATCTTACATTTTTCGCATTTTGCCACCAAGGAATAGGCATCTTTCAACATTCCAGGCTAGTAATAGCACTAACTTAATATTTTGAAAGCTATGAATGAGGATGAAAAATGCCTTCCATAGGCTTCATCATGAAATGTTTTCAACATATTTTCTTGCTGTTGTTTGTCCACACATCTAACGAAAGTGCCATCTATGGCTTTTTAAAACAATTTGTCATCCCAAATTACATACTTAGCTACTTTCAATTTAAGATCCCTCCTTTGTCTTGCAGTTAGGCCCTCTAGACATTCTCCATATGTTAGGAGATAAGTAATATTCTCAAACCATGGATCATGAAGACCTACAACCAAAACTAGTTGTTTCTCTCCCAATTCTTTTGATTCTTCAGCGATCTTATTTTTCACAATCACCTTGCACAAGGTATTACCCCTTACTAGCTTGGTAGGTTTAATTTCTATATCATACTCTTGTGTCTTTTCTATCCATGTTCCTCTGACATTACACCCTACATCCTACTATGTTAACACACTTTTTACTGCTACATCTGGGACATAAATGAAAGAATGTGAATGCAAGATGTAAAATAATTTTTCTAAAAGTGCTTTGACCACTACAAATGCATGTTTTTCAATTTGTGAGTATTTAAATTCATGATTTTTTAGGGGTATGCTCATGAAAACTATTAGGTCTTGTATCCCTTCATTATTTTCTTGCATAAGTATTGTTGATAAAGTGTGTTCAGATGCGTAATAGTAGATGATGAAATCTCACTCATAATTTAAGTGACATAATACTAGAGCATTAGAAATTGCAGTTTTTATACTCTGAAAGGCCTATTTTCCTACCTCATTCCATCTAAAATTTGAATTTCCCTTCATCTTGTCCACAATACACTTTGTGGTTTCTGTGAAATTTGGTACAAACCTTCTAAGGAAATTCACCTACCCGAAGAATGATTTAACTCCTATTTTATTTGATGGCAAGCTTAATCTTTGAATGGCTTCAACTTATTCATGATCAATTCTAATACCCTCTTGAGAAACTATATGGCCAAGGAGCTTCCCCTTTGTCATGTAGAAAATGTATTTTTTGGGATTAAGTGAATTCCATGTTCCTAACACCTTTGCAATACTTTGCTCAAGTCCTCTATGTGATCTTTTCTCTTTTTTGAAAACACGGTGAGATCATCTAGGTATATAACTATAATCCAATCTTTTAGATCAGAAAACATTACTCATACACCTTTGAAATGTGGCACCAACATTGATGAGCCCAAAGGGCATTTTGTGATATGCAAACATACCCCAAGAAGTGGTGAATGTTGTCTTATGCTAGTCCTTCTCCTCCACTTCATCTTGATTGTAACTTGAGAACCTGTCAAGCATGGACATCATTTTAGATCCAGCCACTATTTTTAGTAAGTAGTCCATATTGGGGAGAGTGAAATTATCCTTTAGAGATGCCTAGTTCATATTACAGGAATCAACACAGATCCTTATTTCTCTATTTTTCTTTCTAACTGGTACTCTATTAGCTATCCAGGTGGAGTGATGGATGGGATAGATGATTTTTTCCTTCAACATCTTGTCAACTTCCCAAAATATAGCATCCACTACCTTAGGATTGTAATTCATCTATTTCTACCAGAAAGGGACTGCATCAAATTTAAGGGGAATTTGATGTTTTATTTTCCCACCTCAATAGCTTTTCAAATATTCATAACTCTAGGCAAAAAATATTGATATTCTATGAGGAGTTGTTTTACATCTTATTTCTCTTCAAGGTGAACAAAATTTCCCAATATTAATCATTTTTGGATCATGAGTATCTCCAATATTCACCCTTCATACTCACCAGTGGTAGGCCCCTTTTCTGCCTTCTTTTGCTTTATGTAGGCATCATGTCTATTGAACAATTTTTCCAAAGACACAAATTATGGGGGAATGATATTACCTCACAATTGAACTTCATCATTTTGATTCCATTTCCTCTTGACATTAGAGTTTTCATGATTATCATCATTGAATTCATGTTCAGAACTAGATTTTTCATTTTCTAGGAATAGCTGCAAGCTTTTGTCATCTTCAAAGACTTTGCTAGGATTCTATATTATTTAGAAAAGAAGCTCAATACTCAATTTCAATCTAGTGTTTCTTATCCTTGAATTTTGGATGAGGTAATAGTAGAGAAGCAAAAACCGCTAGGGAATCAACTTTGGTGTTCATCTCCCTTGGCACTGCTTCAATAGAAAAAGCATCTAGGCCTTCTATTTCATCCCAAACTTTGCTTCTATATTTCTTCAACTTGTGATTCTATTTCATCCCAAACTTGTGATTCTTTACAGAGTATTTCCCTTTAATCTATCTTACAATGAGATTTGCATCACCCCAAGCTTTCATGATCTTTATTCCTCTTTCTTATATAGCTACTATCCCTAGAAGTAGGTCTTCGTACTCTACAGTGTTATTTGTATTCCCAAACTCTAGTTTGAAGGCCATGGGTTTGGGTTCTCCTTCAGGGGGTATTAACACTAACTTGCACCAGATCCTGATGAAGAACAACTTCCATCAAACTCTAATGTCTATATGCCTATTAAACCTTTTTCCTCATTGGGAATTTCATCACTTAGATTTTCATTTTTTTGTTCATCTAGAGCTTCTTTAGTAAATAACATGTAATTGCTGAACTCCAACTCTTGATAGAGGATCTGAGCTTTAGGGTCATCTAATTTTAAATTTGCCTTTTCTTCAGGTTCTAGTTTAACTTTCTTATTCCCTATGGGTATGACTGCTTGGGACCAATCCTATTTTATTTCTCCTTCTAGGTCTCAGAAAAAACTCCTACTTAAGAGAAGCCCATAGCTTGCTAGAATATCTGCCACTAGAATGGTCAATAAGAGTTTCTTTTCTAGATGAGAAGCTAAGGCTACTTGAGCATCTTTAATTTGTCCAAGCAAGGGAACTTGTTTAGCATCCATAGAATAACAACTTCCATGTACCATAGTGAGGTTGAGACCTAGGGCCTTAGCTATAGAGTAAGGCATAACATTGTCTAACACACTTGAATCTATTATGCAATTTCTTGGTTTGCATCCATTGATATACAAAGAAATATAGAATAGGTCAGGTTTTTTCCCAGGAGAGGTTTCTAGAATAGTAGAATCCTCTTGATTAAATAGGTTAGATGTCAAGGTTTCATCCCCTTCTTCAACAGTCACATTATGATTCAAATATGAAGTATTCTCTTTACATCAATCTACTAGTCTTTTCAACTTAGAGGGGTGAGACTTCAAATAATCTATAGGGGAGATTTGGATTTTTGATTCTTGACATAATTGAATGAAATCAAAAGGCATTTTGTCCCTGCTCCTTGATCAACATGAATATTATTCACTAAGGGACTGGCCTCTTTCCTATGAGGATGACTAGATAATTGATTCTTTAGCCTTTGACCTTGAGTAAGCATCGTATATGAAGTTCCATCAATGCTTGCATAACATTCACCTTTTGGTTCAGAATTTGACTCATATTTCAAAAATAAATTTCTAGAGTTGTCATTTGAGTACAAATCTGACTCTGAACAAGGAGTTGCAGTGTTCAACTCAATTGGTGGATAATAACTACATCATACAAGTAGTCTCCAGATAGCTCTCACCATCATGATCCATCGTCAAATGAAAGACACACATATTTCCTTTTATTGGTGCTACTTCAATTGGTAACTAGGATTGTGAGCCTGTGAGTTACAAAAATCTTCCATCATTGTTTTGTCCTGGCAAATTTTGATAATTCTACTAGTAGGAATTATTGAATCTGAGTAATTTCCTTTTTACTGCTACCAACTTATTTGACAACTTCTAAATCATATCATCAGATGATGTGGTATTACTGGAGCTTCCTTTAGTTTGAAGTTTTCACTTCCATTTTCCCATGAAAATCATGTCATCTTCAATTTCAATTGCCTTCTTTTGTGCATCTACAAATTCTATGGGATGTTCCCTTCTCAAGTTGTAATTGATATCTGGGGGCATCACACTCATGAAGAAGGTTTTCAGATTATCGGTAGTGAGCCTATCAACAATTAGAATTTTGCTAATAATCTTATTGAAATTAGCAATGAAATCCCTCATACTCATGGTAGTTTTCTTTTTAATAGATGTCAATTGTGTTAACAAGACATGTTCATCTTCTATAGTCTTAAATCTTGTCTAAAAGGCCATTCTCATTATATCCCAATCAGTGATTGAGCCATCATCTAAATGATAGAACTAGTCTATTACATTTTCTATCAAAGTTTCCACAAATAATCTTATGGCAACATCATCATGTCCAACTCCTAAGATGTGAGTAGCTGAAAAGAATGCCTTAATGTGTTCATCTATGGTAACCTTCCCATCACCTAAAAATTTAGGGAAATTCTTCCTTAAACTAGCCGAGAGTGGATGATAAGCTATTAGTGCTAATGGTCCTATTGTTGTAGCCCATAGAGCAGCCATGATTGTTCTAGCAAGGTATAGAAGGAAATTGACAGCTGGGGGAGCAGTGATTCTATGTAGGGCCAATACCTGGCATGTATTATGTGAAGCACTTTGATTCCTAATAGGGGAAGGTGGTCTACTTCAATTTTTCTTTTCACCTTTCTATTTTAGAATGTATAGGATGGGAAAACCAAGCTCTGTAAGTTTATCAAAAATAGGATCTTGCCCACCCTGTTCCTTGGTACTTCTGAGGAACCTTGTTTGTTCTAGGGTGCTAGGTTAGTTTTTTCTTTGAGCTTCACATCTCAATTGTCTTTCTGCTCTTCAGATGTCCCTACTTTAAACTACTCTTTCTAAAGCTTCAATTCTTCTTTCTTCCTCTTCCAATACTTGGCTAGCATTCCTGTAATGTTCAACATTCCTCCTATGTCTCCAAACAAATGTATTAAGAGATGAAATTATGTCTTTTTGGTCATCTTGAAAACCAAGGTTAGGTTGGAGCATTGGAAAAATGTTCTCATGAGGTAGTACCATTTTTCCTCATGATATAGGCTTATTAGTCAAGTGACTATTCATATACCCAATAGAGTCACCAAAAATCTATTGGTAAACAGATTTGTTCCTCTTTGACCATGAATCTTGAATACCCAATTATGACAATATCTGATTATAAATGGTTGAAAAGCCACTTATGGATAGACTAACTTTTCTTTGAATTGATAAGTACAACTCCCTATGGTAGATTTGTAATGAATTATGTTTTATTTCTAAAACTAATATGGGGGTGTGTTCTTGACCTAAGCATAGAAGAGGTAAAACCAAGCTAGACCTAAACAAGATCTAACTTAGGTAGAAAAAGATTTCTAAAGAATTGATTAAGTTTATGAACCCACACATTTTATTAACTCACAAAGCTTAATAGCATAACAACTAATACTAAACTGAATTAATTAGAATTTGAACTACAGAGAATAAGTTAACTAAAGGGAAAAATGTTTAAGGGATTCCTCTTTGAACATGCAATGACACTACTTATCACGTCTGTTCGCTACCTTGAAATAGGGGAATGAACCTCTGTTCTTTTCTTGCTTCAATCTAGACAAAAGAGAAAACATATAACTACAACTAATAGAAATGGAACAAAAAATAGTTGACACAAAATACCATTCAATTGACTCTACAACATCAAGTACTTCACACCAAAAATTTGTTGACCTTTTATTAATCTTTCAATTTCATACATATAGGATTTTGAGATGACCATTACAATATAAGTTCAATCGATTAATCTCCTCAAAGAATGAAAAACGGCAAGAAACTAGTTTTTCATATTGCAATAATTACATAAGAAAGTGAAAAGGGGGTAGAATGTGAATCACTTTGTCTTTTTCCCCTTTCTAGTTTTGTTCTATAGGTCTTAGTAGCAACTATGATTGAGATTAGCTCTTCATGCCTAGGCACATGTATGTTGGTGTATCTCAAGAGCCACTTAGAATGTTCCCTAGACAACTCCTTCACAACATTTAATTGATTTGTAAATTTCTTTGTGGTCATGTGTATGCATCTACTAAGTATCTAGAGTTTTGCACTCTATTTTGATTACTAGAAGATAAATCAGTCAGACTATATAAGAATTTGGAGAAATTCTCCTTCATGAAATTTATCCCAATGAGTGCTTTCCCTTGGCCACTATTTTGTGAATCTATATGTAGCCCCTTCATAAGTTGAAATCCTCTGTCTTGGGTCTTCTTCACTTTATCCTCTATTTTCTTAAGTCCTTTCTCTGCTAATAGGATAATTTCTAACTTGAACTGCATGCTCTGCAACCATTCAAATAGAAGTTCACCTCCCATTGGAAAGATCTTTGAGTCAACAACTTCATTTACCTTCATTTGAATGATCATCTTCAGAAGAGAGATACAATCATCACACTTCACTCTTTCTCCAGTCAGAGTACTGTTGTTTGCTAAGATGTTATCCTTCTCCATTTCTAATCTTAAGATAACATTTCCAATTTGTTCTATAATAGCGAATCTTTCTAATTTGACCTTCCCAATCCAGTCTTTACCAATTTGACCGAAGTGCCTATCTTCCTAAAGTTGAGAGATAAGGGCTTAAACTTTCACAGCAGTAGGATTTCTTGTTACTAATACTCCGGAGGTAATTTCCAAAGGAGTGACCAATTGTCTGATGAATCTATTCAACTCTTCTATCTCAACCTTCATCCTAGCTTTTGACAAGTTCAAGTTTTCCAATTGTCCCTCAATTACTTCATTGGTTGACTTCCACAAGTCAACCTTGGTGTCATGTTTGGCCTCTCCAAGGTCCATTGAGTGTAGAGTAAAATCATTAGCCATCATATCTTCAATTCTTCCTTCTTTGTTGGGCTTGGCTATCTCCATCATTATGTGCCCTATTTCTAAATCCTGCCCAAGTATAGACAAAGTTTTCTACTTCTTTACCTTGGTTAATGTAGATCCAGAATGGAGTGCAAGGGATATGGTATCCTTGGCAAGGAAAATTTCATCTTTCCTTTTTCTCTTTCTCTCCAGAGTATCCTCTAACGAAGAATTAGTGTCTATCTTTGGAGGCCGTTCCAAGTGATTCTATGCTAAACATCTTCTTCTTAATTGGAGTGATTGTCATCACACTTGAAGAGAAGGGATTCTTTGGGGCCTAAGAAATGAGCTTGGAAGAGCTCTATCCTTTCTCCACCTCTGAGGTTTTCTTTGTTGCCTCATTAGATTTAGTAGATTCATTACTATTGCTCTTTCCATCTCCCAATTCTACTATCTATATTGGGGAGCCACTTGGTTGCAAAAGTGTAGAACTTACTAGTAGAACTAAGCTATGATGAGGAGAGGGAATTGAGGTAACAATACTATCCTTTGGCTCCTCCATATTCTTTTCTTCAACACCAATTTGGGTTCCAATAACTGGGAGAGAACCATCATGACAAGTCTTAGCTATGTGAATGCTCTTGTTTAGAGGTTAGTTACCTCCTCCTAAAGGTTGAGCTGGTCCTTGAGTGATAGCTAGTGGTACACCTAGCATTGCAGTTTGGGAGGAAGAGGGAGTTGTAGCTATTGGAGAAGCTTGAGTGGCTATGCCTTTACTTCAACTTCTTTTGGTTGTCCATTCAACTTGCTTCCGAATTCTTTTGATGATTCAAGCCATCATAGTGTCTAAATCTTCCTCAGCATTCTCATAAGGCTCTAAACTGATAGGAGTGTTCCTTAGTCAAATATGTATTACTATACATATTTTATCCATTATCCTCTAGTCCTTCAACATTAAGATTGATATTATATGTTTTTATTTGCTCGACCGTGAGCCTGGTGAAAGCATGATCTCAAATTTCAAATTCATCTTTACAATCCACCCAATAGTGTTCAATAGTGGTAATGTGTTTGATCACACCCCCAATCTGCAATAAATCCCTATCATATCCATTCAGATCAAACATAGGTCTCAAGACCTCATACATCTCCAATGTATATTTCATCTCGAACAATTTGAGCATATTCTTTGCATCAAAGTGGGACACACAACTGTAAACTTCTACTTTCATAGGGAACTCATATCCCTTCTTCTTCAAGATTATGTTTAGCACATTCACTTGGACCACCTACCTCATGATCTCTATCAACATGATCATCAACTTCAAGGGGAATCCATCAAAAGCTGCAAGACACAAATATAAGAAAGATGAGAACTAGATAAAATAGCTTCTAAATTGACTAATAACTACCATCACCTTTGGGTTGAATCTCCTCTTCGGGCATCCTTGGAGTTCCCTAAAAATTCTCATTGTAAATGCATCATTAACTTTGACATACTCCACATAACTATTCTATAATTACAAACATGGATAAAAATAATAACACTTCACATCATCAAGGATTTTTTCTTTTCTTGGAAGGCTTGGCCATAAATGTAGGGATGTTAACATATAAATCAGAAAGGATGACATATAGAAAGTGTTGTAGAACTTCACGACACTAAGAGCTCTAGAAATATTTTCACTTACCTCATGAGCCTAATCAATATATTTCATATTTGAACAAATAACTTGTAATAGAAAGAAATATTGTTCAATGAAATTTAGAGCCTCTACCTCACCTTTTAGTTTGTGTAGGAGAACCATAATATCTATAGTCTTAGGTTTGAGGTTAGTACCAAATAGAGTTTTGGGGACCTTACTCTTGGTGCTCTGTGGCTTTTGAAACTAGGATTGCATAATTTCCTTCCTCCACACCATCTTCTTCACATAGAACTCAAAGACTACTCCTCCTACTTTCAAGTCCAAAAACTCCTCCCATTCTGGGACTTAGAGGCAATTCACCATAGTTTTCCTATCAATGGAGATTAATATTGTATGATTAGGTAAAAAAATATATTTGGTATCTAGATTGTAGTGATTTATGCATTCCTAAATCAATTCTGGAGCTTGGACTACCACTAGGAAACCAACTGCCTCCACTAGTCCACTTCCTGGAAGCTTCTTAGTTATGGGATGAATTGAATCTGACTTTAGCCTCCTTTGGAAATATTGCATATGATAAAAATAGAGTGAGGTATCCATGAAATTTTGTAATGTGGACTTGATTTCATTTAGCACATCAAACCTTGCAAATCTGGTTGCCATTCTATCTAAGAATGAAGTAAATTAAAATTTAAAATTTAGATAAGGAATAGGATATTGAACTCACAAATATAGAATATTTGAAAGCATTGTGCAATTTAACAACATAACAGTTCAAGAAAAAGTGGTAGTTTGAATAACTATTATGTTTCCATCTATTTAGGAGTCTCAATTCATCTGTTGATCTTTAATATTTTCCCCACATGAAAGAATTAAAAGATAAATCCATTGAAATAGTAAATAAAATAGCTTCTAATGAATACTTTGGTGTCTTTTCACTATTTCTATTGTCCCAACAATATCTTCCCTTTCTTTCATATCTACTTTTTTGTTTTCCATTAAGTTTCAGAGAATTATGAACAGAGTACCCTGTAAAGAAATATCTGCCTAATTAAATTCTACCTAGTATATCTTTCTCGAGATGGTTAGATTGTTTCCATTATAATCTTAAGATGTGTTGTGTGTGATTCATGGGCCCAATCCACTTACAAAGTTGATTTTCTCTTGAATGAAAAAAATTGTCCTCATGGGTTGAAAACCTACCAAGGAGAAGATGATTCTCATTTTTCCACCTAGGCTTTCCTTTTAAGTTTATCCTTTGAGTTAATACTTCTTTTGGGTTCGAAAAATCTTGAAAGGACTATGAAATTTGAAAAGGGGCCCACTTCTTTGTTTCTTTCCTTTAGAGTTTCCTTTGGTGGAAAAAGGGCTTTATGGGTTAAATGCCAGCCGAGGAGAAGTCAGTTTTGATTTTTCCACCTAGGATGATTCTGAGCATTATGATGAATCTTGAATGTTTCCCAATGTAGAATATTGTAATGAAAAAATATCTCATTATCTTCTTACATAGGCCTATAAACATCATTTATTGCTCTTCGCAAAAGATCACCTTCATGGGTTGAAAAATCACCAAGGAGAAGATGATGCTTGATTTTTTGCAAGCTTCCTTCTTTCATTGAAAACATTATGAATCATGAACAAGCCCAACTTTGTGAATAACCTTTGCATGTTACAATAATTCCCATTGAATTAGGTACTAAGCTACCCATAACTCACAACAATAAGGAAAACCACTTGGCCATGAAATGTGGGAGAAGGGAAAGATGGAAAATCTGATGGAGACTCTTTTCACCTAAGGGGAATTAAAACTAGACCTAGACATACCTAGGCTTAACTAGGACACAAAATTTTCCACTTTTGCAAAATGGTTATAGGGTGAAAAGTGGGGCAACATAGTGCATGAAATTTTTCCTTGCTCAAGGGGGGTCATGTTCTTATGATGATGAGAGTGAAGGTGACTCTAATGTGCCCTTTTGGTACAAACATTTACAGAAATAATGGGTCCCAAATGAAATTCCTCCAATAAACACTCATTTTTGTGTTGGAGAGAGGATATATCACATAGCACCATCCTTATTACATGGTTTGGGCCTATTTTCCATTGATAGAATAAAGGTCTCTTACAACAAGGTTGTTGAATTGATGGAGTATGTTGGACCTTGCTATGATTACAATAGTTGGATGCAAATTGTTAGATATAAAAAAATTATGTGTAGGTATGAAATAAAAAAAAATTATGTACAACAAAAGTTAGTGAATAAAGTAAAAAAAGTATCTATATACATTGACAGAAGGCCAAGAGCATCAGGGAGTATTGCAAGTTTTATAAATAGTACATGACCTACATCAACTAAGAAGTGACCCAATTACATATTTGAGGCATGCGAGGGAAAGCACATATTTGTATGTGTGATAAATCAATACGTGGAGGCAGAGAGTTTCTTATTGATTACACTTTGAATCACATAGATACAAACAAAGCCACTATCATGGGCGAGGTGGTACATACTATGCACATTGAAAATCAACTCCGATAAATGAATCCAACTCACCATTAAATTTGTATATATTTTTTGCTAACTTAGAATAATAATATATGTTTTCACATGTTTCAATTTTTTTTTTGAAATTTAGGGCTACAGTATGGATCAACAACCATATGATACACATGATGACGATGGTTCTTCTTCTTGACAAGTAAAACTCATTGTTGTTGTATAAATTAGATACAAGAAATATGTTAATGTGTATTTTTAATTATTTTTTATTCTTCACTACTATTTTGGAATGATTTTAAATATAGAGCTAATAATATTGCTTTCTTAAATGAGTGCTAATCAAGAAAAGGGAAAGGAAAAATAGTCCACAAGGATGAGGAGCCGCATGATGAGTTGGATGAATTTATTATAAATTTTGACTCAACCTCTAGTCCTACATCTACATTGAAAAAGTTGATTCATAATATAGGAATAAAGATGTCACAATTGGCATCAACTCAACCTCAAACTCCTACACTACAAAAGACGAAGGATAGGTTGATGAACCTAGTTTGAACATATACAATAAGTATTAATGTAGTTTTTAATTATAAAAAAAGTTCAATAACAGTTTTGTAGTATAATTTTTTATTTATGTCATTAAAAAAAAATTATATGTTTTTTTATTTTAGAGGATGTTGAGAATGTACATGGGCAATCCCCTAGAGGATGATACTTTAGGTGGTTCAAGTACATCACATGTTCTATCCTATACTTGTATTTTGCTAGAACAATATATTTTTTAATAACTCTAACAATCTTGTTTTATTGTGCTCTAACAATCTCATTTTTTAGTTCCTACCATTGATCCTTTATTCACTACACTACCTACTACAAGGAATAAAACCAAAGAGGCACTAGCAATTGCAAATTTGACAACACGTAGCTCAACGATAGATGCAGTTGCACCACCTATTGGTAAGTAGATTCCTCTTTTTCTCTCTCTCATTTTTCATGTGTTTATTAGATTTAAACTATTATTTATTAGGAGAAATTTTTTAATATTGGATTCATTTTATGCAGGAGGAGATGAAGACCTTCCTGGGTGTTTCCGTGTTAGATGTATGGGAACAATAAAGAATTGTGATCAATTGCTCATTAGAAATGAAGATGGTCTTCTACTGAGAGTACCCCAACTTCTAGGTACTTTAAAGATTGATCCTTTCTTTTAATATACAATCTTATACTCATAATCAAATGCACTAACCCTTGGTGCAATCTCATGCAATAACTACTAATCCCATTAATATTTTGTAGGGAATAATATATTTTATAAAAAAACTTAATGATGAATTTTTGTGTGTATATGTGGGCCGATCATATGCATAGGGTATCATATTTTGATTTCATTGCTAGATCATGTTTCCTTAATTTGATCAATTTCTTCAAGTAAATTAAAAGTTTCTTTAGTTCATTTATGAATCTAACTGTTCTTTTCTTTTCTTAAAATTTGGAATTTTCAAGAAAAAGAGTTAAAGGACCAACTCATTGATGCCATGACAACACTTTTTGGACCCAACACCTTTCAAAGACTTAGGCTCCTTGAGAAAGTGGACCAAGATTTGAAGTATATTAGGTACACCTATAGGACTCAAATGAGAAATAACCCTTGTTATGAGCAACACCCCTATATTCCTATTATTAAGTAGGAGAATCTTAAAAAGGATACCACTAAGAAAATAGCAAGAAATGATGAAGAAATAGTACCATCCAAGAAAAGAAGGTATGTCACAATATTAAGAATGTAATTATGTACTAATTAATCTTAATGCTTATGTGATCTAACATATTTCAAACTTCACGCAGGTTTCCTAACACATCAAAGGCATCCAAAGCAGGAAAATAGAAGCATGAATAACACAAGCTCAACTCGAGTGGATATTCAAAACTTGCTGCAAAAATTATAAGTATAAGTAAATGAAAAATTATATGCAAATATTTATAAATTGTTAACAATTTCAACTTTGATGATATTGATTGGAGTAAAAAAAAAACAACTTATGAAGATGACAAGAAATTAGCCTACACAAATGGCTATATAGTTGTGGCTGAATGACTTTGAGCATTGAGTGCACAAGGTTCTTCTGCTGGATCTATTGATGAGGTAAATAAATCAATTTATTTTTATTTCAAGTTGAATACTTTAGCAATTACTGTATTTGATATTAAGTTCCAAAAATATAAGTCATTATATTTGTTTTAAATAAGGAAACAATGATTATATATTTGTTTAAAACTTTAAAGTGAATATATTTATATGTATTAAAATGAATGATTGAGATTTCTCAATATTTTTCTTGTGTGTGTGTGTGTGTGTGTGTGTGTGTGTGTGTGTGTGTGTGTGTATGATAAATACACTAATTATTTATATTGGATTGCAACTTGCCAATCCTGATACATCAGCTGAGCATCATGTGTTGGAAAAAATTGATCAATTGTATATTGTCTTTGATGTTACAAAAAATTTCATACATTCACCAGTCAATGTCTGACAAACTCACTCAGGTGATGAAGAGATTTCTTTGTGTGTATTGAGAATTCTTGTGTATGCCAAGTTTAGAAGATAGTGCCTACTGAGTTCACTTAGGAGACAAAGGAAAGTTGGAAGGTAACGAGTGTTAAACGAGCTCACTTGGTTGCCAAAGAGAATTCACAAATGGCAGTGTCTACCAAGCTCACTCAGGAGACAAAGCAAGTTGGCATAAAAACTAGTGTTAATCGATTTCACTTGGTTAACTAAGGAAAATTTGTTTTGGGTTAGTGTCTACCAAGTAGGATTGACTAATGAAGAATTTTCTTATTTTGGCTTATTGAGTTAAATGAATATGTTTGATGGTTTTGGCTAAATAAGGAGATGAATATTAATTATTCTAAATTGTATTCAAGCCAAGTTGAAAATGTAGAAGATATAAATGTAAGATCAAGTTGTGGGATTGAAAAAGAATGTGAGAGAAAAGAAAAAGATGCTTAGAAGAAGAAAATTTGAAGGATAAGTAGAATATCCTTGTGGAGCTGTAAAGAAACTTTCAATCAAGAGGGATCAAGTATTGAAGCCAAAATTCATATTTGTAGTTAGCAATTAAGTTGCATTATAAATCAAGTCATCTCATTGTTACTCTCTAACTATTGTAGCACTGATCTAAATCTCTTAATAGAGTTGGCTTAATAGTTATTTGTCAATCCTCTAACAAGGTGGCATTTCTATTTGAAGTGTCTTGAAGACCTCTAACAAGGCCACTCCAAATAGGGTGATTAAATCCTTTAATAGTGTCACACCTAATAGTGTGTTTTGTAATCTTTAATAGGGTTGCTTCGTAATAGAGTTCACTTCAAAAGAATGAAAATCATTAACTAGTTGCAATTGGTGGTTTTTTCCAAATTGGGTTTCCACATTAAATCTTGGTGTCACTTGTGTTCATGCTATTTACTTTCATGTGTATGTAACTAATTTTAATTAAGGTAAATCACATTTAACATTCTTAAAATTGGTATATTCAGTTATTTTCAAGTTATAGTTGATTTTTAGTACTTTTCGAGTTATAGTATTTGCTAGTGTTAATCGAGTGCCTATGTGTTTGTTGTGTTACAAAAGAATATAGTTTATCAAAGTTTATGTTTTGATTTGTGTTGACATCTAAGGGATCTGGGATTTATTTTATGGTAATTAATTCACCCTCCCCTCTTAATTACTCCACTTATATTTCCAAGAATTGGTATCAGATCTTTGGGTGCTTGCAGAGAAGGTTTCAAGGAACTAAGCTAAAGATCAAGATGTTTTATAGAAGAGAGATTCACAAGTTGAGCAAAAAAAAGTTTGCAACATGGCAAGAACTTATGAGGTTGCATTTGGAAACTATCAATGATTTAGGTTTGAAGTATCTAGATAATGAATACAAGGCTCCTACTGGAACATTGACAATTGAAGGGATTGCTGAAAAGATAAATCATAACATCATGATGATTGATATTTCTTCTTCTCTTAACTATGCTGAATTTGATGAGGTTAAAGGCTGCACTACTACTCATGAAATGTGGACCAAACTAAAACATATCTATGGAGGTGATGACAATGTAAGGAGAGCCAAAGTAGAAAGTCTTAGAGGCTAGTTTGATAAAATGGAGATGTGAGAGGATGAAAACATTGTAAAATATGCTAAGAAAATCAAAGCAAGTGTAAGTGAAATCAAAGCCTCTAGAAGAGACATTGGTGATTAAAAAATTATAAGTAAGGTACTCAAAACCCTTCTTCCTATCTATGCAATTAAATTGTCTATTATTTGAGAGATGAGATGTGATCCAAACAATAAGATAAATCTAGATGCTCTAGTGGGAACATTGATAGCTTTTGAATTAGATATGTATGACAACTATGTTCCTAGTTCCAAAGGTATTGAGTCTACATTTGAAGCCAAGCTTTCATTCAAGAAGAAAGGTGGAAAATCAAAAGAAAAAAAATCTAAAAGTGAAGAAGAAGAAGAAAATTATGACATGATCTTGAAGTTATTGAAGCCCTACTTGCAAGAAAGAATCCCAAAGGTAGAGGAAAATACAAAGGTATAATTCCTCTAATCTATTTTTCATGTGAAGAAGTTGGTCACATTATTGCTAGGTGTCCAAATAGAGAAGGAAAAGATGAAAAGAAAAGCAATAAGTTCAAAGGCAAGAAGGAATTCAAGAGCTATAAGGACTACAAGGACAAAGGTAAGAAATTTTTTTTATGGATAAAGATTCTGATAGCAGTAATAATGATGAAATGGTCCATATAGCTATAAAAGATGAATAAGATGATGAGTCAGATAAGATGGCACTTATTTCTCATGTTAGTAAGAATGATACATTGATTATTGATAGTGGTTGTTCTCATCAAATGACTGGTGAAAAATCAAAGTTTGAACATATGGAAAACTATGATGGTGGAAGTGTTAGATTTGAAAATAACGAACTTTGCTACACAAAAGGAAAAGGTTGTATTTCACTAACCAATGAACTCAAATGTGAAAATGCCTACTAGGTTGAAGGACTAAAGATAATCTACTGAGTGTTTTATAGTTGAATAACATTAGATTCAAGGTAGAATTCATGAATGAGAAGGCCAAGCTAATGGATGGAAAAGAAAATCTAGTTGGGTCTAGTAATCAGACAAAAGGTAACTTATTCTACCTAGATCCCAGTGAATGTTCATGTTTCATTACTCAAGTGGAAGAAAGTTAGTTATGGCATAAAAGGTTGTGTCATGTAAACTTTGATAATATAGTCAAGCAAAAATAGAAGAGTAAGAGGTATTCCTAGTTTGAGAAAACTTGATATGGGTCTATGCAAAAATTGTCAAATTGGAAAGATGGGAAAGACTAGTTTCAAAAGAAAGAACTATCATTTAGAAGAAGTCTTGGAGCTGGTTCATACAGACCTTTGTAAACCTATTGGAATAGAAAGCTATAGTGGAGATAAGTATTTTATTTTATTTACTGATAACTATTATAGAATGATGATTGTAATGTATTTAAAGAGAATTATGAATCTTTTCAAAAGTTTAAATGGTATTTGGCTAGAGTTGAGAAAGAGATAGGAAATAAATAAAAATGTCTAAGGTCAAATAGAGGAGGTGAATTCATCTCTAATGAATTCAATGAATTTTGCATTGTGAAAGGAATCAAAAGACAACTATAAACCCCTGGTACATCCCAATAGAATGGTATAGCAGAAAGAAGGAACAAATCTATCATGGATTGTGCAATAATATTGATTATAGAAAATAATGTTGGAATCAAATACTAGAAGGAAGCAATCAATATATCAATTTATACCTTAAACAAAGTATAGCTAAAGAAACACTCAAATTAGATACCCTATGAATTATGGTATGAATACAAACCCAATGTAAGTTACTTGAAAGTATTTGGTAGCAAGTGTTATGTCTTGAAGGAATCTAGGAAAGGAAATCTTGATGTCAAAAGTGATGAAGGCATATTCCTAGGGTATTCCTGTAGAAGTAAAGCATATAAATGTTTGAATCTAGCTACTCATAAGATCATAGAAAGTGCACATGTGAAGATTGATGAGTTTGCAGAAAAGAGTGAAGAAGAGAGCAACAAAGAACCTAAGGATTATAGAAGGTTTTTGTATTACAAACTTGATACATTGCTAGATCTAATTAGAAGTTAGGAAGCTTCACCTCCCAAGTTCCAAAAATTTCTAGAAGTACCTAGGTTGCAACTAGTGCAACTCGAGTCATCAAAAGGACTTGAGTCATAGACAGTGAGACCTAAGGTATGTAAAAAAAGTTCAAATCTAAGGTATATGTATTAGAAAGATATCTTAGAAGGCACCATGTAGCTGAGCAGATCATTGGTAACAAATTAGATGGCACAATGACAAGAAAAAAATTGAAAGGTACATGTTTTCTTATAGAATTTGAACATAGAAATGTTAAAGATGCTTTAGATAATGAAATTTGGATTGAAGGAATGAGTGAAGAGATAGACTAGATAGAAAGGAATAAGACCCAAACTCTTGTTCCTAGACCCACAGATAAAAATATGATTGGCACAAAGCAGGTTTTCATAAATAAGCTAAATAAAGATGGAGAAGTTTCAAGAAATAAAGCAAGTTTAGTTTGTAAAGTTTATTCTCAAGAGGAAGGTATTGACTAGGGTGAAACTCTTGCTCCTATTGTGAGATTAGAAGGTGTTAGGACTTTATTAGCATATGCAACATGTAAAGGTTTTAAAGTTTATCAAATAGATGTGAAATCTAAATTCTTGAATGGAATTCTTGAAGAGGAAGTTTATATAGAACAACCAAAAGGTTTTGTAGATCTTAGAAAAATAGATATGGTTTGTAAACTACAAAAATCATTATATGGACTCAAGCAAGCTCCCAAAGCTTGGTATGAAAGACTTCATAACTACTTGATAAAGATTGGTTTTCAAAGAACAAATGATAGCAATAGCTTGTATATCAAAGAAGGTCTAGACAAGAAGGTTATTTTGGCAAAATTCTTTGTGGATGACACATTGTTTACTCAAAATGATGACTTGTGCAAAACTTTGTCAAAAGAGATGAGTAAAGAATTTGAGATGTCCATGTTTGGTGAGATAAAAAAATTTGTTGGATTGTAGATTCAACAGAAGAAAGATGGCATCTACATTACTCAGTCTAAGTATATCAAAGAGATACTAAAGAAGTTTGGAATGGAGGATTCAAAGCCAATATGAAAACCTATGTCTATTGAAC
Source organism: Cupressus sempervirens (assembly GCA_028749045.1). Classification (NCBI taxonomy): domain Eukaryota; kingdom Viridiplantae; phylum Streptophyta; class Pinopsida; order Cupressales; family Cupressaceae; genus Cupressus; species Cupressus sempervirens. The sequence goes on along the minus strand of CM053784.1, from coordinate 3,033,223 downwards.
ATAAGATTTTCAAAAATGACGATTCCAAGGAGGTAGATCAAACCACATACAAATCAATGATTGGTAAATTGCAGTATGTTGTACATACTAGACCTGGCATTGCTCTTGAAGTTGGTATGGTGGCAAGGTTTGCAGCAAATCCTAAAGAAAATCATGTGATGGAAATCAAGGGAATCATGAGCTATCTAAAAGGTACTAAAGACTATGGATTATGGTATAGGAAAGGAGCGAACTTAGAGTTAAAAGGCTTCACTAATGTTGATTAGGTAGGAAGCATTGATGATAGGAAGAGCACCAGTGGTGGGGCATTCTTTCTTGGTAAAAGAATAGTGTCTTGGACAAGAAAAAATAGAATTGCATTTCTCAGTCAACAATAGAGGCATAATATGTTGCAACAATAATCAATTGTTCCAATAGTATTTGGTTCAAGTAATTGTTGGTAGGTATGAAGGTAGAAATCAAGGATCCAATAGTTATCTTCTGTAATAACTCCAATGCAATTAATATATCAAAGAATCCTGTGATGCATACCCAGACCAAGCACATTGCAATAAAATATCATTTTCTAAGAGAATTATTGCAAGAAAAAAAGTGAAATTGGAATATGTGAATACAAAAGAAAAAGTTGCTGATATATTCACCAAGCCATTACCTAAGGATGCATTTTTGTATCTAAGAGGTAAGCTAGGGGTCATTCCCCTATCTGAAGCTCACTAAATAAAGTTTAGTGATGCATCAACCAAAACCTGTTTAAGATTAGTCAAGTTGATGCAATAATGAAAGGGAAGATTGCATATTGATTAATACTTGAGGTACATTGGAAACTACATTGTTCATGGTCTTTGGCATTAGATGTCAAAGAGGGAGAGTTTTGAATGTCATAATTTTGTGAAAAATTTGATAGGATAAAGTCTTGATGTCTTTGAAATTGTCAAAGAAGGAGAAAAGTTGAGTGAAGAACTTGGTCTAATATCAAAGAGGGGGAGTTTTCTATTAGAAGAAGATGTTTAAGACATAAGTGTTTGCTGATAGAGGGAGAAGACTAAAGATAGAGGGAGCTCACACTAATAGAGGAAGCTCTCATGGATGAGATTTAGAATGAAACTAAGGATATTTTGCTTACTTTATTTTTTCTCTAAAAATTCATTTTATTATAACATGTGTTTCCATGAATACCAAAGAGGAAGATTGTTGAAAATAATTGATCAATTGAATATTATCTTTGATGTTACACAAAATGTCATACATTCACTAGTCAGTGTCTATCGAGCTCACTCGAGTGATGGAGATAGTTCTTTGTGTCTACTAAGAATTCTTGTGTATGCTAAGTTCAAAAAATAATGTCTACCAAGTTCACTTGAGAGACAAAGGAAAGTTAGAAGATAAGAAGTGTTAACTAAGCTCACTTGGTTTTCAAAGAGAATTTGTTGATGGAAGTGTCTACAGAGTTCACTCATGGGACAAAGAAAGTTGGCATTAAAACTAGTGTTAATAGAGCTCACTTGGTTAATGAAGGAAAATATATTTTGGGTTAGTGTCTACCAAGCAAGGTTGGCTAATGTAGGATTTTTTTGTTTTGGCTTATTGAGTTAAATGAATATGTTCGATGGTTTTGCTGACTAAGGAGATGAATATTAATTATTCTAAATAATATTCAAGATGACTTGAAAATTTACAAGATATAAATATAAGGTCAAGTTGTGGGATTGAAAGAGAATGTGAGAGATAAGAAAAAGGATGCTTAGAGGAAGCAAATTTGAAGGATAAGTAGAATATCCTTGTGGAGCTACAAAGATACATTTGATAAAGAAGGATCAAGTATTGAAGCTAGAATTGAGATCTATACTTAGCAATTAAGTTGCATTAGAAATCAGGTCATCTCATTGTTAGTCTAACCATTGTAGCAATGATCTAAATCTTTTAGTAGAGTTGTCTTAACAACTATTTGTAAATCCTCTAACAAGATGACATTTCTACTTGAAGTGTCTTGAAGGCCTCTAACAAGGAAATTATTAATAGGATGATTAAATCTTTTAATAGGGTCACACCTAACAGTGTATTTTTAAACCTTTAACAGGGTTGGCTCCTAACAAAATTTACTTTAGAAGAGTGAAAATCAGTAACTAGTTGCAATTGCTGGTTTTTTCCAAATTGGGTTTCCACGTTAAATCTTGGTGTCACTTGTGTTCATGCTATTTAATTTCATGTGTATGCAACTAATTTTAATTAAGGTGAATCAAAATTAAAATTCTTAAGATTAATATATTTAGTTATTGACAAGTTAGAGTTGGTTTTTAGTACTTGCCTAAATAGAACATTTGCTACAATTAATTGAGGGCCTGTGTGTTTCCCGAGTTACATCATAATATAGTTTATCAAAGTTTATGTTTTGATTTGTATTGACATCTAAGGGATCTAGGATTTTTCTTTTGGTAACTAATTCACCCCTCCCCTCTCAATTACTCCACTTATATTTTCAACACCGTGGAGGTGATGATTCCAATGTGATCCTAATACTCAAGGTATATATTTTTTGTTCATTTTTTTATTTCTAAATTATTAATACAAGTAACCATTTTAAGTTGAATTTGGTAGTAATAAAAATTTAACTATAATATGTGTTGGGATTAAGAAAACATCTTGTATTGCAATTGCAGGGGATGCAAAGGTTGTTCTTGATGACCCTGTTGAGGTCTAAGCTAGCGGGCAAGATGATGTGGTTGGAAAAGGTAAAAAATGCTACAATGTTCTTTAGAATCTTTGAAGTCTCAAATTTTTTTAATTAATCCTTTTATTTGTTATTGTAGAGGACTTTCTTTGCAAAGTATAGTGAGTTCATGTCCATGAGTGAGAATAAATATTGATGATGACATGGATATGCCTCTGCAACAATATAGGGAAGGACAAAAAAAGAAAAAAAAGGAAAAAAATGATTAATGTGAACTTATGTAACTTATTTCATAATGACCTATGTTTAATAATAGATTCTTTATTTATGTTCTATTGTATGTTCATGTGAATGTTCTAATTAATCTTATGTTTCAATGTTAATGTGAATGTTTTAATGAAACTTATGTGGTAATGAATGTTATCATGTGATAATTCATGAATGTTACATTGTATTAATAGAATAGATGAATTTTAGATGTTAACTTGGAATTTAGATGTTGGGGGGGAGGGGTGGAGGTGGGGGGATTTAGCCAAATGAGCTTCCACTTTCATGTGGTTGGCCCTGATTAGTAGAGAATATTAAACTATTCTTGAATCCAAGTAAAGCTCAACATTAACCTATGATTGCATGACAACTAACTGTGTGAATCTCTTGGTTTCAAGCAATGTAGAAGGATTTCATAATTGAACTCATTTATTTATGAAATTTATTTGTAGTGTATGAAGTATTCAAAAGAATGGCTTTCTATGGGATTGCCTCAATTATTCTTCTCTAAGGTATTCTATTGTTTCTATTTATCCACAATCATGTTTGATTGCATTTGATAACTTTTGTTGTAAATTGGGAGACATGAAGAAGAATTTGAATAGTGGAAACAAATGATATGAGATCATTCTAAAGCATACATTGATTCATGAACTATTCTCATTATTTCTTTTGAGTGTGGTGATATGTTGAATAATATTATAGGGAGGAAGTAGAGGATCTTAAAGTTTGGTCAAAGATTTGTCTTCAAAACATTGCCAAATTAGCAAAGGAGACCACCACAATAAGTTGTGTTCTTGAACCTATGTTTCATTTTTTTGATAGTGGGAAACACGAGTCCCTTCAAAACAGACTCATACTATGTGTTCTATATGACATGCAATGCTTAATGGAGAAAGCGAATAACAATTATAATTTCACAATTTATAATCCTTGTTGCAAATTACAATATGCAAAAGTAAAACTTCATTTGCTACATATCTAGCTAGGTTTATATATGATATCTACTGATTTGAATTCTGAAATTTACTTTCAAAATACTTTTGTTAAATTATAATTTATATGTGAATATTTTAGTTACTGTTTCAAAATGCCAACTTCACCTTTTCATTTTAATATTTTATGATATTTCATGCTTTTCTTTAGGTCAATTTGCAGGCCATTCTCCTCATTTTCTATTGTCCATGCTCATTAAATATCTTGATCACAATAATGTGGTGCAAAAACCTCAAATACAAATTAATATCATTGAAATTTTTGCTATCCTTGCACAATAGTCAAAATCACAAGCTTCTATAGCAATGGTTGGTGCCATGTCTATTCTAGAAAGGAATTTGTGCAAGAGAATGCATTGTACTTATGAGGCTTCCAATCTCAGTGATGATATAAACAATTGGAACAAGTCTTTTCAAGCTGCAATTGAAGAGTGTTTGATGTAATTTGCCAAAAAGGTGATGAATTTAATAGTTCTTTGTAATGACCCCATTTTGGGAGATTAGTATATTTTCCCATTTTCATCTATACCATTTTGATAATCTTCTGATATGATATTAATTTGTATGATATCATCTTTACTATTTGAAATTCTATATATATATTCGGTATGACATATAGACATGTCTATTCATAATATAATAATTATATTATATTAAGAATTTTATATATATATATATATATATATATATATATATATATAGATAATATATTAGTTATATAAGTTTAATAACATATATTATATTGATCATTATTAATAGTATTACTTGTTATAAATATTATATCATATTGTATTATTGTTAATTCTTGTATTATTAATATATATTATATTGATTAGTCTATTAATCAATTTATTATTATTATCATTAGATATTAATATTATATATATTCAAATGTGAATACATTATAATCTTCTTTGGTTTCATAATGTAATTATAATATTTATTATTACCTATTTATTATTATTCTTAATTATTATCATTATATAATATGTTATTCAAATATTCATATATCCTTAAATTTGGGGTTATGACAAGTCCGGCCCTCTTGAATTTGCTTGTCCTCAAGCAATAATCCTTTTCATATTTGTTTCACCTTATATAACAAAATTGACTACTAGATCCCATTCAAATTTTTCTTATAAGATTACTTCATTCTATTCTATAAAGAGCCACACGTGTAGTATGCATTTGAATGCAAAGTATACATATGAATGTATGAAGACACAAAGAAAACATGAAGCATACACATTGATGCATGAAGACACAAAGTAGACATGATGTAGACACATCATACATAACCTTGATTAGATCCTAAAATGCACAATGACTATACTTCTTCGTTAGGCTTATAAACCCTGCAACCACAAAATAAGCATCAGTACATACATATATATAAACTTCAAAGAAATTTGAATGATATTAAGTTAATCCAAGACAATTCCATGCTAAGCCCAAGAGTGGAACTTTGGCCCCCTTGGCCTCAGTGGTAGGTGTTAAGCATCCACACGAGGTGGTCTACTTAGTGGATTGCTTGTTTGGCTAGAAAGGCTCTTGTGAAAAGGAGTCATTACTATCTTTCTCTTAACTAGCACTACAATAGGGTGTCCTAACAGCTCTTCCTTGATTGCAGACTCCGTAAGAAAGTTGATAGGGTGCCCTTACTATCTTCCCCTTAACTAGTACTACAATAGGGTGTTCTCCCCTGATTGCAAACTCCATAGGAAAGTGGTAGGATTCCCTTACTATCTTCCCCTTAACTAGTACTACAATAGGGTATCATAGCAGCTCTTCCCTGATTGTAGACTCCATAGGAAGGATAGATGCCCTTATAGTCTTTCCCTTAACTAGTACTACAATAAGGCATCTTAACAGACCTTCCTTAATTGTAGACTCCATAGGAAAGTTAAATATGGCCTTCCCCTTAACTAATACTACAATAAGGTGTCTTAATGGACCTCCTTTATTTGCAGACCCCATAGGAAAGTTAAATATGGTCTTTCCCTTAACTGATACTACAATAAAGTGTCTTAACAGACCTCCTTTAATTGTAGACCCCATAGGAAAGTTAAATATGGCCTTTCCCTTAATTGATACTACAATAAAGTGTCTTAACAGACCTCGTTTAATTGTAGACCCCATAGGAAAGTTAAATATGGCCTTTCCCTTAACTGATACTACAATAAGGTGTCTTAACAAACCTCCCTTAATTGCAGACCCCATAGGAAAGTTAAATATGGCCTTTCCCTTAACTGATACTACAATAAGGTGTCTTAACAGACCTCCCTTAATTGCAGACCCCATAGGAAAGTTAAATATAGTAGGGTTTCTATATAGTCTTTCCCTTAACTAGTACTACAATAAGGCTTCTTATAGACCTTTCTTGATTGTAGACTCCATAGGAAAGCTATTTGAAATCCCTAAATCATTTCTCAAATAATCAACTTTACATCTTTATGATTAAATAAACTTACAATTTCATATTTTAACTATGGTTGAACTTCCTCGAAGCTCCCTCTAAATCTTAATCTCCCTCTTTTCCTGCAAGAAATTTCTTGAAGAAAAAGATCAAGGCACATAATTCTAATAGAAAATAAAGAATAAGAGAGAAACTATAATAAATAAATTATACTCAAAGGATAATATATACTTATTTTCATATCAACAAAATTTTATTTTATCCTTCATTTCTTTTGACATTAATATTGTAATTGAAAACAATTTCCTATTAATTAATTCCATTATGCTAACTAATTAGCATTCTACATGACTCTCCAATATAACCATGGATCATAGGTATTTGAATGTTCACCATTTGTAATACAAAATATGTTAATAGATCATTATAGGCATGATGGTATTAATATTTCATAATTATATAACATACTTACTTACCTTTTATGAAGCCACTTACCTTGACTCCCTCTTTAATTCTTCTCATAAGGAACATTTTTAACTAGACATCATCAGTCATGGGAATAAACAGTTGCATTTATTTATGTTCCATCATATCCCTTGAAATATCTTTCTCACTGAGTCACTGCCTTTTCATTTGTAGTTTCTGAACACAACATTTCTTATTCCTGTCTCTTATTATCATCTGGTTGGATCTTCCTTAGACTGGATCTGAAGATCAACCTTCAAGTTGTTAAACATTTCCCTCTTAATATGATTCTTCTACCTTTAATTTTATTCTTTGTATTATTCATTTCCATGTCGATGGCCTGGTAAACTCGGGATGGATGGGTTCATGTGGACTGTGTTTGCAAAATAAAGGTATATATATTCCTAAAACATATTCAACATGTTTAATGCTTATGGATGTAGTGAGGATCATATTGATCTAGATGCCAATCTCTATGTAAGAATAAATGAATTGATATGATACATTGTCAAATACAGAACTATATTGACCCAAACATATATATATTTTAGGCGTAAATCTAATATCTATGTGAGTGTTCCTGATATCTTGCTCGATATGAGTGCAAAAGAACTTTGAAACCTAGTGGCATACTGGGGCAAAACTCCCCTCCCTCCTCCGAAGGGTAGGATCTGAAAAATGTTGCCCTCTCACATTAACATCACCATCTATCTCCATGAACCTCTCAAGTCTAAAAATGTCAGCGTCATCGCCTCATGCATTGAAATCCCTTGACACCGCCCATGCATTCGTAGTAACACAACCCCCATGGGTAATGTGATAGCTACCTATTCGCACTTCTTGATGTTTTCTCCTGGAATCAACAAGGGCACTAGCGGATGGAGCCTAAGAGTTTCCTTCACTATTGCTCGTAAGAATTCTAGATCTAACAAAAAAGACTCTTCTACATGCTTATTTTTCAACTTGTAACTCTCTCCTGCGCAGTTTGCAAGGCACTGATACATGATGGTATAACACTATATATATTTTTTTGCATCCACCAACCACAGTGTTATGGCTTTAGGCATGTACGAAACATCCCATGGTTTCTGGTTAATGGGCATTAACGTATCAAAATATTTGGTGCCTTCTAAAATGCTTGCAATGCCTTGACCCTTTTAAACTATGTCCCGTGTCCTCTCCATTAACCATGCTATAGAATCTGAGCCAAATACCCATATGTATGTCCACATCTTGCACTCTGTTTGATGCTTACTTCCTAGTCTAAAGTGTGTCAAACATTTGCAGAGTGCTCAAAGAAAAATATTTGAGAATAGATTGTGAGTTAGATTTAATGCATGCATATTGTTCCACAGGCTGGCAGGAACAGGGCTCTTATACCAATTGTAATGACCTCATTTTGGGACATTAGTATATTTTCCCACTTTCATCTGTACCATTTTGATAATCTTCTGATATGATATTAATTTGTATGATATCATCTTTACTGTTTGAAATTCTATATATATATATTCGGTATTACATAGAGACATGTCTATTCATAATATAATAATTATATTATATTAAGAATTATATATATATATATATATATATATATATATATATTAGTTATATAAGTTTAATAACATATATTATATTGATCATTATTAATAGTATTACCTGTTATAAATATTATATCATATTGTATTATTGTTAATTCTTGTATTATTAATATATATTATATTGATTAGTCTATTAATCAATTTATTATTATTATCATTAGATATTAATATTATATATATTCAAATGTGAATACATTATAATCTTCTTTGGTTTCATAATGTAATTATAATATTTATTATTACCTATTTATTATTATTCTTAATTATTATCATTATATAATATGTTATTCAAATATTCATATATCCTTAAATTTGGGGTTATGACATTCTTTTCCTTTCTTGAATGCACATGTTGTTATATGACACATATGAAATTAGTATTAAATATCCACTAATATTTAGAGATGGTCAATATAATGCAAAGTTCAACTTATTTGGATACAATCCTAAAGAGGTGCCAATAAATTGTTTGAAATAATAAGAAATGCCTTAGACAAGGAAAGTGGAGTTTTTCCTAGCAAAACAAAGATTTTAAATAGTAAAGGAGTTTCATCACAATATGCTATATACTAGTTCCATCCCTCTAGTCAAAATCAAATATGCACCATATGATATATATTTTATCTGTGTTTGTTTATCCTTGAACATATGATTACAAATAAAGGATAGTAATCAGTAATATTTTGGTCCCCTCCCAAGCTGCATTTATGGGACTTGTCTAAAAAATAAGTATGTTTGAAGCTCTATTCTTAGATAGCATGGCATGTGCAGATTTGAAAACTCTAGAGCATTGCATGTGTTTCTACTACTATAGAGCCATCTTCAGTAGATCCAATGACGTTTTAGTTTTGAAATACATTGGTCAAGTTTTCCAGGATTTTCCAGGATTTGTTTCATGTCATGACTTCATATAATGAATAAAACAATGGAACTTAGACCTAGTTGTGTATAGTATGAAATCTTTCTCGTTGTTCACTCAAATAATTTTAGTTAGTAGTATGGTGTGGAAAATAGAAAAAAGGTGGTAAAGAGTTTAGAATTTAGATAATAATATTATCTAAGAAATTTAGGATTAGAGCATTGACATCTTAAACACAAAATACACAAATAATTATATAACACAACCCAACTCTATTACAATAGATGATTGATTTTTAGCAAATATTTAACTTTAGTACAACGCATATGTATAAGCTTGAAGAAGAGATGCACAACATTGTACTTGTACCCTTTCCATATGATAATTTAAACATTTTTAGTGCTTGGGATAGTACTTTCTCCATTGGCTAAGTACTAAAATAAGAGTACTCCATTCTGATTAATTTTAGTGATCTAATTTTAATCAATCTCTATTGAATATTACTTTGATCTATATTTTTTTCAATGAGCCTTGTCACAACATACTAATTCAAAGATGGAATATACATTCTTGTAGAGTTCAAATCTTAGCAACCACAGGGACAATCACACCAATAGAAGTTGTGACCAAAACATATGAGAAAGAGGAACCTCAAAGAAAGAGACAAGAAATGAAGACACACATCCCCCATTAAAACACCAACAAGCTGAGTGGACATGACATCACAAGGACCAAGGAAGGAGCTCTAGTGATACCATCAACAACAACAAGAGGAACTCAACCTATGACAAAAACAATTGGAACCATCACAATGGGTTCTTGAATCACACAATCTTCTACATAATGTTGTGAGTTATTAAGCATGATTTTAAGATCATACTCACAATATTAGTATACATTATTTAGAGGCAAGTGATTCTTGGAAAATGGTCCAAAAAATCACATTCATTGCTCATTGATTTTAGTGGATACTTATATAATGCTATGTATTAAATATTTTCTATTGAAATCAACTGTTATAAAAAGAGTTTTTTAAAAGTTCACAACTTAAAACTAGACTCAATCTCTTCTTAGTTGAAACATGGATGATGAATAATGTAGTACACCTTACATGAAAAGGAAAATATAATGATAGAAGTATGTCACCTTATATTTTCTCTTTCCTACTTTTTCTTTATAATTTTTTGCTCTTTCAACTGTCATTTGTTGGACTCTTGTTCCAATATCTCTACTTCCACAACCCCTCTTTTTAATAGATTATGGTTTGCACCTTTTCTAATTTTTGCTTATGTTATCTATCATACTAATGATGAATCATGGAAAGTGATTTGAAACACTTATACAAAAAATGCTTACCCAATCAAATCTAGAAGAAACATCCCAAAAACTCATAGATTGTGGAAATCTACTAACTTGAACTTTAGGAAGTTCCTTTTTTATCTTTTGTGTTTCTATCCATGATGGTTTTCATCATGGAAAGATTATTTTGTATTCTCTTTTTAAGGAGCCTTCATCTTCTTTGTTAATGTCAAAATATCAATTATCATTTCAGCTAGCTTTGATAATGATAGTATTGCTTCAGTTGGGCATACTACTATTGATTTTAATGTTGGTGTTGGTAGCTTTTTTATAAGATCTTGATGTCACCAAATTGGTGGTTTTGAGGGCATTCCTTTATCAGTTTTCCCTAGATGGTAACTCAAATAGTGCATGAAGCACATAGCCAAAGACTTCACTAGAAATATTGTTGCTATTATTGAAGCTAAAGAGAGAGGAGAGAAAGCTAAAGCAAAAGAAGTTAGTTGATTCTACTAGTTGTTTGTAGTATGCACCTGAGTAGTATTATTTAATACTATTGGAAATGATTGAAAATATCATAAATGAAAAGTAATGGAACTGGTAAAGAATGTTTTCAATCATTGTTTTGTCATTGATGTCAAACTTGCTACTTGCAAGAATGACAATTGCTTTAGTGATCCAAAAACTATCAATTGGTTGATTGACAAGGAGGAGGCAATCAATAAGATGTAACTAGAGCACCTAGAGAAAGGTTGAAGTTATGATGTTATAATGAAGTATAAGGATCAGCTAAGCCATTAATGAAATAGTGTATTGATGACATATTCTAAGACACAGAGAATGGACACACTAAAACACATCAAAGATGTAAGGTTTAGCTAAGTCATTTGTAAAGCCTAACTAAGTTCATTAGAGAGAGCTGAGCAAGCTAGTTAGTGTCGAACAGATTCTCAATTGAAGTCAAGAAAAGCTTAACTTTGGTGAGTGCCGAGTGATCTTCAAGTGCCGAGTGATCTTAAGGTGCCGAGTAGCCTTCAGGTGCTAAGTGAAGATCAAGTGCCAAGTAAAGATCAAGTGCCAAGTAAAGATCAGGTGCCAAGCATGATACAAGTGTTGAGTAACACAAAAGAAGACAACCATCAATAAAACCAATAATGCCAAGTTTTTGCATTATTTTGAAAGTCAAAGATTCACCAAATCTGAGCTGACATGGTAGTTATCTAGAATTTTGTGAATCAAATAGAAGATAAGAATGATGAGCTAGTGGCACAGAACACTATGTAAAATGCTTTTTGTGAATACAACTGGATTCTAGACAAAGTTTCTAGATAAGAGCAAGATAAGGGATAGATACATTGTATCCTACCTAATCTATTGAAAACCTAAAGTTGGAGAGGGAGAATTGAATAGGAAAGGTATTCCAGATTTCTATTTAAGGAGTCATAAGGTCACAAAGCAAACAAGTGGTCAAGCATGAAAATATGAAGTGCTAAAGAAGGTACTAAGGTGAAAGAGAGCACAGATACTCTATTTCGATAGATGACCATAGATATGATTGCATTGGTATGATGAGAAAGAAGACTCAAGGTGACGAAGCTTGAGATGACAAGCTGTCAGAGCTGTAGTGATTAAAGCCAAGCAAAGGATTGAACTAAAGTGTGATCTATAATCTGCAAGATATGTTGTAAGTTGTATCAGATCAAAAGCCAATATTGTTACTCTCTAGAAATTGTAACAGTTAGTATAAATCCTATGGACTTAGGTTGGTTTAATAGCCATGTTATAAATCCTTTAATAGGGTGACATTCCAAGTGAATGTTCTAAAGTCCTTTGACTAGGCCCATTCCTAATAGTATGGTGAAGTCCTCTAACAAGGTCACATTTAACAGTGTGTTATAAGCCTTTAACATGGCATCACTTTAGAAGAGTGAGAAATGAGTAGCGTGTTATTGGTGGTTTTTCTCAAATTGGGTTTCCATGTAAATCACTGTGTCATGTGTTGATCTTGCATGTTTTATTCCTACATGTTGATTTGTTGTAACTTGCTAAGATGGTTGATTTAAGCTTGGATGGATGAATAGTTTAATGGGCTCACTATAATTAGTGAAAAGGTATTATTATGGCATTTAGACCTTGGATAACTTATTCACCCCCTCCTCTCAATTATTCTAAAGAATTCTAACAAATACATGTATGATAATGCAAATTACTGTAGAGAATGCAACATAGGCATCTTCTATTTTACTGGCCTCTTAGGTGGGGATATAGGATGCTTTCATATTTCATTCTATTGTAGATACTATGTGGATCTATTGTGTAATCTTGGTATTACTCTTAGCACTATAGTTGTATAGTATTTTCCAATATTATAAGTACATAGAGACATAGAAAATGCTTAGTTCAACATACAAGTGATAAATCATGATCATATGTGTATGGATATGAATCCATTTATATGGAATATGGATGCCACTAAGTACAATTCATTGAACTTTAATATAGTTTTGGGCCCATATTCTAGAGTCTTCATGGATAAATTAAATAATGGTGTATAATGCACTGGTGTCTAAATATAGGCTTCATCTATAAATTTCTATTGAAATAACCTAAATACCTAAATTACAATATAGTCCTGAAAGTATCTAAACTTTGTAGACCTACTAAACCTATGTAGTTGATCTTAGATCTAGTTTGGATTTGGAATGAGATTCACAGTCAGATCTCGATTCTGTGGGTATATGTATAAATTTTTTTGAATTCATACACACACACACACATGTGTGTGTGTGTGTGTGTGTATGTATATATATGAATATATGTATGTATGTACATTCATAGATTCCATACATGTAACATGTCAATTCTCATTCATCATTACTTAATTACTTCAAAAATTCAAAGTTCAAACATGTAATGATAAGAAGAAGTTAGAAGTGGGATTCTCATAAAATGATTATGCCCATAATTGTCATTCTATAATTATATTGTATTCATATTTTTCAAAAGTCTCATAATATCATTAAATGCTGAAAATTTAAATCACAAGCCATATTTCAATTTTTCTTATTTAAAATTTTAAACAGAAAACTTAATATCCAATTCCATATTCTTCTTCACATCTTCATTAGAATCAAGGTGAATGTTTTGTTCCTCATCAACTTCATTTAAACCAATAGCTATGGCACTCGCCATGTCATGTGAAAGTTGAAATTTTGAAATAGGTAAAACATGGGCAAGTTGTGCAACCATAGCCTCTAAAATAGTTTAGGGAAGGTCTTTTTCAAGATGAGTTTCACTTTAATTTTTTAAAAATATTTAAAAAGTCATAGTGGACCCCTTTTCATTTTCCCAAATATCCAAATTCCCATGGATGCTCCCAGTTTCCTCTTGGATCCTAACAACATTAAATGATAAATCCATAATTGAAAAATCCTAGCAAACAGTAGCTATAGTGTTAAAGAATAATACAATGTGAACACTTTTTTCTACTTGTGTGTGTTTTTTTGGTTTATGGAATGTGATTACATATGATGATTCCCGAATTATAAATGGTAAGGAGTAGATGAATGACTGCAACTTGAGACAAGTAGCCCTTTAGAATAGTAGGGGGACTAGTGGATAAGAGGCAAGAATGTGCCACATGCTCAGCGAAAAACCAAATTTATTAATAAAATTTTTTACCAAGTTATCGTAATTGTCAAGGCACATGTGATGGTCCACTGTCATTGGAACAACATTTTCATCACATGTCATCACCATTGTGATATATACTTCTAATAGATGGCATTCACTCCTACATCACTACCATCACAAGCTGTCGATGTTATGACATCCCATTCCAATGGGGGGCTGTTAGCCTTGTAGTGCAACTATCAACCTAGTGATGACATGCTTGAAATGTAATCCATCATTTTTGTGATATTTTATAATCCCAATTTTGATAGCATGAAGATGGACTTTTCCCCTTGCTTTCTATCATATTGTGATAGCTTTGGACATTACAATTATAATGGATGAGCTTGACATTGCAATTTGTGATAGAAAAAGTCTGATGCCTTTACAACAAGAGCCAATTGGTGTTACTGTCGCTTGGGCAATGAGTATCTATCACAATTGTGATGGTCTACCATCACAATTTGGGCTCAAATGTAGTAGTGTTAGATAACATGACATCTAATAGAAGGGAAACATGGGTTAACACACCATCATAGATGCTCTTGCATCTGGAATAATACTTTTTGGAAAACCATGCAAGTAAACTATCTCCTTGGAGAATGTATGAAAATAATATTTGAAATATAATAGAATCTAAAGTTTAATTTTTGTGTTCATATTTCATACATGTGGCATTTATGTTTTTGTGTTATCCCTCAATTCTTGCTAAGAATCTAAGTCATTTAAAAATAATAATTTATTGTGTGTGTTGAGCATTTCTTCTCTTGTCTTTTAAGTTAATCTTACAAGTTTAATTTTTCCTACGTTTGGCTATAACCCCTTTTTATCTGATAAGACATAGGGGAGTTGATCTTCACTAAGTGGTATCAGAGTTGAGGGTCATTGTGTTGAAAAGAAGACCTATAGGAAACATGGCCCAAAGAGGATGGGGTCAAAAAAGAAGAACTAGGGATGAGGAACCTAGAAATGTAGAGGTAGTTAGAGTTCTTATGGCATGAATGGAAGCCATAGAAGAAACACAAAGAAGGGGAGTGAACTTAGAGGACATTACTAAAAATGAGGAAGCATAAGTCAATGGGAGAGGTGAAGAGTTACATCAACCCATAATAGATCTTGAAGAAGATATAATCATTAGAGCTCTCACAAAAGCAAGAACTAAACCCATACTTGATCCTCTAACATACAAAGGGGGATTGAAGGTTGAAGAATTGTTGGATTGGATAAGTGAAATGGATAAATATTTTGAGTTTGGTAATATTGAAGAAGAGAAAAAGGTTAAGCATTCCCACACTAAGTTGAAGGTCCATACATCCCTATGGTGGGAACATGTGCAAATAGATAGGCAACATAGGGGTAAAGATAAGATTCAATCATGGATCAAATGGTAGCAAAGCTAAAGTCCAAGTTCTTGCCATAGAATTATCAAATTAGTCTTTTCAAGAAGGTGCAAAATTTGAAGCAAAGGGAGGGTAGTGTATAGGAGTACATCAAATACTTTTACTTATTAAACATAAGAGTTGGTCATATTGAATAGGATGTGGATCAATTTTCCCATTAGTTGAATGGATTATGCATAGTCATCCAAGATGAGATAACTATGGTTAATGTGAATAGCATGGAAGAGGCATATTAGTTTTCCTTAAAGCCTGAGGAGAGTAATTCTCAAGGAAGAGGAAAAATTTCTCCTAGAAGAGGACAACCAAGTAGTGGTAGAGGCTCCACCACCAAACAAGATTCAACAGGTACCTCAAGTGCAAACACACAAGAAGGAAGGGGAAGAGGAGACCTTCCTAGAGGAAATGATGGTTAATATAATGGAAATTTTATCCTTTGTAAGAGGTGGAGGAAGGTTTTCCTATGGTACTTGTTACTGATGTGGGGAAACATGACATCAATATTTTGAGTGACTAGGAATTCAATATGATGGAGGAAAAGAAAAAGAGGCCAAAGTGCATGTGGTGGAAGTAGAAAAAAAAAAAAAAAGAATCCATCAAAGCAAGGAGAAGACCCAAAATATGGATAATCATTGATGATGTGAAGAGTTTTATTGAACCCCAAAAAGGAGAAGCTAGAACACAACCATAGGATAATGTTTCCAGACAAGATGCAAGGTAAGTGGTAAATTCTACAAAGTCATTGTGGATAGTGGTAACATTGATAATATTATGTCTAAAGAAATTGTGAGCAAGTTGAATATGAAAAGAACCAAGAATCCTAGTCCATATACAGTCTCATGGTTGCAAAAGGAGCATAAGTTAATGGTGAATGAAAAATGTTGGTGAGTTTTCAAATCAGGAATTACAAGGACAAAGTTGTGTGTGACATAATGTCAATGGATGATTATCATCTTATTTTGAGAAGAACATGACAATTTGATCAACAAGTTATTCATGATAGCAAGTTGAACACATACGCCATCAAGAAAGATGGAAGAGAGTGCCTCTTAAATCTCATAAAAGATAGTGAAGGTGAAGGGGAAGATAAATCAATAGCATGTTTGGTCTCTAGAAAGAAATTTTTCAAAGACTAAAAGAAAGAGGAAATTTATTTTTCTATTTTTGCTAAATCTTCCACCATTGGAACAACCAAGGAGGAAGATGAGATACCAAGGGAAATCCAAGAGACATTGGTGGATTATGCTGAAATATTGATTAAAGAGTTTCTTGATGGGTTACCTCCAATAAGAACCATCGACCATTGTATTGAGCTAATTCTTGGTGCGAGTTTTTCAAATAAAATACCATTTAGAATATCACCAAAGAAGAATGAGGAAATGAACAAATGAGTGCAAGAGTTTCTTGATAAGGGGATGATTAGATAAAATTTGAGCCTATGTGTGGTTCCAGCAATGTTGGCACTAAAGAAGGGTGGAGGTTGGAAGATGTGTACTAATTCAAGAGTAATAAATAAGATAACCATCAAGTATCAATTTCTATTGTCGCAAATGGATTATTTCATGGATTTCTTGAGTGGAGGTAGATACTTCAAAAAAATTAATTTGATGAGTGCTTAACATCAAATAAGAATAAGAAAAGGTAATTAATGGAAGAGCATATTAAAGACTAAGGATGGATCATATGAATGGTTGGTGATGCTGCTTGGATTGATGAATGCTCCAAGAACTTTCATGAGATTGATGAATGAAGTTTTGAATCCATATCTTAGTAAGTTTGTGATTATATATCTAGATGGTATTCTCATTTTTAATAGAACTAAAGAAGAACATTTACAACATATTAGATCTATCCTACAAAGGCTAAAAAATGAATGATTGATGGTTAATTTAAAGAAGTGTAGTTTCATGAAAGAAGAGTTAGTACATTTAGGATTTTTTATTTTTAGTAGTGGTCTAAAGATGGATCCAAGGAAAGTTCAAGCAATAGTTGATTGGCCTTCTCCAAGAAGTAAGTTTGAAGCAAGGAGTCTTAATGGATTGGAAAGCTTCTATAGGAAGTTTATTCAAAATTTTAGTGGGATATGTGCACCAATAGAAAAAAAAATGAGAGGTAAAAGAGAATTTTTTTGGATAGCAATAACTAAAAAGAGTTTCAACATTATGAAGGAGAAGTTTGAAAAGGTATTTTAGGTTGATTGCAATGCAAGAAAGACAATAGTAGGAGTCCTAAGTCATGAAGAAAGATCCATATCATAGTTCAACAAGAAGCTCAATGAGGCAAAGAGAAAATACTCCATGTATGATCAAGAGTTCTACATAATTGTGTAAGCACTTAAGAAGTGAAGACTTAAATTGAGTACATACCACTAAGTGATACAATGGAAAGAGTACCATTTGAGATAGAACCTATACAAGAAGTTTTATGGGCTCAAGTAAACAAAGCTAAAATTGAAGAGTAGAGAGAAGAATCACCTAAAGGACAACCGGTGGTAGTGAAGTATGTGAAAAGAAATCACTCAATAAACCATATCACTGGGGATAAGGATGCAAAAGGCAAGAGAGATGAGGTATCTCCTCTCACACATAGAGCCCAAGGCTACAAAGGAGGCTCTAAAGGATGAAGATTTGAGAAAGGCCATGTAAGAAGAAATTGATTAGATAGTAAAAAGTGACACATGGATCTTAGTCGCCCAACTAAATGAGAATAATGTCATCAACACAAAGTGGATGTTTTAAAACAAGATGAATAGAGATGGATAAGTGGACATAAATAAGGCCATACTTGTTTGCTATGGATATGCACAAGAAGATGGTATAGAATATGGAGAAACCTTTTCACCAATGGTCAAAATGAAAGGATTCAAGATGCTCCTAGAATTTCTTTAATGAAGGCACTCATGTGGGTTAACATATTGTAATTTTGAATTTTGTAGTTCTATATTTGTGATGATAATAAGAAGCTCATATTTTGTTCTCATTAATTTATGTTATTTCTTTTTTCTATTATGTGTTTATGGTGTTAAGGGGAGCACCCTTCATCAAGTGGGTATTAGAGCTAAAGTTCCTAACTGTGTTGATAGGTTGCTAACTATGAGGCACTTCACACCAAGACCATGGTTTAGGTTGTGCATATAGACAAATTGCTGACTGTGAGGCACTTTGTACTACGATTTTAGCAGAAGCACAAAAATTCCTCCATGAAGAGTTGTAGTTGTTACAAATGATAAGTTTCTATCCCTCTAGAGGTAAATTCAAGCATTAAAAGAACAAATGCACAGAATGAATATTGTTGTGAGAGATGATGAAAGTGAGGATGAAAGAGTAGAAGGAGAAAATGTTGAACAAGAAGTAGAAGATGAAGTTTTGAACTCAGAGGAGGAAAATAATTTTAAGGCCATTTGCAATATTGGAAAAGACCAAAGTTTGATATTCCCATATTTTTAGGAAATCTAAATCTAGAGGAATTGATTGATTGGATCAATGAATTGGAAGAGTACTTTGAATATGAAGTTATTGAAAATCCAGATAGGTGTTGATCTCAGATTGGTTTTGACAAGTGAGTGTCAACACACTTAAGCCATTTACTTAGTTCATGTCAAACTAGTAATACATGTTGAGCACAACATGTAAATATTAGACCATGTCGAGTTACAATGAGTGCTGAGTCACTCTATTGCCAAGTAGATAGACCATGCCAGTGATTCAAGTGCTAAGTAAATAGTGGATGTCGAGAAATATAGGTGTTGAGTTAGAAGAAAAATTACAATGTATGCCAAGCATCAGAGACTTTGTATGCCAAGTGATATAGTTTGGACATATTTGTTTGAAATGGCACAAACAACTATGTAATTCATTTCTAAGATGACTTAAGGATAGATTTTGATCTCTTGGAGATAAGGATGAATCTATATGTGGATTCCCTATGCAATTGCATGCAATCAATCAGAAAATGAGAAGGTTTAAGTGGCAAAATGGATGAATCTCAGCCATAGATTTATACCTAACCCTAAGCCACCAAAGTCTTCTTAAGGAGGACGAAGCACTAAAACTCTTTAACAGTGCACAAGGGGTGAAAAAACAAATTGGAAGAGTGAACTAGACAGTTTGGAAAGTATTCAAGGTGACTTAGAAGTGAGAGTGAATTGTAGAATCAATTAGTGAAGAACAAAGGATAAGAGAAGGATACATTATTAATACATCAGATTGTGAAGGATCAATCAAATATTGTGTAGAGGTGATCTATTATCAAGCAAGCAAGTGAAAATTTTAGGATCTATGCTAAGATATTTTAACAAGTGATTTTAGTTAAATCTTTAATAGAGTAGTCCTAAAAAGCCATATGAAATCCTTTAACGGGGTGTTTAATTGTAAGTTGAAGTCCTCTAACTAGGAAAACTTCTAATAGGGTGTTGAAGTCCTCTAACAAGGTGGGACTTAAAAATCTTTGTAAGACTTTAATAGGGAAGGCCTTTCATAGGGCAGACCATGTTTCATGGTCAAATCATTGTAACCTTCATTGGATAAACTTTATTGCTGTAGTAGTGAAGATTTGTGGGTGTCATCCCTACCCCGATTTTACCTTCTCACTTGGAGGGTTTCTAGGTAATCATATCTGGTGTTATGTGTGTGTTTGATTACATGTTTACATGATTGATGCATATGTTTTACATGTTATTTTAGTTTATTAATGCATGTGATGTATGTATGGAGAAATTTTTATGGGTCCAAGTTTAAACTCTTGATTCACCCCCACCCCTAGAAGTTTACTCTCTTTCCACTTGTAATTACAAAAATTGGTATTAGAGCCAAGTTCTCTAAAAGAGAAGCTTTGTAGCTTAGAGGAAAGATCTTAAAATGGAAGTCTACAAGCTAGGAAAGACTATTGAGAACTAGAAGATTGAAATACATCTCATACTACATCAACTAAATGAAGCAAGAGAGGAACTAAAGAAATCCTTGAAGAGAAGGAAAGAGATTGCTATTGCAAAGAATGATGCACTATACAAAGAGATAGACAACACCAAGCTATTTGCAGATGGTAACACTAATGAATTTGATGCAACAATTGTAGATCTAATGGAAAAGAATAGAATCCAAACTGATGAAATTAGAAATCTCAAGCTAGATCAAGAATCACAAGCTATACTACTTTGTGAGGTGATTGAATAGAAGAAGAAAGCCATGGAGGAAAAAGCCATGATTGAAGAAGACAATAATTTTGGCAAACAGATTAGAAGAGAGGTCAACAAAGCTGAAAAAAATCTCCAGCATGCAATTGGATACTCTAAGTCAAATGATGAATGCCAACTATGAATTGAATGTCAAGGACATTGAGATAACTACAATGAAGTTGCAGAATGAACAATTGCAGAATGACTTGACAAGAGAAAAGGAATTTGTTGAAAGTCTCAACAAGCCAAATGAAGCCATCAAATACTTTGAGCAATAACTAAGATCCCCTAGATCCAACAAAGATACATCTAGATTGGGCTACAAAAGCACTAAAGAAGGAGAATCATCCAAAGTTGCTAAAGAGATGAACATCAAAGGTAAGAACTCCAAACCTACACATTAGAGATGAGATTAACAAGACATGGAAAAAGAAATATTCTTGTAGCACATCAAATGAAGAAGGGATCACTTCACCCAATGCGTCAAGTGATCACACCTCATCAAACTAGATAAGCAAGAGGTTTATGGGACTGATACTCAGGTGTTATATCATACATTAGTTCCCAAAAGGAGATAGTACTAAAAAGACTACATTAACATGAATAAAGATGCAAGATGTTGTAGAAAATTCAAGTTAAATCTTTAAATTTTTCATGTTGTTGCTAAGCATGAAATGTTTCATATGTGCCAAGTGAAATGCTAGTTGATGTTGAGCTAAAGGACTATTTAGTTTATTCTGAGCCTGTAGTAGCTACCTAGTGATGGAAATATGAAATGATGTCAAGTGATTCTGAAATCAAGTTGATGCCAAGCTTACAGTTGTACAAGCACTAAGCATTAAATGCAAGGTTTTTGGAGGGTATTTGATCACTTTCTACTCATTATTCATCATTTCAAATTCAAGAAAGAACAAGTAGAGTGAAAGGTGATTTAGAAACTTGTTTAAGTCATTTGTAGAGAATTTAATAGTGATCTAACATCAGTTCTTCAAATTTCACAAGGTATTTATCACAAGTTGAGCTACCTAGGTTTACTTTGCATAAACCTTAGTTTGACAGATGGCATCTAGCTTCAAAAATATAGAATAAAAAGAGGTTTTGAATGTTCATCTTGTCAGTAATGAAGTCAAACAACCTATGTTTAAGGCCATTCCTAACATAGCCTACAAACAAGATCCTTTTAGCACTTTATCCATGATCCTGCCAAATGTAATAATGGTGCAAGATGTAAGAAGATGTTATAATTACAAAATTGGTAGCATTGGGGATGTAGAAATTAGAGAAGCATGTGATAGGTTATGTGGAAATGGTATTTTGAAGGAGGAGTATAAAATCATTGAGAAGAAGGGTTTAACACATGCCTTATATTTTCCTAATGTATTTAAAATTGAATGGATTATAATTGTGTTGAGCTGAATACATGATGGATCCTTGTGGCTATAGGGTGGACCAGACTAAGATTACCAAAAGAATAATTCACAGAGTTACTAGCTTCCCAACTCTAGATCAGCCCAAGACTCTGAGGAGTGATTCCAAGGAAGTAATAGAGAAGAACACTAGAGAAAAATGGAATAAAAGAGGCACGACAATAGATACTATTGCTGATCCATAATTGAACATTTTTGTAAGGGTAATTTCCCATAAATTCTATCAATCAAGTAGATTAAATAGTGTACCCTGTATTGCTGTGGATGTTGGCTACAAAATTTTAAAGAAAGACCATACTTATGATCTAGCTAAGATTCAACTACAACAATTGATGGAAAATATTGGAGCTATTAGGAAAAAAAAGAGTGCTCAATGAAAATTTGGTGCAATTCTAGTTTGTATATTCTTTTATGTGCAAAATACATTTACCTCTTTTGGTAGTATAAGTTGGAAAACAAACTGGTCAATAACAATGCAGACTAATGAATTCATTGAACAAATGGGAGAAAATTTTGAATTATTAATGACAAGTTATTTTGAAGATTTCAAGAAATCAATGAAGGAAAGAATGAGGATACCTATTTCATTGGTTGAGCAACATTATAATGATATATGTTTTCTAGTTGATGCTGATTACACCTTTGTGTAAGCTACCACACCAAGGCTTAGATGGTTAAGACCACTTGGATATGAAATTAATGTTGATGGAGCCTTAATAGCCATCACAACACTCTCTTAGTAGAGGAGATTGATAAAAGTGCAAAGATATTTGGCAACTATGAAATGGTAATATCAAAGATTATCATGGAGTTGAAAACTACCTCCACACTCAAGAAGAAAGATAAGCTAGTCAAGAAGCTAAAGGCCAAATTTGGTGAAGGTGTAGATGAGGAAGAAGAAGAAGAAGAAGATGAAAAAGAGGAAGAGGAAGAAAAAGAACAAGAACCTCTTGCATTAACTCAAGACATGGGAGAGGATAAGGAAGAAGAGAAAATAGAAGGTTTTGAGGTAGAAGAAGTTGAGGAAACACCCACTCATGTTGAGACAAAGAAGAGAAAAGCTAAGAAATAGCTAGTGGAAAATTCAAAGAAAATTGTCAAACCTAGCCAAGCCAAGCTGAGTGCTCCTACCACCAGAACTAGCACACAAGAAACAACTCAAAAGGCTAAGGAGAAATCCAGGTAAATAGAGCAAGATGGCCAAGTACAAAAGAAACAAAGAAGAAAATATGTTGCAAAATTAGATTCAAATGAAGAAAGGACTAGATCAGATGATATAAGCCAATTCAAAGTGGTAAGTCACAAACCACTCCCTAATCTTAAAAATTTGTGTGAAACTATCAAGAATAATGCAGATTTATCTAGTTTTAGACATGTAGATTTTGATGGTTTGGGAAAATAGAAAAAGATAGTGGAAGAAACCCTTTATGCAATGATGTCAAAATTTGAGAAAACACCATTAGAATTTTCCAACTCAGTACCCAAGAAACTATATGAATTAATTGAGTAAAAATAGCATTACTATTTAAATTTGGAAAAGTAGATTAGAGAAACAACATTAGCCCAAGTGATGCTAGAACTAAAAAAAGGGGAAATTGCTAAGGCTAATAAGAAATATGGAGTTAGGTTTACACCTAAATATAGAGCCTTCAACATTCTTCAAAATAATATTGAAGATGTGGTCAAGAAATCAACCCAAATATGGAAACTTATTTATGGGTGGACCACTATAAAACAAGGAGAAGCTAACCCTTTTGAGGGTAAAGATGATGATAAGGATGAAGATGAAAAAGAAAATGAGAAGGAAAATAATGATAAGAAAGATGATATAGTGGGGGAGGAAACTAAAAAAAAAATTGATGATAAGGCAACAACTGAACAATAGTAAGATGAATAGAGTGTGTAGGACACACAAGTGCCAAGTATTAGTCCCCCACATGACACAATCAAGTCTATTGAAACTATTATTTTTAAGGATGTCTTTGATATTTCAACTCAAAACATCAATCCCTTGATTATAGAAGACTTGAAGAATATATTAGACCAATCTCATTGCAAGCCAAGCTATGTGAAAATCTTGTTTTGGTCAGTATAGATGAGCTCCAAAAGATAGTAACTAATGTCACAAGGGACAAGGTGAATCCACAAGAACCACCTTTTTCATCCCTTTAGTTACTCAAGTACAACCTTTGACTCAAACAATAGTATATACATCTACTAAGTTTGATACATTTGTTAAAATTGATATAGTTGAGCAGAAGTAGACTGTAGAAGAAGAAAAAGACACTATTATTGGACAACAAGAAGTGGAATAGATTGATTCATCTATACCTAAAGCACAAGGACAACATGCTAGTCATGTCATTGTGATAGACATGAGAAAATCTAAAGAGAGTGATAAAAAACCTAAAGTAAAGGAGAAAGAAGCCATCAAAGCATTGGTAACTCTACCAACATTTGGCACTCCACCTACACAGACTCTTCAGAAGCCGAGCACAGAAGCTATACCATTGCAAATTTCAGTGCTAGGATCTAGCTCTTCAAAAGTTGAAAAGGTAATTCACTATGGAGATATCACTCTTGATAGAGAGATAGTTATACCTAATTTTGATTATGATACAATGACATTAGACCAAATAGGCATTTTGCAACAAGCCTTAGAGAAGAAAAAGCATCAAGAAATGCTTAGGAGAGAACATAGGTAGAAGCAAGCACTTCAAGACATTAAAGATATCTTTTTGGATGCATTTAGTCTACCAACTCCTGAAGAGACCAAGCCAATGCTAGAAAAACTATCAAATATAGTGGAAAATGTCAATAATGAAGACACTAATACTAATGCTAAAATCTTAGAATGGTCTAAAAAGAAATTCTAGAGCAAGGTAAATGAAAAGATATCTAGTGATGTAACACTCACTCAAACTACATTGGCTACAAAGGTTGAGGATGTGAAGAGCATACTTGATAATATATTCTCATTGTACACCAAATTGTGTGACCCTACACTCTTCACCCAAGAAACTAGACATCATATTCTAAGCTTGTACAAAAATCTCAACATATCAGGTACAATGTTACCTCAAAACCCTACTTAGAGTGAGAAGCATTTTCATACATTGCTTCAAACACAAAGTCAATTAGCTATGTTAATAGTAGAAGAGGCTAGCATAAGAGCCAAATTGACATGTATATAGGGTCCCTTGCCCCACACATGGAAATACTACATAAGGAACTAGGTTATGCAAAGACTTTACTGAAGAAAGACCCCAATCTTTCTACTGTGGATGGCCTAGTGCACCTTGCTACTAAGCTTGCTATCCATATTAAGTCATTCGATGTTGCATGTGACAACTAGGATGTACTCTTAAAATCATAATGGAAGTCCATAAATCTTTTTTGGACAAACACACTATATGTGTATAGCTCATTTGACATAAGTGTCAAAAAGGGGGAGAAATATACAAAGAGGGAGAAATATCCATAAGGAAGAAATAAACCATGGGAGAAATATACTATTGGGGGAGATAAAGAAAGATAGAAATAACAAAAGGGGGAGCCTAGTAGTAAAGTTAAGTTGATATACATTTTTTAGATTCTTTTTTTTTTTTGGAAAGAAATTTATAGATATCAACTATGACAGAGCATATCAGATGAAAGACTATCAAAAAGAATGCATTGAAGTCAGAGAGGAGCATAGATTTTGATACAAAAAAGGCACATTAACTCAAAGGGAGTTATCAATTTTGAGGTATATAGGTTATTGCAAAACTAAGTAGAATATTGTATATTTAAGTGTTTTTGATACTCATGTCAAAGGGGAAGATTGTTGATCTCATATTGGTTTTGACAAATGAGTGTCAACACACCTAAGCCATTTACTTAGTTCATGCCAAACTAGTAATACATTTCAAGTACAACATTTAACTATTAGACCATGTTGAGTTGCAATGAGTGCCAAGTCACTCATGTGCTAAGTAGATAGACCATGTCGAGTGATTCAAGTGCCAAGTAAATAGTGGATGCTAAGAAGTACAAGTGTCATGTTAGAAGTAGAAATATAATGTATGCTAAGCATCAAAGACTTCATATGTTGAGTGACACATTCTGGATATATTTTTTTGAAATGGAACAAAAAACTATAATATAATGTATGCTGAGCATCAAAGACTTCATATGTCGAGTGACACATTCTGGACATATTTTTTTGAAATGGAACAAAAAAATATGTAATGTTGAGCATCAGAGACTTCATATGCTGAGTGACACAGTGTGAACATATTTGTTTGAAATGGAACAAAGAACTATGTAAACTATTTCTAAGCCGACTTAAGGATAGATTTTGATCTTTTGGAGATAAGGACAAATCTATATGCAGATTCCCTATACAATTACATGTAGCCAATCATAAAATGGGAAGGTTTAAATGGAAAAATGGATGAATCTCAGTTGTAGATTCATACCTAACCCTAAGCCACCAAAGTCTTCTTAAGGAGGACAAAGCTCTAAAACTCTTTGATAGTATACAAGGGGTGAACAAACAAATTAGAAGAGTGAACTAGAAAGTTTGCAGAGCATTCAAGTTGACTTAGTAGTGAGAGTGAATTATAGAATCAGTTAGTGAAGAACAAAGGATAAGAGAAGGATATAGCATTGATACATCAAATCATGAAGGATCAATTAGAGATTGTGTAGAGGTGATATG
Source organism: Cupressus sempervirens (assembly GCA_028749045.1). NCBI lineage: Eukaryota > Viridiplantae > Streptophyta > Pinopsida > Cupressales > Cupressaceae > Cupressus > Cupressus sempervirens. The sequence continues at coordinate 3,006,282 of CM053784.1, read as the reverse complement.
TTATCGAGAAAGCAAGTGCCAATTGTAGGATCTATGCTAAGACATTTTAAGGTGATTTTTGTTAAATCTCTTAATAGAGTGGTCCTATCAAACTATATGAAATCCTTTAACAAGGTGCTTACTTAATTTTAAGTTGAAGTCCTCTAACCAGGCACACTTCTAACAAGGTGTTGAAATCATCTAACAAAGTGGGACTTAACATCTTTGTAAGCTTTTAACAGGGTAGTCTTTTCATATGGTATACAATGATTCATGGTCAAATCATTGTAACCTTCATTAGATACACTTTATTGCTGTAGTAGTAAATATTTATGGGTATCATCCCCATCCTAGTTTTACCTTCTCACTTGGAGGGTTTCTAGGTAATCATATCTATTGTTATGTGTGTGTTTGATTACATGTTTACATGATTGATGCATATGCTTTACATGTTATTTCAGTTTATTAATGCATGTGATGTATGAATGGAGAAAGTTTTATGTGGGAAAGCACAAACCTGTGTTGCCTTTTTCTAAAGAAAAAGGCTAACAAAAGTATAATTGTTCACCTTCAATGACATAAAATTGGTATTATTATTTTAAATTTGAAAATGAAGTAAACTAATGAAATGTGTAGAAGTGGATGAAGTTTAGGATTATAATTTTTAATAATTATTTAGAATAATAATTGATAAATATATCTAATTTTTATAGGCAACTTTTTAGTTGTTGAAAAATGTTGAAAATTAGGGGTCTAGTTCCCACCACAAAATTATATGAAATTTAACTTATTTCACTTTGATCTTAGACTATGTTATAGAGAACATATATAGGTAGAACAATTGAAAATAAAAATCAACTTTAGACCTATATTTTCTCTTTTATAATGATTCAAATTTCAACTCACTTGAAATTGATAGCTTTCATCCCCCACCACATTTTTTAAAACAAATATATTCTATCTAGGGGAAAACTTATACATTCTAGAAGAGGAATCTCTCCTCTAGAATCTCATATAATTTTAAATTTTTTTCAATATGATTTAATGCATTTTTCTTTCTCAAAACTAACATCTTTTCTAGTCTTAAAATTGTGTTCTTGTCAAATTTGTTAATTACAATATACTATATCTAATTAAAACACTATAAACTCTATATGAGAATATTATTGACTCTAAGATTTGTAAAATGATGTTTATATGTTATTAAAAAAGTATCATAAAAAATAGTAAGAGCTACTGAAATGCCACTTTTTTTAAATAATTTTATTTCTTTAGTAATTGGATACAAACTAGTATAAAACATGCATTTAATAGATATTTACAATTGGAAATGTTTGACACCATATATAACTTAGCTAGATTAAATTTATCTAGATCATATCTTTGAAAAAAATTATTTTTATATAGGAGTACTCAAATTTAGTTGTTCTGATAAGTCAGCCTGAAAGGTGACAAAACTTTGTAATTTCACCTAGTTTTATGGGTCCAAGTTTAAACTCCTGATTCACTCCCCCCCCCCCCCCTCATAAGTTTACTCTCTTTCCACTTGTAATTCCAACAATAGGGTCAAGTTTATGAAGGCCAAATTGAAGAGTCATGCAAAGATATGGTTGCAAGAGGTCTAGTTGGAGCAAAATAGAAGAGGGAATGACAAAATCACTAGATGGGATCACATGATAGATAAAATGAAGCGACAATTCATTCCCATGAATTATGATTTTGATCTACTAAAGAAGATGCAAGGGTTGAAGCAAGTGGAAAGATCTATTGAGGAGTATATAGAAGATTTCTATTGATTTCTCATTATAATAGGTCATGTGGAAGCTAATAAGGAAAAAGTTACCCATTAGCTTAATGGGTTAAGGCCCAGTATTCAAGAGGAGATAATTCTTGTTTGAATGACTAGTATTAAGGAGGCATACCAATTTTCCCTAAGATTTGAGGAGAAGTTGGGCAAGAACTTTGATAAAAAGAATAGCAAAAGGGATCACTGTGGAATATCTAGCTAATATTCTTATGGAGGTCGAAATGATGATTAGAAAAACAAGGATGATACCATCATTAGCACGCAGAATCAAAAGGGAAACAATTATAATTATTTCCATGATCAAAACAATAGAGATCAAAGAGGAAGAGGAAGAGGACAAGGATCTGAAAGAGGAGGTTTTTGTGGAAAAAATTTTCATTATGGAGAAGAAGGGAATAGAGAATTTGAATGTTCCTAGTGCCAAGGAAGGATAAATCAAAGAATAAAAGGCTAGGCCAGATTTGCACATATTGATGAAGATGCTAGATCACCACATTCTAAAGATCCTAAAAGTGGAGAAGTCCTAATTAATAGAAAAGTCTTGCTGAGTGGTGAGAATGAACTTGATCAAATGAGGAGTTTGTTCCGCACCAGGTTTAAATATGAAGATAAGTGATGTGATGTGATCATTTATGGTGGAAGCACTGACAATCTGGTTTTAGAAAAAATGGTCACAAACTTGAAGATGAAGAGGTAGGAACACCTACATCCATATCATATTGTCTGGGTGCAAGATGACCACAAGTTCATAGTTAGTGAGGAATGCTCAATGATGTTCAAGATTGGAAGCTACCAAGATGAGGTGTTGTGTGATATCATACCTATGGACATATGTCATATATTTTCAGGTAGACCATGGTAGTTTGGCACACATGTTGTACATGATGGGTGAGAAAATACTTACACTCTAACGAAGGATGGAGTGAAACATAAATTAAAACCATTAAAGGAGAAAGAAGAAAAGGTATGTAATGCTGCCATAATATATTTTGTTGATGGGAAGGAGTTTCTCCAAGGTATGAAGCATGAGCATATGTGTTTGGTTGTAATTCCAAAAGATGGTAAATAAGAAGTAGATGAGGTACATGCATAAGTTGTAGATTTATTGAGAGAGTTTCTAGATATTGTGTCAAATAATCTACTTGATGGACTACCATTAGTAAGGAAGATCAATCACTAGATGGATTTAATTCTTGCAGCCAATTTTCCAAGCAAGGCAACACATAGAATAACACCAATAGAAAGTGAGGAGTTGAAGACAAGTGCATAAAATATTGAGAAAAGGGTTGATTCAAGAGAGTCTAAGTCCATGTGTTGTACCAGTAGTACTTGCACCAAATAAGAATGGAGAATAGAGGATGTGTATAGATTTACATTGCCAAGGATGGATAATATAATGGATTATTTGAGTGGAGCTATGTATTTCACAAAAATAGATATGAAGAGTGGGTACCATCAAATTCACATAAGAGAAGGTGATGAATGGAAGACTACTTTCAAGATAAGGGAAGGACTATACAAGTGGTTGGTCATGCCTTTTGGGCTAACCAATGCATCAAGATCTTTCATGCAGCTCATGAATGAGGTGCTGAAGGAGTTTCTGTGTAAGTTTGACAATGCTTACCTAGATGATATTTTGATCTTTATTGAGACATTGGAGGAACACTTGATGCATATTTGAAAGGTGTGTGATAAGTTGAGGGAAGAAAAGTTGTTGATAAACTTGAAGAAGTTCAATATTGTAAAGGAGTTGGTGTACTTGGGATTTGTAGTCTTAGCAGCTGGTCTAAAAATTGACCCAGAGAAAGTGAAGGCTATCCTTGAATGGCCTACTCCAAAGAGTGTTACAGAGGTAAGATCTTATCATGGATTGGCTAGTCTTCATAGAAAGTTCATAAGAGGATTTAGTAGTATTTATGGACCCTTGACTGAAATAATGAGGGGGGATAGGAAACAATTTAAGTGGATTGTAGGAGCAAATAAGAGTTTTAATCTGTTGAACTAGAAAATTAAAGAGCAACCTATTTTAGCACTTCCATATTTTAACAAGGCATTATAAGTAGACTATGATTCTAATGCTAGTATAATAAGAGCTATTTTGAGCCAATAAGGTAGACTTGTTGCTTACTTTAGTGAGAAATTGAATGATGCCAAAAGAAAATCTTTTGTTAATGATCAAGAATTTTATGCTATAGTTCACACATTGAAGAAGTGGAGAAGTTGTCTTCTTCCTAAGGAGGCTTTTTGTATATTGATCACCAAGCTTTGTAATATTTGAACAATTAAAATCAAACCAAAGGCATTTGAAGTGGGTTGAGTTTTTGTAGAGTTATATATTTATTTTGAAACATAGGAGTGGGAAGTCTAATAGAGTTGTAGATGTTCTTAGTAGAAGACAACTTTTGCTAATATAAATACAAATTGAGGTGGTTGGGTTCAGGTAATTTAGTAATTTGTATCCAAAAGATCCTAATTTTGGTGAAGCATGACAGGCTTGTATAGAACCTATTACTCTTGATAGGACAAAGTGGTTAGATTTCATAGTCCAAGACTATATGTTGTTCAAAGGAAGTCAGTTGTGTATTCCAAATTTTATGAGAGAGAATCTCATCAAGGAGAAGCATAGTAGAGGATTGGCTAGACATTTTGGGAGATATAAGATCATTTCTTTGGTTGGTGAGAATTATTGCTGGCTACAATTACAATAAGATGTGAAGAAGTTTGTGCAAAGTTGCAGAGTATGCCAAATGGAAAAAGGAGCGAAGTAGAATAGTAGATTGTATCAGCCATTACTTGTACTAGAGAATCCATGGGAGGATGTTAGCATGGATTTTGTTCTTATTTTACCAAGGACACAAAGGAGCATGATTCTATTTTGTGATGGTGGAAATGTTTTCAAACATGACACATTTCATTCCCTACAAGAAGACTAGCGATGTTGTTCATGTGGTAGAGCTACTTTTTAGAGAAGTGGTGAGACTACATGGTCTACCAAAGAGTATAGTTTTAGATCAAGATACCAATTTTTTTTAGTATTTATGGTATACATTATGGAAGATATTGAAGATAGATTTAAACGTGAGTTCATCACATCATCCATAGGCTAATGGATAGATAGAAGTTGTGAATTGTAGTTTGGGTAATTTGTTGAGATGTTTGGTTGGAGATAGGCCAAAAGACTGGGATTTGATTTTACCACAAGTAGAGTTTGCATATAACAATTCTATCAATAGGAGTATTAGTAAATCACCATCCAGATTGTATATGGTGTTGATCTCATATTGGTTTTGACATATGAGTAACAATACACTTAAGTCATTTACAAGATAGAACTTACTTCATGTCAAACAAGTAATATATGCTGAGTATAAGTTTTCAAATAGTGTATGTTGAGCGAGATATACAACATATGATGAACATATGTATGTGTCAAGTAAATAGTTAGTGCTGAGTCACTTAAGTGCCAAGTAGACAGTTGATGCCGAGTGATTCAAATGTTGAGTGTTTAATGGATGCTGAGTCATTTAGAGGCTGAGTTACAATATTGAAGATATAGTGGATGTCAAGCATCAGAGACTTCAAGTGCCAAGTAAAATAGTTTTGGTCATGTAATTTTTAATGGCACAAACTTCTATGTAAACTATTTTTAGTTGACTTAATGATGGTTTTGCAATTCTAGATGATAAGAATGACCCTATGTAGTACATGCAACCAATTAGTTAAAGGGATGAATTAAGAAGAAAAAGGGATGAAACACAATTGTTGATTCATACCTAACCCTAAGTCATCTAGATTTTCTTAAGGAAGAAAAACCCTAAAAAAATGTATGAGTGAAGAGAGAAGTTTGCATGTGAAAATAGAAAATTCATGGTGATTAAGGAGTTGTGATCATAAGTTATAAATTGTAGAGTTAGTTAGAGGAGAACATAGAAGATGAGTTACAGGATAGAAGTGATACATGTGATTAGAGAGGATCAAGTATACATTAGAAAAGAGGTGATATGTTATCTAGCAGTAGAGTGCTAACTGTAGGATCATTGCTGAGACATTCTAATAGGTGAATCAGCTAAAATATCTTAACATAGTAGATTTAACAGACTATTTTAAATCATTTAACAAGGTGCTTACTTTATTGTAAGTTTAAGTCCTTTAACCAAGCATACTTCTAACAGGGTGTTGAAATCCTTCAACAAGGTAAGATCTAACAATCTTGTAAGCCTTTAATAGGGTAGACCTTTCATAGGGTAGATCATAGTTTATGATCAATCATTATAGCCTTCATTGGATACACTTTAAAACTACAGTAGTGAAGATTTGTGGGTGTCATCCCCACCCTAGTTTTACCTTCTCATTGGAGGGGTTTTGGGTAATCATATCTTGTGTCATATGTGTGAATGTTTAATTTCTTTTCATGCTATGGACGAATATGTTTAGTTTGGTATTTCAGTTTAAATGCAAATTGTGAGATGGATGTGAGGTGAACAATTTTATGGTTAAAGTCTTGAAGTGTTGATTCACAACCCCCCTCGCCCCCCCTCTCAGAGTTTAATTTTCCTCTTGTATTTCCAACATATGGGAGCAGTCCCAGAAATGCTTTTGAATTGAGGCAATTGGATAAAGGAGAGATAAATTGTGTTGAAGCATAAGAATTTGTTGAATATTTGAAGAAAATCCATGAGGAGGTGAGGAAGCATATTATAAAGATAAATACATAGTACAGGGCTAAGGTCGATGTGAAATAGAGTATAAGGAATTTCAGATTGGAGATGAAGTCATGGTTTATTTGAGAAAGGAACATTTTCTAGTGGGTACATATAATAAGCTGAAAATGAAGAAGTGTGGTGGAGTATTCTACTAAATTAAATATCTTACCATTATTTAACATTTTAGATTTGACAGCATATCATGGAGGTGATGAAGGTGAAATTGTAGAGGTGTGGTAGAGTATTCCAACAACTAGTTCAGCTACAAAGGAGATTGAGGAGATATTGGATAGTTGTATTGGAAAATGTACAAGAAACATAACTTATGAAGAATACCTAGTCAAATGGAAAGGAGGCTAGCAAAATATTCATCGTAGCTAGCAAAGGAGGAGGTTAAGTGTCTTGGTTTTCCTCTTAATACTTGAGACGTGATGAGGTCACTTCTCAAATTACCTTAGGTATAAGAGAAGTCTTGCATCACCCAAAAATATTTTCTTTTAGTTGTTTCAATAAGGGTTGTCTTAATGTAGAGTTTTTGTCTATGGAGCCTTGCTACTTAGTAAGTTAGTCATATGAGCTCAAAATGTTCTAATTTCAGAGATGAAGGTTCATTTTAGATATATCAACTTGTCAATAGAGTTTCATAGCTAGATTATATGTATTTTTGAAGTTATTATGGATTTTTGGTGTGCAATTTTGGTATAAAAACTTTAGGCTCAATTTTGAAGGCCTTAGAGGTCCCAAATGAGGCCCAAAACTTTGGTGGATGGGTGCTTGCATTGATTTAGGCTTATAGATCAGAAGTTGAGGATTTTGAAATGGGGTTATAATAGAAAATCAAAGCAAGAATTTGGGAGTTATGGCCTTTCAAAGTTGGGCAACTTGAAATTTCTAAAATAAATGTCAAAGGTGTATTTGGCCAACTCTATATATATTTTTAGGGTCTATCAGCCCTAGGTATTAAGTTTGAGTGTATAGAATTGGTGTAGGAGCACTTAAATTAAAAGGGAAAAAGGAGGTTAAGATTCCTAATGTGAGAAATTTAAATTTTTTTAATCCATTTATAATGTGTTTGAGTCCATTAAGTCAAGGTATAAAGGTTAGACAAGCCATTCGTAATAAGTTATCAAAATTGTGCAAGGAGGTCTTAATGTGGTCAATAAGGTCAAAATGTGTTCCTAAACTCAAGAAAGGATAAAAATATTGTAAATGGTGGTTTATATTCCATTATGACATGTTTTTAATGCTGGCACAAAATTGTGAGATCAAAATATTCAAAATGTAAAAGTTGCAATTTTAAAACTTTGCAAAAAGTGCAAAAAAGGGTTAAAAGCATGTAATAGGTTGGCTCAAAAGGTAGTTGGGAAGTTTTCAAAAAAAAAAATAGTCTATAAAAACTGAAATATGTTCAGACCAAAACATAATAGAAGGAAATACTTACATTTGAAACAAATTTAGAGTGATTCTAAGTTCTTACTTTGATTGGCTTTTTAGTTTTGGAGCTGGTTCAAGGTCTTGTACGGACATGTACAACCTGGAAACCATGTATAATCTATACATTTTGATATCAGGATGAATAATATTTCTTTTAGCATTTTTTTGGGTTGATTTCATTAAGAAATGAATAAGTTATGGTAGTTTGTGTTAAAATGTTTATTTTTAGATTTGAGGATGACTGACTACAATAAGATTGAAACATTTGGTACAGATATATTTAGATGAATCAAAAACTCTATTTTTATCCATTGGAAATATAGGTTAACTATATTCCATTTCCAATTGGTTTGAATCATTTTAATTCAAATTTGTGTAAGTTATGTGTATTGGAGTGAAGACTGGTTTTTAACAATCTCCATTGAAGTTATAGGCAAAGATTGATGTATTTATAATTATCTATGAATTGAAAAAATTTATGGATTATAGATTGAGAAATTGGAATCATTCATGGTAAATTTGAATTGGTTTGGTCTCATTTGGAATTTTTTTGGTAAATTTATTGGATGCCCTAGGAAGGGTTAGCAGTTTTGTTTCTAGATTATGACAATGAAAATGTGTCTCAATACAAAGACCATAATTTGTAATTGGTGAATTGGATTGTAGTGAGATTTGGATATGTTTTAATAGGCCTATTTTTTACAAATTTCTCCAAAGGGTTTGGAAAGACACTATCAGGAACACAATTTATGAATCTTGTAGCCTCAAATAGAAGTCAGACCATGTGATTGATTAACTTGGGTTGAAATATATTTAGTTTTACCTCATGAGATGCCCAATTTATGGAATTTAATCAATAGATTTGAAGGGATAAAAATGTATCCAATTTATTGGTCAATTTATAAGATTTTTTCTATCATATTGGTATTAGAGCTTCAAGATCTTGAGTGTGTGGGTAGAGTGTCGAAGGAGGTAATCCACACTAGGACCTTAAACATGTGGTTTTGATTTGTTGATGAGTTTTTGGTTACAGGTGCTCATCCATCTTGCTGCAAAAGAAAGGTGTTATTTTTTTGTGTTGATAGTTCTATTAGGTCCATGAGAAGGTTTAATGGATTCCAAAAGACTAGGGAAAAGAGGAAGGATGGGACTCCTAGTTGAGGTTCATGGAGATTTTTTTGTCATGAGTTTGAAGTAGCATTGTAAAGGTGGATCTTGGACTGATAAGGCATCGTGGAGTTGTAGCCATTAATGCTCCACTAACAAGAGTATTTTAGAAGATGATTTTGAGGATAGTCATGTTTATTTAAATGAAAATATGCTAGTGATAAAGGCATGAAGAGGAAAAGACAAATGAAGGTAAAGATGAGGATTTTTGGTCTTATTTTTTTCTTGCAGGTTATTGATTCCATGTTTCCAAGGGACTTGGAAAATTTCCAAGGTTTGGATTATGGTGCAAGAGCACCTAATTTAAAAGAAAAAAAGGAGTACAAGAGTCCTAGTGTGAGATATTTAAATTTTTTTTATCCATTTATAATGTATTTGAGTCCATTATGTCAAAGTGTAAAGGCTCGATAGGCCATTTGTAATAAGTTATCAAAATTGTGCAAGGAGGTCTTAATGTGGTTAATAAGGTCAAAATATGTTTTTAAAATCAAGGAAGGATAAAATATTGTAAATGGTGGTCAATTTTATATTATGAAATGTTTTTAATTTTGGCACAAAACAGTGAGATCAAAATGTAAAAGTTTCTTAAAAGTTGTAACTTCAAAACTTTGCAAAAAGTGAAAAAAAGGGTTAAAAGCATATAATAGGTTAGTTAAAAAGGTATTTGGGAAGTTTTAAACTACAAAAGAGTCTATAAAAAGTGATGTATGGTTGAACCTTGAAACAAATTTGGAGTGATTCTAAGTTCTTACTTTGATTGGTTTTTTTAGTTTTACATGTTGGTTCCAGGTATTGTACAAATATGTATAGCATGGAAACCATGTATAATATATACATTTTGATATTAGGATGAAAAATATTTATTTTGGATTTTTTTTGGGTTAATTTCATTAAGAAATGAATAAGTTATGGTAGTTTGTGTAAAAATTGTTATTTGCAAATTTGAGGATGACTAACTACAATTAGTTTCAAATGTTTAGTACATACATATTTGGATGAATCAGGAACTCTATTTTTATTCATTGAAGCTATAGGTGAACTACCTTTCATTTCCAAAAATTTTTAGTCATTTTCATTCAGATTTGTGTAAGTTATGTGTATTGGAGTGAAGACTAGTTTTTAAACATCTACATTGAAGTTACAAAAAAAAATTGGTATTTTTGTAATTATATATGAATTAGAAAAATTTATGGCTTATAGATCTAGAAATTAGATTCATGTATGGTTAATTTAAATTTTTTTAAATCTCATTTTGAATTATTTTTGGAAATTTAGTGGATACCCTATGAAGGGTTACTAGTTTTGTTTCTGGTTTATGACGACGAAAATCTATCTTGGTACAGAGACCATAATTTGTAATTGGTTTATTAGATTGTACTAATATTTGGATATGTTTTAATAAGCCTAGTTTTTATAAATTCCTCCAAATAATTTTGCAAGAAACTATCAAGAACAAAAGTTGTGAATAACATACTCTTAAATAGAAGTCAAACCATGTGAATGGTGAAGTATTGATTAACTTGGGCTGAAATATATTTGGTTTCACCTCCTGAGATGCCTCTAATTATGGAATTTATTTAATGTATTTTGAAGGGATCATCATTTATCCCATTTATTGGTTGATTTACAAGATGTTCTGCATCAAGAACCTTCCTGCGCAACATAAATTTGTCTATTTAAGAAAGGCCCAAACATTTTCTAGGGAAATTTTAGGTGATAGTTCACAACTTGTCTTGAAATTTTTTGTAATGAAGGTGCCCATGTGGGTTAGAATATTTTAATTTTGAATTTTGCAATTCCACTTTTGTAGAGATAATAAGAAGCCTATATTTTTTTTTTACAAATTTCTGTCATTTTTGTGATTATGTTGTATTTGCGATATTAGTCAGAGCACCGTTCATCAAGTCCATTCAGGCAGACATCAATCCATGATCAAGTAACACCAAAAACCAAAAGTTGAATGATGAGAACAAGGGACTACCCCATATGGGAATAATTCATGAAGGAAATGAGAAAAGATAGTCACCTTTGGTATTGTTGTCATTAGGGGAGAAGTTGAGAAGAGAAAAGTAACAAAGGAGATGCAAATGATTAAAGCATGAGAATGCATTGTCTCAGGGGAAGACAATGCAATAATTAAAGGAAAGCACACATGAACCATATAGTTATAACATGGATAAGTATTTCCATCAATGCCAAGGGGTGGGATTTATTGGTCTAAGTGTCTTGAAGACTAACCAATGGATTGATTAATAGACTTAGTCATCAAAAGTGTTATCATTGTTGGCAACACATGTGAAGGAATCATGACAAGTAGAGAGGTGCAACTGACAAGTACATAATTATGTGACTCTAAATCACAAAGTTAATAAAATTTGAGGAGATGTGAACTCCTTATAGAGGTGATGAAAAAAGTGTTTCCACTTAGAAAGAGCATACTAAGTGAAGTCTATGTAAGAAAAAGGGAGTAAAATGAAAGAAATTATAGATACAATGGTAAGTTAATTTAGCAAGGTCAAAATGATGAGTATGAAGCAAGAAATTGGTGACTATCTAGTCATGAAGAGAGTAAAATTGCACTCAACATCTCATTTAATGGTGACAGGAGAAAGGATTGAACAACAATCAAAAGAATTCAAATTTAAATTCTTTCCAACTAAAGAAAGCCACTTAGAACACATGACACCCATGAGTCCTATACAAACATGTCACTAACAAGAGTGATGTAGTAATGGAAAAAGAGTTTGAGATAATTCATAGGGTGAGAATTCAAATTTTGAATTCTCAGTTCAAATTTTTTTGAGCAAAGAAAGAGATGAGTATAAAAGAAAGCCAAGCTAAAAGGGTGAGGTTAGATTACTAAGTAATTAGCCAAAGAGCCAAGAGAGTTGAGCCAAGGTAGAATCTCAAAAAAGTTAAGAAGAGTGATTAGAGATATCATCTTCAAGGAGTGGTCATGCTAGGAAGAGGAGAGTATGCCTAAATAGCACAAAGAGTATTGTGTGCACAAGCAAAGAGAGGGAAGCATACAAGTGACCAGTGAATGAAGTTCTAGAGCTCAAAGGAGGTAGAGTATGGTTCTAGTTTGTATACCAAGATAAGCTTAATAACTAAATTGTTAGACAATTTCTCTATTGTTTACTTACCTTTTCAAAAAAAATCTCATCAAGGGTGGATCCTAACAAGTTATTTATAAATCCCTTACAAGGTGACACATTAACTTTTGTTCAAAGTTACTTTAACTAGGAGACTTCTACCAAAGAAAGATCTTAACAGGTCTCATCAAAATCCCCTAATCAAAAGGAACCTTGTAGTTTCATTGTTATCTTTTAACAATGATGATCTCTTAACCCTATCCACTTCAAAATACTACAAACTTGTGAGGGTCAACTCACACGCTGTAGTTTTTACCCTAGATGGGTTTCCATGAGATAAATACTATGTTATGTGTTGCTATATTCATGTGACATATTCTTGTTTAACCCTAACCATTTCAGTCATAGACTACACTAACTTGTAAATAAGTGAGGAGTCTAATTTGAAGTAAAAAGTTTAACATGGTGAGTATTCTGATTCAGGATCAACACTCTCCTAAAAACTGAGTACCTATTTCTAATGTATTATATCTTCACTTTTATTAAATCATAATAGTTAGTTATATATTTGTATGAGAAATGATCCTATCATTATATATTAGTATAACTAACTACACAATAACTAGTTCAAATCATAAATTTTCATTTCATTATTTTCATCTCTTTTCAATATGTTTTTTTCCTTGATTTTTTTCAAATCACCATTCATGCTATGGAGTTCAAATTAAGAATAGAGATCAATAAGAGATAAGTTATTATACCCTTCATATATAATAAGTCATAAAAATACAAGTAAAATTCACAATATAAATAAAAAATGTAGGCCATGGAGCTCCATAAATCTCTCAGAAAATAGGACAAGAGGATTGGCTACCAAAAAAGCTACAGAGTCATGGTTGAACATCTACAAGTTGAAATCAATGTACATGGTTCTAATGATGGATTCATGGTTACACAATTAAATAAGTAAATGAAAATTATTTTGAATTAAATACTTTACTAATTAGTATTATTGATGTTAAGTTCTTGTTATCAATATGTGTCATGCCCATACTATTTCATGGCAAACACAACTATTTTTTTTTGAAAATTGAAGCTAAGAACTTAATCAATCCTTGAACTTGAAGGTGATGTAGGATGTTAATGGTATAGAGTTTTTTTATTCAGAACTAGATCTTGAGTTTCCCATGAGGTAGTATGATTATAAGTCCTGATAATTTGTTTCACATGAACTTAAAACTTCATTGCATAAATTACCTATCTAGACTGGCTCCCACACATCTCATCATAACATAATATATTGTTATTAATATGTTTATTATTCTCATTATTTAATTGTTCTCAATATTATTACTTAATAATCACTCGTGCCTACCATACTTACTATACTTCTTTTACTTTATTTACTAACATTGTTAATGAAAATTTAAGTTAAGAATTGCCATAATTGTTAATAATGTTTATAGAATATAACTACCATCCATACTCTATACTATCCCTTTCATATATATATATTACTTCCAAAATATTCATAATTTAATTTATCTTAAAATTAAGGTACATCTATTACCCTTTTAAATTATCCAATTATCTATAATCAAAATATAGACAATATATAGTATAATCATGATTACACATTATGTAAGATCAAAATATAATCAAAACAACTAAAATCAAAATATACTTATTATTATGCTAAACTTGACATGCTTTAGTTATATTTAAATAAATACTAAAAACATAACATCTTGAATTATGTAAAATATAGTACTAATTCCTTTAACCAATATCCTTAACCCTTATTACATTTATTATAATACTAACTATAATCATAATACTTATTATATTATACCTATTAAATATTAATTAACCCTTTTATTAATGAAAATAATAATAAATAAATTAAAAATTAAAAACTTCAACATAATACACCTACCCCTACCCCTACTATCTCCTAAATCCTAAACTCTATGCCCCACCTATCGTACCACTCCCTAGGCAGCCTAGACCTAAGCTCCCACCCCTCACGTACATCCCCAATCTCCTAACCACTGCCCCATGTGAAAATGAAGAGAGGAGGGTGGCGTACAATTAAGGCGTCCCCCTTCTTACAATAAATACCCATCCACCATGATATAGCCGCTAGGACTTAGTGGGATGGGATGGCTTGCCTTCCCTCCCACTTAACTTTAATGAATATATATATATTTTTTTTGAAGACCATCCTAACATGTATTTAAGGCCCTGGTCGCCTCCTTCATGTGGCTTAACATATTTTTATATATTTTTTTGTTTACTTTATTTACATTTGTTGGTGACTATCCCAAGTACATGCACTATGGTTTGAACATGCCTTTTTCTAAGTCTCCCATATTAATTGTGTGATTGACCCTTTTTTTTAGTTTATAATTGCAATATTATTTTATTCAGTCTAATTATTTTAATGGTCTGTAATAGGAGAGGTCTCTCTTTTTTGGTTGTCCATACATTTTCTAGAACATGTAAATGCATCTACAGGTCTTATATGAATTCAACTTATTGGTCTAGTTCTTTTCACATAATTTCTACGATTATTAAAATTGAATTGGTGATAGTCTATCAATGCATTATACATTATCATTTTCTATTTAATAAGAAAATTTAACATGAAGCAACTATCATATTGCTACAAAATCTAATTGCGAGATGGAACTCAAAGAAATCTTTGAAACTATAATTTCATTGCATCAAATATTCAATATATTTTAATGCCATTCAATTCCATAATTTAAGCTATCTACAATCCATTGCTAACAATTTCATATCTTACAACTAAATTGATTTCAATATTGAACATCAAGCAACTAAATTATTCTCATGAAATTTGTGGAGATAAAAATATCAAAAAATGATAATGTCCAATCCATTCTTTCAAGGTGTATCAAGATACAATTTTTTTTTTAACACATTCCAATTTTAAGTAATCATAAGACAAAATCAACACAATATCAAGCCAGCAATAGGGTGGTGGAATCATCAAGTCAAGATACACAATGGAGGACCTCTCAAAAAAAGATAACTCAAAATCTCTCTATTTGGCACATACATGAGTCCAACAACAACACTCCTACAATACAATGAATTTACAACCATGGAGGATCACCTCCCAACCTAGGCCTCAAGGAGGCCACCCACTAAGCTTGGAGAAACAAGGCATAAACAGTAGCATACTCCACATTCACATATCATGCATGATCACAACAATATAGCAACTCTACACAATGCATTGCAAGACAACCCATCCCAAGGCTTGCACAAAGATTCAATAATTGAATCAAGCTATAGGGTGAAGGCGGGCTCTCTGCATGAGGAGGATTTCCAAAGCCATGATTCAAAATATACACATAATCTCATTATCAACATGCCCTTTTGAGGCTTACAATGACTTCCCTTCCACATACCTCCTTATACCTCCCAAAATGCAAGTAAACTAGAAGATCACATTCCATTGAGCATATAAGAATCATCTCCACACATGGGAGAGTTCCTCAACTACATGTGTAAGCCCAACTAACATCTTCACCCAAGCATTTCTTCCCTCCCAAGGGTAAATGATGCTTCACACCCATTACACAAACACACAACATGAAAACAAAGCAAGATTCAAGGAAGAATTCATACAAACTTCTCACATGCAACAATCAAAAACAAAATATCATTTCCCACAACCACATCTACAATACACCTAATTCATCATGGAATGAAGAACACCATATCTATTCTACATGAAAGATGAAGAACATCATGGATCATGGGTACCAACCTCACTCCAAGCAATGATAATGGATAGTTGTAGTAGAGCTCCTTATCCTCTTCCTCCAAACCCTAGTTGTCTCTAAAGATAAAGAGTGGCCAAGTGAGTTTCAAATTTAGCCATGCCTCTATAGATCCATCTCATTTTCAGATTCAATAAAGAATGCATTTTTTTGGGGTCTCCTAGGTCTACTATGAACCCTAGAGGTCTTTATTAGCCCCCCAACTTAAAGTGCTAACATGGGTAGGGTTTATTTTTGTCACAAACTCACCCTAGAGTTACTTTATGGCCCTCGCAATGCTAGGTAATTCAAATTCCAAATTTTCCCATGGTGATAACCTTGTTCTCTTTACTAATTTAGGGCAATAAATCAAATTTCTCAATTAAGGCATTTAACTCAAAATAAGGTAGCCACATGATCCATCATTATAAAAAAATTCCATTTCACATAATGAGTACAAGTGTCAAGTGACACACACAAAATGCACTATACCTCACACGTGACACATTTAGAATCTACACATGAAAGACATACTATACACATACATCTCATGTTTACAAATGAAACACATCACAATGAGGTTTACAAATCTTACAAAGATTCACCTTGTCAGAGTCATTTAAACATGTGTCCTTGTGCCCCTGTTAAATTTGTATGGTTCCTCTTCTTGCACATCAAACTCGAGCATTAGTAATCCAAAGGGGTCAAATAAACATATACAACATAAGTGCATATAATAATAATATCCATTTTAACATCATTTGAATTAGATTTCCTTTCCTAGTCTTTCCAATTATTCCATTCGAAATGTTAAGATATCAAAATCTGCATGTCATAAGTCATCATTATCAAATTAACATATATTGGCATATCCTAACCATTCATCTGCATGTCATAAAGCATCATAATCTAATTAAAATTTATCTATAAATTAGAAATCATCCAAATCAAATTAACATTTTGCATTGCATCAAAATTTGATAATATCATGTCATAAAGTTGCATCCATATATGTTCAAACATTTCTTACACAATAATAGGTTCTTAGTTCATATAATAATGTAAAACACTACTGGAGTATCAAAATCAATAGATAAAGAAATCCACTATTCATCTAAGTCTTGAATAACTATCAAAATATCAAGGTCTCGAATATCAAAATGTAAATAAAATATCCATGCTATGATGGGTTGGGATGAGGCCTCACATCCTCCCCCCCAGGCATGAACTTCCTCCTGGAGTTCATCAAAAAGATATGGGTATTATGCCTTCATCTAAGCTGCATCCTCCCATGAAGCGATGACCTTGTCTTAACAATCCCACTAGACCCTAACCTGGTCCTGCTCTTTGCCTCGAAGTGTGAGGGTTTGTCGAGCCAAAATGTGAATGGGCTCCAATGTTATCTGTCTATTTGACTCCACTTGCAAAGCATCCTAATCTATGATGTGAGACTCATCATAAACATACTTTCTTAATATAGATACATGAAATACATCATGAATGCATGACAGGCTAGGTGGAAGAGCTAAACAATAAGCAACTAGTCCTATCCACTCCAAAATTTCAAAGGGACCCATAAAGTGAGGTGCTAACTTAGAGCTTTTTCCAAAATGGATTGGACTCTTATGTGGTTGCACCCTCAAAAATACTTTCTCTCCAACCATGTACTCTCTATCCACCCACTTTGCATCTGCATATTTCTTTTGTCTATCTTGGTCTTCTCTAAGGTGTTGTCTGATCAATACTACCTATTGCTCCATGTCCTTGACTAACTATGGCCCTATAGATATCCTATATTCAATCCTATCCCAACTTAGGGGTGTCCTACAAGGCCTACCATACAAGGCTTGATAGGGCAGCATGCTTGTAGAAGTGTGATGCCCATTCTTGTAGGCAAATTTTGCAAGATGGAGGTACTCTTCCCACTTGGACTGGTGGTCCATCACATACATTCATAACATATCCTCTAGGATCTGGTTAACTCTCTCTATTTTCCCATCCATTTGAGGGTGATAGGCAATGCTAAAGTTGAGCTTGGTACCAAGTGATGTCTACAACTCCCTCCAAAAGGATGATGTAAATAAGAAGTCTCTATTAGATATTATCTTATGAGGAATTCCATGGAGTCTAATAATATCTCACAAAAATACCTATGCCATTGTAGGTGCTATGAAAGTGGTATGAACAAGTGAAAAGTGAGAAACTTTGGTCAAAGTATCAACTGTCACCATGATGGCATCATGACAACAAGAAGACATTGGAAGACCAACAATGAAATCCATGGAGATAATGTCCCACTCCCACTTGGACATCTCATGTGGCCACAAAAGTCCACCTGGATGACCATGTTTTACCTTACCTCTTTGACACTCTAGGCATTTTGCAATGATGTTGGCAATTTGCATTCTCATTCTTGGCCAATGATATAACTTCCTCAAATCTACGTGAAGCTTCTTGACACCTGGATGTGTTGCATAGGGTGCTCTATGAGCCTCCAAAATGATGAACTCTTGTAAGTCACCTATGGAGGGTACATAGATGTGCCCCTTATCTCAAAGTATTCCCTTAGAATCCAATGAATAGTTAACAAATTTACCCTTAAGCGGTCTCTAAGAGTGGACTATTTGGCAAAATTCTACATAGAATTCATCCTCTAGTAGGTGATGCATAATGTGCTCCCTAAAAATTGTGCCAATAACCATGGAAGTGAGTTCATGACATTGTCTACTCAAGGCATCCACCACCACATTCTCCTTACCCTTAATGTAATGTACATCAAAATCGTACTCGCATAGGAACTCCATCCATCTCCTTTGCCTAGCATTAAGATTCAACTATGTGAAAATATACTGCAAGCTTTGATGATTTGAATGAAGCTCAAATGATTGCCATAGAAGAAAATGTCACCATCATGCCAATGCATGGACCATTGCTATAAGTTTGAGATCATGAGTAGGGTAATTGAGCTCATGCCCCTTGAGTTTCCTAGACTTGCACACAATGGCTTGACCCCTTTGCATAAGAACAACTCCAATCCCATCCAAGGAAGCATCTATGCATACTACAAAGTCTAATGAGGGGTTGGGTACTGCTAAAATGGGTGCACTAGTGAGTGCCCTCTTGAGCTTTTGAAAGGCCTCCTCACACTTTTTTGTGCACTCAAACTTCTTCCCCTTTTTCTAATTAAATTTGAAGAAGCTTCTAAAGAAGTTGAGCAAGTGAGTTAATCTAAGAAATGTAATGAACCCAAGAAAACAGAGCAAGTTTAACCACCTAAAGGAGTAAAATATGAATTCAAAGGTAGATGTTTTATATGTAATGAAGTTGGTCATATGAAGAGAGATTGTATAGGTAACTCTTTCAAACCTGTTACTAATTTATATTTTTATAATTGTCAATGTTTTGTACATAAAGCAATAGATTGTAAGAAACCTAAGTTTGATAGTAATAATGGAAATAGTAGAGTGTTTAGGGATGTTAACCTTGTAGGTAATGAAAGAAGGAGATCCTCAAGCAGGTCTAATGAAGAAGAAAGAGCTAATGGGACAAGGAGAAATATTGTGTATTATAAGTGTATTAACTTTGGACACATTATGAGGAATTATAGAGCATCAATCAATCAAAATGGACCTAATCAAAGGAGTAAACCTATATGGCTGTTATGCAACAACTTTGGTCACATTGAAAGATTCTTAAGAATGGATACGAGGAACATTAACAAGAACCCAAACAACAAAAATGATAGATTGAATGATAGTAGAAATAATAGTTAGAAAGAAGCACTCAAAGAGCATGTTAAATAATTCAAGGAAGTAAGACAAATGATCAATCAAGTTCACATGTGGTTTTAGAAAAACAATATTTTGATGCACCTTATGAGAGATTGAAGTAATCCATTGGTTGTGATCCATCTTATTTGAATTAGACACTTTTTGTTAAAGGAAAACTATTAGAAAGATAGAAAAAAGGTTAGAGATTGAGTTAGAAGTTACAAAGTTAATGAAAGGAAAAGAAGATAAAAAGAAAGCTTTGGTTAAGATTGCAAGTCATTTGGAGATCGGAAGGCCATAAGAATGGAAACAAGTTTAAAGGTTAATAGATAATAACTTTTACAGATTAAGTACTTGTGCAATAAATGCAAAGTTTAACTTGAAAGGATTTAAGGGATGCAAAAAAGATTGTGAGTACCATTCGATCATGTCAAGAGTTAAGGAGCAATTGAGAGTGATCTAACATTGAAGTAAAGGAAATTTTGAAGCATTTGCAAGTGTGAAGTAAGAAATCCCTATTTACATGAATTCCAGATATTTTACAAAGTTTTTAGTTGTGTTTTCAAAATATTTGAATCAATTAAGATGGAAAGTGCTACTGTAAGTGATGTAAGTGAGAGATCATAGTACAAGTTCAAGAAACACCCTTTTTTTTCTTTGGAAGATGATCCTTTGGGATCATCTCTACAAGTTTTGTCAAATGTATTGCACATAGAGGATGTAAGGACATACATTCCTTGCAAATTTAATACTATTGGTGATAGTGATATTCAGAAGGATTTGGATGTGGTATGTAATAATGATTTATCTTTGAAGCAATATTTTCAGCATTCAGAAGAACTAAACATTATCAAGCACATGTTCTATATAGTGTTTGATAACCATGAATGGAGTAGAATAATCTTGAAAAAAATCCATGAATGAATTTTTTGTGTAGGAGACATCCCTATCATAATTGACAATGACATGATCTATGGTATTATTGGATTAAGCAATGAAGGGAGCAATCTAGTGAATAAAAAGAATGTAAATAAATTGGTTGAAACCAATCTGAAGACCAAGTCAAATGGAAGAAACATGAGAATCGATCTAATTAAGGAAGATGATGTAAGAAGCATTAGAAATCTTATAGGTACAAGATGAACCATAGTTCAAGGTTGAATTATATACCTATTGGATTTATCCATCTAGCATACCTAATGACAATGAAAAGATAAAAGATTAATCTATGTAAAGTTGTGAAGCAATAGTTACTTGACAATATCGAGAAGTTGAAAAGAACAAAGAGTAAAATTTTCATATTTGAATCACTGATAACTTACCTATTCTTTCAAGTTATCAAAAAGTTTCTAGGTATGCTAGACAATGAATGGAATAGAAACAAGTGCACAATGAACTTGATCACTTATCATTATATGAGACAACTAGAGGAAAGAATCATTGAAGACATAACTAAAATGATGAAGAGCTTCCAATATGAAATGAAGAAGAGATTCAAAATCCCTCCATCACTGGTCGAGAAGTAGAAGGATGACATATGTTTCATGGTTGATATTGATGTCACATGTATGGAAGTAGTTGAGCCTAGGGTTAAGTTCATAGATCCTATGGGCTATGAAATGAGTGAAGATCTTATATAAAGCTATGTGGAGATCATTCTAGAGTCTAATAGAGATAAGTAATTGTTAGAGTTAACAACGAAAAAGTAAATTTTGAGAGGGAGGAGGGTGAATCGATACTTAAAACTTTAACCTTAAAATAATTCACCATATATCCATCTCATAACTTTGCATGTAAATTGAAATAACTAACCATACATCACATCCATTGCATAAAGAAAATTCAACACATAACACAAGTAATTTGGTTTCACTAAAACCCTCCAAGGAGAAGGTAAAATTGGGGTGGGGATGACACCCACAAATCTTCACTACTGTAGTTGTAAAGTGTGGCCTGTTATGGCTACAAAGTTTTGACCATAAGATATGATCTACCCTATTAGAGGTTTTCCTTATTACGGGCTTAAAAGACTATTAGGTCTCACCTTTCTTAAAGGATTTCAAGCTCACAAATAAGTAAGCACTTGGTTAAGAGATTTACAATAACATGTTAGGACTACTTTTTTAAGAGATGTACTTTGTATCACTTGTTAAAATGATCTAGCACCTGATCCTTCGTTTGAACCTTACTGCTTAATATCAAATCTCCTCTTTACTATTGAAACATTGATCCTCCTGATTAGATATATCTCCTCTATCCTTTCAATGCTTTACTCTATTCTCCTAAATTGATTCTATAGTTCAAAAATCTTTCTTAGTCATCTTAGCCACTATGAATACCATTTCAGCTCTTAGAATTCATCTTCTCACATATATATCTCACACTTACCACTCTTACACTCTTTAGGGTTTTACCTTCTCAAATAGGCATAGGCATAGATGGGCTAGGTCATGATCAATGGTTGTGGTTTGTAGTGCTTGCCCTCATTTACCTTTTTTTGGACACATTTTGCTATTATTATTGGACTATGTTAGACTAGTTTTATGTTGATGGATTAGTAGCATTGTTTCGAGACTATCAGACACTATATTATGGATTCAGTTGATGTATGATGAGATTATTTAGACTCTACATTTCTTGTATGCATGATGATTATTACATTGCTTTCAGTTATTGATGATGATTAGTTAGATGGTTTATTATCACATGTGTTTTATTATGGATACTTACCCCATTCTTGCATGTGTATGGTGTGCATGTTTGTTCTTATGTATGGCATTTTTGACGTGGTTAAGGAAGGGAGTCATAGTCACCTGCTAGTCGAGATCTACATGATGCACCATTTCCTGCCATTGCCTATTTAGATTAGCATTATATATATTGTATGTACATGCATGGTTTTTATGCAGGTTGCAGGTACCAGGTATCAACTTCCCTGAATTGCCAGGATGAGCGTACCCTATCACATTATCTCAATGGTAAGAGAGGGGAGATAAATTCTCAAGTCCAAATCCTAAACCCTTAAACCATTTGTCCTAGTGAGGTAGGAAAAGCATCTAGACATTTTACGTTCCGAATGTGTCGGATGACATAATTCATGACTTTTAACCCTTTAGACTGATTTTGAATGGATTGCTCTATGATGGGTTTTTATATTTTATCTTGGATGTCTATGGTGAATTTTCTATTAATTAAGTCTAAATAAATAGATTTAATTAATAAATTAATTATTTGAGAAAAATTAATATAATATCATGATCTTTTGATATTTTGATTATAATTAATTAAATGGGAATTAATTGAGAAAAATAATTAAATAAAAGAAATTAGAAATTAAAATTAAAATAATAAAATAATAATAATAAAGTAATAAATAAATAATAATAATAAAAGTTATAAGAGAATTAAAATAAAAGTTATAAGCTTTCCTAGGAGTAAACACACCTCTTGATTATACATATGTCAACAACACAGGAGTTAGTGCACCAATTAAGCACATGGTGTCTACAACCTTATGGCTCATCTAGAAGGTTGGAATAGACTCATGCTTAGATGTCAACACCTTCTGGTTGTTTCTAGAGACATTCTAGGTGCTTCATGAGAGTTCTTTATAATCAGGCACTCCTAGAAGCTTAGGGAGAGCATTTTGGAGAGTGTTTTTGGAGGACTCGGGAACGTGGGAGAAGGAAGGAGCTTGCTCTGTAGTTTTTGAGGGGAAGCAAATTAGCATCAGAATCTGAGTAGACTCTTGTGATTTTGCCCATGTCATTTCTGCTTCTTGCACTTCCTGTCTTCTTCGTGTCTTCTAAATGCTTTTTGAGGATTTTATGTGTTGAAAATCTCGGTTATATGAATTCTTGTTATGGGTAGTTAAATTCTATATGAGAAAATCCCTCATGCATAGATCTGAGAATTCTATGGGCTAGGGTTTAAAAATTTATAATCAAACCTATTAGAAAAATTATTGAGTAAATTTAGAGAACATTCCTATGGTTTAGAAAACCCTTTTTATTTTAGAAATTATGTATTTGTGCTCTTTTAAAAATTATGCAATTCTGCATACGTGTGTGTGTGTGTGTGTGTGTGTGTGTGTGTGTGTGTATACATATATGTTGTAATGTTTGGTAATATTCTGCATGTAATTATATATATATATATATATATATATATATATATATATATATATATATATATTTATATGAAAGAAAATCACTGTTAAATTGCTGTGAGAATCTTTGTATTAAAAAAAAATTGAATCGTGCACGTGATAAATGTCTTTGAAGAAATTTTTTTTTATGAAAAATGTTATTAAAAAAAGCATTCAAAAAAAAATTCATTGAGCAAGGGAGGGAAAATCGCGTACCCCCTGCCTGGTTGTGGCATCCGTGCTTGCAGTCGCAGGTACTGCGACAGTAGGCAGGGCCGGACAACTCCACCATAAAGGCGATAGTGTTTTTAAATAAACACTATATGTTATGCGTTCCAAATTTTGTTTTTATGTATCAGTTTTAAATATATTTCATTTAATGTTATATTAATAATTTTTAGTTAATGTTTATTATGTATATTATTAGATATAAATTATTATATAATGTTAAATGTTATATAATATTTATTAATATATATATTTATTAATAAAATTTGATTAATGAAATATTTCTTTAAAAAATTAATAATATTTTAATAATATAAATTGAATTCAATCATGTTTAAACGAAGGGTGATTAATTGTTTGTTTGTATTGAATTTCTTTTTATGTGAACACGATGGGGGTGTTTTTCGAATATTATATCTTAAAATATTAATGGGTTATGGGGAAAGTATCTTATCTACCAAACATATATATGGGTTAGGTATATGTATAAATTTTTCCACTTGATGTCTAAATTTGATAATGAAAACTGAGACCTCCACACTTTATTCAACTATGGAATTTTAGCAAACCAAAACATGTGTTTGCATTGTGTATTCTCTATGCTATCTATTTTGGGTTTTGGGTTGACTAGTGTTGACTAGTTATAGGACATCTATTAGAGGCTCGAGGGTTATGATTGTGATGTCATGATGATGTCTTGATTTCGATCTTTATAAACCCAACCATGGTTATGTGATGGTATGCTCTATGAGATGTTGTATTTACTGATTGTTAGTGCTTTCCAGTCTTCTCGTGTGAAGCTGAGATTCATATGTATGAGACATTTGACTTAACCATTTTGAGTCATCGATCAATTATACTTGAGTTACTTTTCAGTCATATGATGGAATTGAAATTGTTATTTGATTTTGATGATGTCATGTTGTGACATATTTTGACTCAACCATTTTGGAGTCTTCGATCAGTATTATTTTGAGATATTTTTGGTTGCTCATTAAGAACCAATGATTATTGTGATTATCAAGGATACCTTCAGTTGCCAATAAAGAATTGATGTGGTCATGATTATCTATTATTCTTTTTAGTTAACTTATGGAGATTTAATGTTTATATTTTGGATTATCTTTTGTGATTTTGAGATTTATGATTCCATGAGCGTAGGGTAGGTTATCTACTTGTAGTGACGGGAAGTGGCTTGCAATGGGGGTCAAAGAGGCTGCCAGGGTAACTCATTGTAAGTTTCCTTAATAAGTGAAAACATTCACACCTAATACTAACTAAATGAACCTAAAAAGATAATTGTTTTTTTCTTGCCCATGCCTCAAGTGCTTTTATAGACTAGGATGGGAGTAGAGAGAACACTTGGTTGTGACCTTGCATTCTGTAGTATGCCTTGTCTATATAAGAGGATACTAGTGGCCGCACAGGGATCACTAGGGGGTCGAGGTCTATTAGGAGACTACTAGGGTAACTCTAGCATGATCCGTATGATGACACTTTCTCGCTTGCATAGTAGGTTTCCTACATGTCATTGTGTGCCTCTAGGAATTAGATGACAAATTTATGTTAGAACCCTTGAGTTAGTATACTTTTAGGATTCCTTGACTTAGAGAGTATTTATGCTATGTGATTTGAAAACCTATTTGGGACTTAAGATTATCTCCTCAGCACAATGGGAGTGGACCACTTAGGTTCCCCACGCGGTCGGGTGGTAGTGCTTTATTACTCTCATCATTTGAGATCTGTTCAGAACACTATAGCTAATGCATTCATGATTATGATGGTGGACATGTATCCTTATATTGATGATTTACATATGTTAGATGATGATATCTTATGCTTTACCTTTCATGTTAGATTTCTTTTTTGCATATGATGTAGTATGTTTTAGGAGTGACATTCCTACTATGTTGATACCGATGATCTCTTCGGTGATTTGGAATGTTACGCACAGAGGGATGGCTAGGACCCGCGATGGTCTAATGATGCTATTTACAATTGGGAGGAACGATGCACTTAGATATTTATGTTTGATTATTTATGGTTATCTCTTATGATGATGTATCATGTATGATGTATGGTTTTATTTATGTTATTGCATCATGGATTAGAATTAGGATGATGATGTACTTTATTTACATGGATGTGTATTCTTTTATGCCTTTCATACCCTGTGACATGTACAGTGGATGATTGAGCAATCTAAAATGTAATTCAAAAAGGACACTTGTATATTGTTTAAGTATGTTGGATGTATCATTATTAATTCATGAGGATGTGATGTTAGATTAATAGTTAGTTAGACGTAATTCAACGTTAAGAGATCCATAAAGAATGTAACCTGTTATGTATGCTATGTTTACTTTCACTTGTACTATTGTTATTTCTTTCATTACTATGTATAAGTTGTAAATGGTTTTTACTTTTATTAAAAAAAATTTTAAAAATGCTACCAAACTTAGTGAAATTCTAGGTTAATTCTTTGGATCCCTTGGCAGGGCATTACATGGTTAATCCTTATTGCCACCTAATTCATTTCCTTTTTTGATTGGTCGCATGCATTGCATAGGGATTCACAATATGACTTGATTCTTATCTTATATAATTGAAAAATAATGTTTGTAATGGCCAAAAATGGTTTACATAGTAGTTTTTGCTAGTACAAACAACTATGTCTTTGACTGATTATTCAACATCCTAAGACTCTAATGCTCGACCTTCACTATGCTCTTAATGTTGTAACTCGACTTCTGAATAGCTCAACACTCACTGTCTACTCAACACCTAAATCACTTTGGACATACTAGTTTTCTTGGCTCCTTTTATTGGCTTAGCACCCAAATGACTCAGCACACATTGGATGCTCAACACTAACTGTCATATTATTTGACATTTATTATCTAAAGCCTTATGCTTAACATACACTATGAACTTAACTTGCATTTTATTTATGCTAGATAATGACTAAGTGTTTTTTCACTGCCTTATCAAAACCAAAATGAGATCAACACTCTCCCCCTTTGACATCAGTGGAAAAAACACTTTGTCATGGCATATACATCCTTATTATGAGCATGAGTTAGACAATGTATCTTCATGACTTGACTTCCATACAAAATTTTCAAAACTCAAAATTTGCAAAATTATTGTCCATTTGCCATACCTTATTACTGCTCCTAACTAAATAACTCATTTTGGTTTTTTCTTCTATTACTCCTACTAAGTAGATATCCTCCTTGAAAAATTACCTCTAAAATTTCACAATACTTTACTATCCCCCTTTTTTGACACTTATGTCATCTGGGTTGTACACTAATAGTGTGTCTATCCAAAAATGGTTTATGTAACTCCATTATTATCTTTATTGCTGCATCCCAATTATCACATGCTACATCTAATGAATGTACTTGAATTTCTAGATTGGTATCAAGGTCAGCTAAGCCTTCATGAGTAGAAAGTTGGGTATATTTCTTCATCAAAGTTTTTGCGATGGCTAGTTTCTTGTATAACACTTCCATGTGAGGTGTTAACATGGATTGAATACTACTAAGAGATTTCTTTATAATAGTACTTATGATTTGAAAATATCATTATAGCTGATCAATAGCTCATTGATTTTTCTTAGTGAATAGATCAACATTGTATAGATTTTTGTATAGAGAGAAAATATTCTTTAACACCTTCTTCACACTTTTCATTCTAGTTGCTAGATCAACGTTTATAAGTGCAATAACACTAGATATCTTCTGTAGTACCTTGGTATTAAAATTTCTTTTTGATCATTCTAATAATTTGACATTAGAATCTAGGTCTTCATCCTTTATCTTATCCATAATATTGACAAGTTTCTCTATTATGGGATTATTATCTTCATTTTTTTTTGGGAGGCTAAAAGCATTAATTAATGTCTTTAATTTCATGTAAGACTTTCTTTTTATTATGCTCCCTCCTTAATATTATAGGATTACCTTCATTTTTTTTGGGAGGCTAAAAGGATAAATTAATATTTCTCTAATTTCATGTAAGACTTTCTTTTTCTTATGCTCCCTCATTAATATTTCTTGCCTCTTCTTCAATTGTAGACCTTCATGAAGAATGATCATCTCCTCAATTGTGATTGTATTCAGATCATACTTTGGTAACTCAATCACCTCATCTAAACTTACATCACCAAATGATGTATCATCAACACTCTTGGGTGTTCTTGAACTTATCCTTGATATTTGTAATGGTGTAGCATGTGTACTCAATCTTTGAAGAGTTTGACTACTAAGAGGAGTTGTAGAGATTGGCAATGTAACCAGTGTATGTATTGCCATTTTCTCCTCAGGTTTAGTAGTCAACTTCAACTCTTGAGTTTTTTCTCCTTCCTTCTTAACTTCACCTATGATAGTGGAATGGGTACAAGACTTGCTTCCTAGCCCTTATGCTCTTCATTTCCATCCTTATCAAAACTTACTAAGGATGGTAAACTTGAACTATTTAGGCTTGGCACTAATGTATCTATAGGTTGTGCTTCTGCCTCTTTCATCTAGATGTCAATTGTTGTCATTGCAAATGGTGTCTTTGTCATATCAAATTTTTATTCAAGATTTACACTTTGATCCTATGATTCCTCTTCCTTTATCTCTATATTTTTTGGGTGCATATTTTATTTGTCTTGTGGTTTCTACCCTATAGATGCTAATTCTTCATTTTGAATCTCATCCACTCTCACCAATGTAGGATTGCTACATAATATTATTACATTGGTAGAGTCCTATACTATTATATTCAAAGCCTCCTTAGTCAAAGGATTAACATTATGTGATGTTTTATCTAGAACATCATTGATGCTCACTAATTCCTATTGACTCTCTTGATCTACATGTGGGGGACTAGCACTAGGCAATTGTGTATCTTGTACATCTTGCTACTCTTCTTCAATTGTTGTCTCCTTTTTTGTTCCTATAGTTCCCTCCACAGTCCCTTCCTTGATTGGGTTCACCTTTTCTTCCTCTCCTTGATCTTCCTCAATTTTCTTAGGTTCATTTTCCTCTTCATCTCCTTTCTTTTCAATATCTTTGATGGATAACCCATAAATAAATTTCCAAAGCAATGCTCTGGGTCACCACCTCTTCTACCTATTTCTTCAAAATATGAAATGCTCAATACTTGGGGGGAAATCTCCCCTTATATTTCTCCATGGATTTAGCCATCATCTTCTTATCCAAATTAGGCATCACTTGGGCTAATGTAACCTCTCTTATTTTTCTTTTAGTGGTCAAACTGAATTGCCACTTTTTCTCAACTCTATCATAAATAATTCTAGGTAAAGAGTCAGAAATATCTAGTGAAGTAGTCTTAAAAGTAGCCATCATATCATATATGGCCTCTTCAACCTTATTTTTATCAACACTCCCTAGCTCATCAAAAGCAACATGTGTAAAATAGAAAAATCAACATTCATTTTGATATTATCACAGAAGTTGTCAATATCAGAAGAGGGATTGTGGCTTACCACCTTGAAATGACTCAAGTCATTAGACTCTATCTTGTCCTCATCTGAATCTTCTTTATGTGTAAACTTCCTCCTTGGTTTCTTTGTAGGCACACTCAGCCCTATTGTGGTACTTGCTCCTTTTCCCTTTGGCTTTGCAACTTCCTTAGCCAGTGTAGTGGTTGCCCTTGTGCTTAACCTAGTTAAAGGTATAGTTGGCTTCTATTGTGATTGCTTCATATTCTCCTTGAGTTTTTCCATTACTTTCTCTTTTCATTCCTCTTTTTCTCTAGTTCCTTATGTGCTTCCTTGACTTCTTCTTCATTGGCACCTTTAGCATCATCACCCTTTTATCTTCACCTAGGCCTTGTGTTAGTTTTAATAGTGCTTGGCCTTCTTCTTCTTCTTCTTCTTCTTCTTCATATTCATCACCTTCACCAAATCTTTCTTTGAGCTTATTCACTAGTTTTTTCTTCTTCTTGATCACTGAGGTAGTCTATAAGTTTATAGTTATTCTAGACTTGACCTCATTATAATTACCAAAGGGTGTTGCATTCATACCAATTTCTTCTACAAGTAGGGTTTTAATTGTTGCAGAGTCCTCACCCACACTGATCTCATATGGCAAGGGTTTTAACCATCTAAACCTGGGTCATGTTGCTGGTGCATATGTATAATCTACATCTACTAGGAAACACACATCATTGTAATGTTGTTCCACTAAAGATACAATAATCCTCATTCTCTGTTTCATGGATTTCTTAAAATCATCAAAGTAACTAGTCATTACTACCTCAAAGTTATCTCCAAGTTGCTCAAAGAACTCTATAATTTGTTGGGTAGCTAATCTATTGTTCTTCCAAACAATCTTACCAAAATTAGGAAATGTGTTTTGCACATATAAGAATATACAAATAATTAAAGAACCAAACTTACAAGATGCACTTTTGGCTATCCTAGTGGCCTCCAAGTTTTCTGATAATTATTGTATTTATAACTTAGAAAGGTCATAAGAATGGTCTCTCTTCACAATTTTATAACCCAAATCCACTTCCATAAAAGAAACACTATTTAGTCATCTTGACTGAAAGAACTTGTGAGCTATCACTTTGACTGCAAAGGAAATAATGGGATCTGATATTGTGTCTATTGACATCTCTCTCTTATTCCACATGACACCTATATTCTTTTCAATGACCTCCTTTATATCACTCTGCATACTCTTTGGTCACTCAAGGGTAGGATATCCTTTAATTATATGTATAATCCTTTTAGTGATTCTAATAGGTCCATTCTCTAACCAAATTAGATTATCGTGTATCCCACTTAAAGCTATTTTGATCCATTCCATCTTAAACACTTGAAAAAAGTATAGGGCACACATTAACCCTTTTCTCTTCAAAATCTTATTCTCCTCCTTTAGAACTCCATTCTCACATAACTTACTATATATATCCTTGATTTCCATGTCTCCTACTTCTCCAACTTTACAAGTATAATAGCAATGCACATCCTAAACAATTAGAACCTTTGATGGTATCATAGATAGCGCACCATACGAGTCTCTCTTGTATGTGATTTTAGGAATGGCACTTAATAAGGGTTGCCTCACATCATTTCTTATTAAATAAACATTAAAAACCTCTTTCCCCTTTTGCCTAACTATAGACAAAGAACTAGCTGTCATTTTGTCTTCCTAGGGTTTGCAAAGACCAAACAATTTAACTTGACATAAGTTAAATACCTCTCAAATCCATAGAATGGTGTCAAATAATAGTTGAATCTATCTTTCAAACACTTGAAAAGTCTTTTTTCCAATCAACTTTTTTCTCTTTGTGCTCTTCAAACTTTGGTCAATGCAAACAAGTAAACAATCGACTATATAACCCTTCAAATTTGGCATTAATTTTTTAGTGCTTATATAGCTAAAAGATCATCCAATATAAGATTTCTAGCACACTTAGCTTACATAGGACTCTAGTATGCTTGGCTAACATAGCAAGCTAGGCTCACACTACCATAACTCCATTGCTTGGCTTACACTACAATTTTCCAAAATGCTTGGAAACAACATATCTATAGAATAACACTCACTTCTAACTTCTTCGTTGCATCTAATTCATGCATATATATTATTTTTAGATCTTAGATATTTGGAATTGATGCATAATTTAAAATTTCAAATATCATTTCCATGCATATCTTTTGATTGCCTAGTTGGGGGTGATGTATGTTGGATACAATTGTTAATTGAATGTTGTCTTTGATGTTACACAAATGTCATATTATTCATCAGTTAGCTTCTAGCGAGCTCACAAGGCTAGCAAAGGAAAGTTATTTTCTATCGAGCTCACTCAGTCAGCAAAGGAAAGTTAGCTTCTACCGAGCTCACTCGGTCAGCAAAGGAAAGTTAGATTCTACTGAGCTCAGTCGATTAGCAAAGCAAAGTTAGCTTCTATCGAGCTCACTCGATCAGCAAAGGAAAGTTAGCTTCTACTAAGCTCACTCAATCAGCAAAGAAAATTTAGCTTCTACTGAGCTCACTCGGTCAACAAAGAAAAGTTAGCTTCTACCGAGCTCACTCAGTCAGTAAAGAAAAGTTAGCTTCTACCGAGCTCACTCAGTCATCGAAGGAAATATGGTGGGAAACTAATTTCCACCAAGCTCACTATGATAGCAAAGGAAAGTTAGTGCTCATCGAGTTCACTCGGTCTCCAAAGGACTTTTGCAAGATTTTGCAGTGTTTACCAAGCTTCACTTGGTTAATACTAGAAAACCATTCTAAAGCAGTAGTTACCGAGCCTGGTCGGCGAACAAAGGATTTTACTATTTTGATATTAAGTTTAATTGCTTCATGCGGCTGACTGATGTAATGATTTTTAGTTATTGAAACCTATATTTAAGCTGACTTGTTAAATCTGAAAGGTATATATATAGATACTCAAGTTGTGAATCAATGTGTTTGTATGAAAATATATGGAGAAGGTTGGAATAAGTGAATTGAGCTGATTTTGATAAAGGATTAGATATCCTTGAGGAGCTACAAAGTTGTATTCAATTAGTAAGGATCCAACAAGGGAGAATAGAGATTTTTACTCAGCAAAAGATAAGTTGCATATCATTCAGGTCAATTCATTGTTTCTTTCTAACCATTGTAGCAATTACTTCAAATCTCTTAACAGAGTTGGTTTAACAACCATTTTGTAAATCCTCTAACAAGGTGATAGTTCAGTTGAATTGTTTTAAAGACCTCTAACCAGGCCACTCCTAACAAGGTGATTAAATCCTCTAACAAGGTCACACCTAACAGTGTGTATTTTAACCTTTAATAGGGTTGGCTCCTACTAGGGATCACTTCAAAAGAGTCAAAATTGATGACTAGTTACTATTGGATTTTCACGTTAAATCTGGTGTCTCTTGTGTTCATTTAGTTAATCTTTGCATACATGTTAATACCTCTGAATGCTAGATGAATAGTAACTAGTTAACTTACTGAGTTAAAATATTTCTACACTATTTATCGAGTATCGGTAGTAAATAAGAATTTTAGACATCTAAGGGATTTTTGGACTTGTTTTTGTGGTAACTGATTCACCCCTCCCCTCTCAGTTACTTCATCTATATTTCCAACAATTGGTATCAGAGCTTTTGGTGCTTTTAGGAAAATATTTCAAGGATCTAAGCTAAAGATTAGGATGTCTTATAAGAGGGAAATTCCAAAACTTAATAGGGATAACTTCTCAGCATGGCAAGGGTTGTTGAGACTTCATCTAGATTCTATTGGAGATATAGGACTAAAATACTTTGATGAAAAATATGCAGAACCATCTGGTACATTATCTGTCAATGATATTGCTGAAAAGAAGACTCACAACATTATGATGATAGATATAGCATCTACCCTCAACTATGAAGAATTTGATGACATTAAAGACTACAAATCTACCTTTGAAATGTGGGAAAAGCTAAAAGAAATCTACAAAGGAGATGATAATGTAAGAAGAGCCAAAGCAAAAATTTTGAGAGGACAATTTGATCAAATGAGGATGAGAGAGGATGAAAACATTGCAAAATATGTTGAAAGAGTCAAAGTATGTGTCAGTACAATCAAAGCATCTGGGGGAGATATCAAGGAGGGGACAATAATAAGTAAAGTTCTTAGAACTCTACTTTCCATTTATGCAATTAGAGTTTCTGCAATTCAAGAAAGAACATGTGAAGCAAATCACAAGATAAATCTAGAGGCCATAGTTGGAAGATTGACTGCATTTGAACTAGACAACTTTGACAACTATGTCCCAGCTTCCAAGAACATTGAATCAACATTTGAAGCCAAGCTTTCACTTAAGGAGAAAAGAAAAAAGAAAAAGGAATCTCAATCAGGAAGTCAAGATGAATCAAACCAAAGTTCAGATAGTGATCTTGAAGTGATTGAAGCTCTACTAGTAAAGAAATATTCTAGAGGTAGAGGTAAATTTAAAGTTAAAGTTCCTCTAATCTGCTTCTTATGTGAAGAAGTTGGTCATATTGCTACTAGGTGCCCAAACAAGTAGAACAAAGATGACAAGAAAGGTTACAAGTACAATGGCAAGAAAGACTTCAAATCATTCAAAGATAAAGGTAAGAAAACATGTTTTATGGCTAAAAATTATAATGATTCTAATGATGAAGAAGAAGATGAAATTGTCTACATTGTTGTAAAAGATGAATCTGATAATGATGAGGAAGTGGCACTCATTTCTCATATGAGGAAAAATAACACATGGATCATAGATAGTGGTTGTTCTCATCACATGACTGGTGATAAAACTAATTTTGAATACTTTGAAAACTATGATGGTGGCAGTGTAAGATTTGGTAACAATGAACCTTGTTGTATAAAAGGAAGAGGAAGAATCTCTCTAACCAAAGAACTTATATGTGATAATGCCTATTGGGTAGAAGGACTAAAGAAAAACTTGTTGAGTGTGGCACAGCTACTCAATAATGGATTCAAAGTAGAATCCATGCATGGAAAAGCAAGACTGCTGGATGGCAAAGGAAAATTGATTGGATCAGGCACTCAAACAAAAGGTAACTTATTTTATCTTGAACTTGGTGAATGCTCATGTTTTATTTCTCAACTTGAAGAAAGTTAGTTATGGCATAAAAGGTTATGTCATTTCAACTTTGATAACTTGGTAAATATAAGCAAATTCAAGAAAGTAAGAGGCATTCCTAACATAAAGAAACCTGAGGTTGGTCTATGCAAGAAATGTTAGATTGGTAAAATGGGAACGACTAGTTTTAAAAGTAAAAACTATCAGTCTGAAGATATATTAGAAATTGTGCATACTGATTTATGTGGACCCATTGGAATTGAAAGCTATACTGGAGAAAAGTTCTTCATTCTTTTTGTTGATGATTACTCAAGAATGATGACTGTCATGTATCTAAGAAAAAAATCAGAAGTATTTGAGAAATTCAAATGGTATTTAGCCAGAGTAGAAAAGGAAATAGGAAAAAGATTGAAATACTTGAGATCAGACAGAGGAGAAGAATTCATTTCACATGAATTCAATAACTTTTGCATTGAAAGAGGAATCAAAAGATAGGTATCAGCCCTTGGAACTCCTGAACAAAATGGAATAGCTGAAAGAAGGAATAGATCTATCATGGATTATGCAAGAACCCTAATGATTGAAAAGAACATTGGTATCAAATACTAGAAGGAAGCTATCAACACTATAGTTCATACCTTGAATTGGGTATAGCTTAAGAAGGACTCATTCAAAACTCCCTATGAGCTATGGTATGGCTACAAACCTAATGTAAGTTATCTAAAAGTATTTGGAAGTAAATGTTACATTTTGTAAGAATCTAGAAAAGGAAAATTTGATGTAAAAGGTGATGAAGGAATATTTTTGGGATACTCTTGCAAAAGTAAAGCATATAGATGTTTGAACCTGTATACTTACAAAGTCATAGAAAGTGCACATTTGAAAGTTAATGAGTTTGCAGAAAGGACTGAAGAAGAAAGCAAAAGGGAACCAGAAGATTATAGAAGGTTTGTTTTCACTGAACTTGATACAGTACCAGTCAATTAAGAATCTTCTACTCCTGAGTCATTAGTAACTGAGTTCCAGGTAGTTCAAACTAAGCTACAACAACCTGAGTTACATTTAGATGCTACCGAGCAAGTGTCTACCAAGTCTGAAGGACCCAAGCCAATATCTACTAAGCCAGAATAGCCAAAATCTAAAATTAAAGTTCAAGAGGATAACAATGAAATTATTTCAAAAGGCAAGGAACCTATATTAGCAAAATATGTCAGGAGACATCATTCAGCAGATCAGATCATTGGAAACAAATATGAAGGAATCATGACAAGAAGCAAGTTGAAAGGTACTTATTTACTTGCTGATTTTGAACCTAGAAATATCAAAGATGCTTTAGAAAATGATAGTTGGATTGAGGCTATGAATGTAGAAATAGAGAAAATAGAGAAAAACAAGACATGGACTCTTGTACCTAGGCCTAAAGATAAAAATGTGATTGGAACTAAATAGATATTCAGAAACAAGTTGACTGAAGATGGTAAGGTATCAAGAAATAAAGCTAGATTAGTATGCAAAGGATATGCTCAAGAAGAAGGAATAGACTATGGAGAAACTTTTTGATGGGGACACAACCTAAGAACAAAATGGACACAACAAAAAAGGGGAAATTATATTAACTGAGAAAATAAGCTAGTACAAATAGTACAGAGAAAATAAACTTCAAAACATGCCCTAAGGGCTTACAATAGCATAAATCTAGAGATAATTTCTCCTTTCAGTACCTCCTCTCAAACTCCACTCCAAATTGCCTTTTACAATGCCAAAAATCTCCTTAAATAGACCCTGGAGGGTTAAGGACTAGGAGTACATTCTAGAAAGTGCTAGTAGGCATCCACCGACTAAATAGAAGGTTCCATAAGCTACGTTAGAAGTCGGTGCAAATCTAGAAGAATCCAGAAATGGTAATCGAACTTTCGGGAGGCATAACTTTTGAACCGTAGCTCCGATTGACAAACCGTTTACATTTTCAGAAAGCTCTCAAAGTGCTCTATAGTCCTATGGACAAGCTTTGCTCATCCCCCATTTTTAAGCCATTTTTGAGGTCATTTAATTCCCCTAACCTGACTTTGAAGCATTCTTAGGAGGTCTCCAAAACCCAAAAAACTGCAATAACTTTCAAACCGTGGGCCTTTTGACCTGATTCATTTTTTGGAATGCTCTAAATCATAGTTACATTCATCTGGCCAATTCACACCTTCTAGGTCACCAAAATGATGGCCAAATTGCATGCTCCTATTTTTTCAGGATTTTCTAGCATACTGATAGTTGAACTGTGAGAGTTGGAACCTTTATTTGACCCAAATGGGTGTCCAAAAATGAAAACACATGAAACAGAAACTAAGTCTAAGTACATTTTTTTGGGTGACATAGGATTGCCCTTATACCTCTGGATGCTCTTGCATTAGACACCCAGGGTAGATTGAAAAGTGACCTTGTCACTTTATGAATGGTAGAGGAAATCCCAAATGGGACACCTCAGCTGCTAAAATCCAAGTTGAGTCCTCAATTGGCCGTCCTTTCCACTTCACCAAATACTCTTCATACTACCTATTTCTGGTACTCCTACCCATACGATGATCTAGAATGTCTTCTATCTCCTCCTTCTTAGAAGCAGAAATTGGACATGGCTCTAACACCAGCTCCTCATCTGCACCATCATCATGATACTTTGTTAAATCTGCAATGTTGAAAATGAGAGAAATGTGAATACCATCTGGAAGCTCCACCTCATATGCATTTCTTGAGTCATGTTTCTTCAAAATTTTGCAGGGGTCAAATTTCTTCATTTTCAGCTTGTTGTAAGTACCAGCTGGAAATCTTTCTTTTCGTAAGTGTACCATGACTAAATCTCCTACTTGGAATTCTTTTGATCATCCCTAGCTTTATACTCTTGATTCATCTTGGTAATGTGTGCTTGAACCTCCTCATGTAGACGCTTGATATGTTCAGCAAATTCCTTAGCTTCAGCACTTGTCCTCTCCCCTTGTTCTATCTTCCTCAACTTTGGTGCAATCCTTGGGCTACTCCCACATACAATTTGGAATGGTGATTTTCCAGTACTCCTATTTATAGAGTTATTATAAGCAAAATCTGCCTATGGTAGAATCAAATCCCATCCCTTGGGCTTATCCCCAACTAAACATCTCAGAAAATTGCCCAGACTTTTGTTTACCACTTCTGTTTGGCCATCAGTTTGTGGGTGATGCGTGGAACTGAATTTCAAGTCGGTTCTTAACTTTTTCCACAATGTCCTCCATAAATACCCCACAAATTTAGTATCTCTTTCAAAAACTATGCTCCTTGGAAGACCATGTAGTCTTACCACCTCTTTGAAAAACAAGTCTACAATATGGACAACATCATGAGTTTTGTGGCATGGAATGAAATGTGCCATTTTGGAGAACCTATCAACCACCACGAATACTGAGTCATTACCCCTTTGTGTCCTTGGCAATCCAAGAACAAAATTCATACTTATGTCCTCCCATGGCCTTGATGGAACAGGCAATGGTTGATATAGGCCAGTATTGTGACTAAACCCCTTGGCAACTTGACAAACTTGGAAACTCTGTACAAACTTCTTCACATCCTGTGAAATTTGAGGCCCAAAATAATGTTCTCTAAGAATGAAAATGGTCTTATCTCGACCAAAATGTCCTGCCATCCCTCCACTATGTTTTTCCTTAATCAAATTTTCCCTCATGGAACTCCTTGGAATGCACAATTGACTACCTTTGAACAACATGCCATCCTGAATCAAATACTCTGACCACTTGGTTCTATCTATAGCAACAGGTTCTTTACAAGCTTTCCATGCTTCAACAAAATTAGGATCCTCGGGGTACAAATTCTTGAGTTCATCAAACCAACTACTTCAACCTACATTACTATGAGTAACAATTGTCTCCTACTTAGTGCATCTACAACCCTGTTAGATTTTCCACTTCTATGCTTCAACACAAATGTATAGCTTTGCAAGAACTCTACCCACTTCATATGCCTCTGATTCAATTTACCTTGGCTATTTAGGTATTGTAATGCCTAATGATCAGTATACAAAACAAATTCCTTTGGCAATAAATAATGCCTCCATTTCTTTAAGGCCTGAACTATTGCATAGAACTCTTGATCATAAACAGAATACTTCTTCTTTGCATCATTCAATTTTTCACTAAAATATGCAATAGGCTTACCTTCCTAGCTTAATACAGCCCCAATAGCACTGCCAATAGCATCACAATCTACCTAGAAAACCTTTCTAAAATCTGGAAGTGCCAACATAGGCTGTTCTATTACCTTCTTCTTTAGCAATTCAAAACTTCTCGCAACTGCTACAGTCCATTTGAACTCTTTTCTATCCCCTCTTATTGTATCAGTTAAGGGTGCACATATGCCACTGAAATTCTTAATAAACTTCCTATAAAAACTAACTAGACCATGAAATGATCTTACCTCAGTAGTAGACCTTGGAGTAGGCCATTCCAAGATGGCTTTTACCTTCTCTAGATCCATTTTGAGACCTTTAGGTGATATAACAAACCCCAAATAGACTAACTCCCTTTTTGCAAAGATACACTTCTTTAGATTAATTAATAGTTTCTCTTCCCTTAGCCTTTCAAGGACACTACGAATATGCAATAAATGTTCTTCCAAAATCTTGCTGAAAATTAAAATATCATCCAAATAGACAATAACAAATTTTCCCAAGAACTTCTTAAGTACCTCATACATGAGCTGCATGAAGGTGCTTGGGGCATTTGTCAATCCAAATGGCATGACTAACCACTCATAAAGACCCTCCTTCGTCTTGAAGGCTATTTTCCACTCATCTCCTTCTCGAATCCATATCTGATGATAACCACTCTTCATATCTATCTTTTTGAAGTACTGAGCTCCACTCAAGTAGTCCATAAGGTCATCCATCCTTGGCAAAGGAAACTGGTACTTGATGGTTATCCTATTTATAGCTTGAGAATCTGTACACATCCTCCACTCTCCATCCTTCTTTGGTGCAAGTACTATAGGTACTACACATGGACTCAGGCTCTCTCGAATCAAGCCCTTCCTCAATAGCTCCTAAACCTGTCTATTTAGCTCCTCTATTTCAGTAGGAGTCATCCTGTGAGCAGCCTTGTTGGGCAAACTAGCTCCTGGAATCAAATCTATCTGATGACTAATTTGCCTTATTGGTGGCAATCCATTTGGAACATTATCAGAGATAATATCTCCAAACTCCCCTAGTAAATTTGAAACTTCAAGTGGTATTACACTACTACCTTCTTTATCTTTCCTAGGAATCAAAGCATAACACATATGCCGATGTTTCATGCCATCTAAAAACTTCCTTCCATCAACAAGACAAATCCTAGCACTGCTACATACCTTTTCACCTTCCTTTTTGATGGGCTTCAATTTGTGGTGAACTCCATCCTTTGTCAAAGAGTATGTGTTTGCATGTCCATCATGTACTGCATGTCTATCAAACTGCCATGCTCTACCCAACAATAGATGGCAAACATCCATCAAAATAACATCACAGAGAACTTCATCATGGTAACTCCCAATTTTGAATTTTACTAAACATTTTTCACTTACCAGAACCTTATGATCATCTTTTACCCAAGCAATCCAATAGGGCTGGGGATGTTTCTCCCTCTTGAGCTTCAACTTAGAGACCATCTCTTCTGATACCAAGTTATCAGTGCTACCACCATCAATGATCATGTCACAACATTTATCCTAACACTTGCATCTAGTACGAAACAAAATCCTTCATTGTCCTAGTTCAATCTCACCACTTAGTAGGACTCTTTCATTTACCAAGGTCTCTCCTCTTTCTACATCCTCTGAATGTGATGATTGTGCATCCTCATCCACATGAGCAACCCTAGCTTAGCCCCCAGCTCTCCTATTTGTCCTTCCTTGTCATTGAGGGCATTCAAAGGTACGATGACCTTCTTCATTGCAATGGAAACAGGTACCACAAAAGCCTCCTCTTCCTTGTCCACATCCTCTACCTCTTCCTCTTTGATTTCCAAAGTCTTGATCATGGGAGTGGTTGAAACCCTCATTCCTCTGGTTCCTGCTAGTACCCACTTCTTCATTTTTCTTTTGGGTTTCATTGCGGCCTCCAGATGATCTACCACTTCCCCTTCCTCCTTGACCATGCCCTCTTTGTCTTCCTTCAAACCTTTTATTTAGCTTCTCTTCAACTCGTGGAGAAAACTAGTATGCCTCTTCAACGCTGGTCATTCTTACCAGACTTAATTCCTCCTGGATGCTAGGTCACAATGCACTGATATAATGAGCAACCTTCTCCTTATTTGCTTCTGCATGTCCCACTCTAATCAAGAGTTGATAAAATTCCTCTATATATTCTTGGACTAATCTTCCTGCTTGCTTTAACCCATGCATCTTCTTAAACAAATCAAGCTCATACTCGACAAGAATGCACTGCTTCTTCAATTTGTCCACCATGTGATCCCATCTTGTGATCTTCTCCTTTCCTCTTCTATTTATTTCTAGTTGAACCTCTTGCCACCAGATTTTGGCATGGCCTTTAAGTTTGGCCTTTGTAAACTTAACCCTATCTGGGTCCCTAATATCCTCATACTCAAAGTATTCTTCCAATTCATTGATCCAATCGATCAACTCATCTGATTTTAGATTTCTTGAAAATACACCCACTTCAATTGTGGGTCTTTTCCCAAACTTAGTAATGGCCCTAAAAAGCCTTTCCTCTATATGATTTAAAACTTTCTTGTCAAATTCCCCTTCTGGTCCCATAATTTCTTCTTCATTTTCATCCTCACTGTTGTCACTAGCAGCAACATTTGCTCCTCTACGGAGCTCCTCTTGCAATGCTTGTACCTGCCTGTGGAGGGCTCTAACCTCCTCAAGATTAATAGCTCTGGCCCTTGCACCATGCTTTCTTCATGGAGGAATCTTCTAACTCGAACCCACAACCACAATGTCCTGGTGCAAACTACCTCACAGTCAGCACTCTATCTACACACTTAGAAAAACTTGCTCTGATACCACTTGATGGGGACACAACCCAAGAACAGAATGGACACAACAGAAAAGGGGAAATTATATTAACTAATAAAATAAGCTAATACAAATAGTATAGAGAAAATAAACTTCAAAACATGCCCTAAGGGCTTACAATAGCATAAATCTAGAGATAATTTCTCCTTTCAGTACATCCTCGCAAACTCCACTCCGAACTGCCTTTTACAATGCCTGAAATCTCCTTAAATAGACCCCAAAGGGTTAAGGACTAGGAGTACATTCTAGAAGTGCTAGTAGGCATCCACCGACCAAATAGAAGGTTCCAGAAGCTGTGTTAGAAGTCGTTGCAAATCTAGAAGAATCCAAAAATGGTAACCGAACCTTCGGGAGGCATAACTTTTGAACCGTAGCTCTGATTGATGAACCATTTAATTTTTGGAAAGCTCTCGAAGCGCTCTAAAGCCCTATGGACAAGCTTCAATCGTCCCCCATTTTTTGGCCCTTTTTGAGGTCATTTAATGCCCCTAACCTGACTTTGAAGCATTCTTAGGAGGTCTCCAAAATCTAAAAAACTGCAATAACTTTCAAACTGTGGGGCCTTTTGACCTGATTCTTTTTCTAGAATGATCTAAATCACAATTACATTCATTTGGCCAATTCACACCTTCTAGGTCACCAAAATGATGGCCAAATTGCATGCTCCTATTTTTTTGAGATTTTCTAGCACATTGATAGTTGAACTATGAGAGTTGGAACCTTTATTTGACCCAAATGGGTGTCCAAAAATGAAAACACATGAAACAGAAACTAATTCTAAGTACATTTTTTTGGGTGACACAGGATTGCCCTTATACCTCTGGATGCTTCTGCATCACTTTTGCTCCTCTTGCAAGACTGGAAGGAGATAGAACCTTACTTGCATATGCTGCTCACAAAGGATTCAAAGTTTATCAAATGGATGTTAAGTCAGCATTCCTCAATGGTATACTAGATGAAGAGGTTTACATTGAACAACCTAAAGGTTTTGTTGATCCAAATAAAAGAAACATAGTCTACAAATTACACAAGGCACTATATGGTCTGAAACAAGCCCCTAGAGCATGGTATGAAAAATTACATAACTATCTTATTCAAATTGGTTTTCAAAGAACTAATGATAACAATAGCTTGTATATATAGGTTGGACCAAATGATAAAATTGTCTTGGCAGAAATATTTGTAGATGATACTGTTTTCACAGGAAATAATGATCTTTGCAAAGAATTTTCAGAACAAATGAACAAGGAATTTGAAATGTCTATGTTTGGTGAGATAAAATTCTTTGTTGGTTTTCAAATTCAGTAGAATAAAAATGGTATCTACATCACTCAATTAAAATACATCAAGGAGATATTGAAAAAGTTTGGTATGGAAGATTGTAAACCAGTTGGGACTCCTATGTGTACTAGATTAAAACTTACCAAGAAAGATGAATCAAAAGAAGTAAATCAAACACTGTATAGATCTATGATTGGAAAGTTGCAATATGTAGTTCATACCAAGCCATATATTTCCCTTGCAGTTGGGATTGTAGTGAGATTTTTAGCAAAACCAAGAGAAAATCACATGATGGAAATCGACAAAATAATGAGATATTTGAAAGGAACTGAAGATTATGGTTTCGAGTACAAATTTGGAGGTAATCTAGATTTAAAAGTGTTTACTGATGCTGATTGGGCATGAAACCTTGATAACAAAAAAAGTACAAGTGGAGGAGCATTCTTTCTAGGAAAAAGGTTGGTTTCGTGGACAAGCAAAAAGTAGAATTGTACATCCCAATCTACTGCAGAGGCAGAGTATGTTGCTGCAGCAGTAAACTATTCTAATATTGTTTGGTTTAAACAGTTGTTGGAAGGCATGAAGGTGGAAATCAAAGAACTAGTTGTTATGTTTTGTGATAACACAAGTGCAATCAACATATCTAAGAATCCAGTAATGCATTCCAAAACCAAGCACATC
Organism: Cupressus sempervirens; assembly: GCA_028749045.1. Taxonomy (NCBI): domain Eukaryota; kingdom Viridiplantae; phylum Streptophyta; class Pinopsida; order Cupressales; family Cupressaceae; genus Cupressus; species Cupressus sempervirens. The sequence goes on along the minus strand of CM053784.1, from coordinate 2,962,568 downwards.
GCAATAAAATATCATTTTGTTAGAGAATTGGTGCAAGATAAGGAAATTAGATTGGAATATGTCCATGCAAAGGACCAAATTGCTGACATATTCACAAAGCCATTACTTAAGGATGCATTCTTATATCTAAGAGGTAAGTTAGTGGTCACTCCCCTATCTGAAGTTCACTAAAATGAAGTTTTAGTGATGCATCAACGCATACCAAGTTGAAGATCTATCAATTGATGCAGCATAGACAGGAAACATTACATATGAATCAATACTAAAGGTACATTAGAATTCATTTGAGTTATGTTGTCTTTGGCATGTGTTGTCAAAGAGGGAGAGTTTTTTGTCATATCTTTCTAAAATTTGTTTGAAAGAAGGGTTTGATAAGTAATTCCTTCACAAAGGGAGATTACTGAAAGAGGGAGTTTGCTAAAGAAAAGACTTGCTAGAATTGTTTTCAAATTTTATTCTGCTATCACATGTTGTGTTGCCATCAATGCCAAAGAGAGAGATTGTTGGATACAATTGTTAATTGAATGTTGTCTTTGATGTTACACAAATTTCATATTAGTCATTAGTTAGCTTCTACCGAGCTCACAAGGCTAGCAAAGGAAAGTTAGTTTCTACCAAGCTCACTCGGTCAGCAAAGGAAAGTTAGCTTCTACCGAGCTCACTCGGTCAGCAAAGGAAAGTTAGCTTCTACCAAGCTCACTCAATCAAAAAAGGAAATTTAGCTTCTATCGAGCTCACTCAGTTAGCAAAGAAAAGTTAGCTTCTATTGAGCTCACTTAGTCAGCAAACAAAAGTTAGCTTCTACCAAGCTCACTCGGTCAGCAAAGAAAAGTTAGCTTCTATTGAGCTCACTCGGTCATCGAAGGAAATACGATGGGAAATTAACTTCCACCAAGCTCACTATGACAGCAAAGGAAAGTTAGTGCTCACCGAGTTCACTCAGTCTCCAAAGGACTTTTGCAAGATTTTGCAGTGTTTACCAAGCTTCACTTGGTTAACACTAGAAAACCATTATAAAGAAGTGGTTACCAAGCTTGGTCGGCCAACAAAGGATTTTACTATTTTGATATTAAGTTTAATTGCTTCATGCGGCCGACTGATGTAATGATTTTTAGTTATTGGAACCTATATTTAAGCCGACTTGTTAAATTTGAAAGGTATATATATATAGATGCTCAAGTTGTGAATCAGTGTGTATGTATGAGAATATATGGAGAAGGTTGGAATAAGTGAATTGAGCTAATTTTGATAAAGGATTAGATATCCTGGAGGAGCTGCAAAGTTGTATTCAATTAGCAAGGATTCAGCAAGGGAGAACAAAGATCTGTACTTAGCAAAAGATAAGTTGCATATCATTCAGGTCAATTCATTGTTGCTTTCTAACCATTGTAGCAATGACTTCAAATCTCTTAACAGAGTTGGTTTAACAACCATTTTGTAAATCCTTTAACAAGGTGACAGTTTAGTTGAATTGTTTTAAAGACCTCTAACCAAGCCACTCCTAACAAGGTGATTAAATCCTCTAACAAGGTCACACCTAACAGTGTGTACTATAACTTTTAACAGGGTTGGTTCCTAATAGGGCTCACTTCAGAAGAGTGAAAATTGGTGACTAGTTACTTGGTGGTTTTTCCCATATTGGGTTTCCATGTTAAATCTGGTGTCTCTTGTGTTCATTTACTTAATCTTTGCATGCATGTTAATACCTCTAAATGCTAGATGAACAATAACTAGTTAACTTACCGAGTTAAAGTATTTCTGCACTATTTACCAAGTAACAGCAATAAATAAGCATTTTAGACATCTAAGGGATTTTTGGACTTGTTTTTGTGGTAACTGATTCAACCCTCCCCTCTCAGTTACTTCATCTATATTTCTAACAATGTAATCGCCTAATTCATTGGATGAAATGACCTCATCTTGATTTGATGTGCTGCAATCTTCCTTCTTTTTCATTGTCTTGTTCATATGCACCTTTACATTTTTCACATGAACCTTTTCTTTGCCCTTGTTGAATTTATTTCTTAGTGTTGGTGACTGAGTTAGATAGTTTCTACTAACATAACCTATATTCAAACAACTAAAGCATGTAATCTCACTCAACCATCTATTATAATTGCCTCTAAAATGTGTTCTTATGCAATTTTCAGCATAATGACCATATTATTGGCAATAGTGACAACTATATCTTGTATTATAATCCCAATTGTATGAATTTTCATTATGGTGTACCTTTGTTTGCTTATTTGATGTCCACTTTAGCTTGGATCTGCATTCATATGCTTTGTGTCCATACTTCTAAAAATTGTAACAATATCCTTCACATCTTTGAGTGCTTATGGTCTTAGTCCTACATTCATGTGTCTGATGTCTTGGCTTGTTGTAGTTGTAGTAGTAACCTCTATAATTCTACTTAGGGTTTTGGTTAATAGTTTTTCTCTTGTAGACATTAGTTGTATGACCCAATTTTCCACAATTGTGATAAGTGGATTTGTTGTTCTTACTTTTTTGTTCCTTTATTCACCACTTCTAGATGATTCTCCTTCCTTAGTAGTAGCGTATCCAAATCCAATAGCATCATTATTAGGTCATGGTGATTCCATCAATTTCTCAAAATACTTTATGACTTCACTTGGCTTGTTAAGATTTTCTCTCTTAGCTCTCAATTCATTTTGCACTAGATCATTCTATGACTTCAAGGTTGTGAGCTAAATATCCTTTTCATTCAATTCATGATTTGCAAGAATCAATTGATTCATTGTATCCAATTACATGTTGGCAAGATTTTTCACATCTAATGACTTCTCTTCAAGTCTATTAGTCAGTATTCTCTTGTTTTCTTCAATCATGACTTTTTCTTCTTCAACTTTCTTTTTCATTTCATTCATCTCACAAATAAATATTGATTGTACTTCTTGTTCTCTTTTCAAATTTCAAGCTTCTTCATTCAGGGCACCATTCTTTTCTATCAGATCTATAATTTCTATATCAAACTCTTTAGAGTTTCAACCTGTAAATAATCTTGTAGTGTCTATCTTTTTATATTGTGTGTCATTTTTTTGCATAGCTATTTCTTTCCTTCTCTTCAATGAGTGATGCAATACATCTCTTGCTTTATTTAATTGATGTAGGACAAGCTATATTTAAATCTTTTGGTTATCAATATTCTTTTTCAATAAGTAAACTTCCATCTTCAAGATATTTTCCTCTCAAGATGTCAAGACTTCTTTCAAGAGAACTCACCTCTGATACCAATTGTTGGAATTAACAATGGAAAAGTAAATTATGAGAGGGGGAGGGGGTGAATTTGCACTTAAAACTTTACCCTTAAAAAAATTCACCATCCATCCATCTCATAACTTTGCATGTAAATTAAAATAACTAACCATACATCACATCCACAGCATAAAGAAAATTCAACACATAACATAAGTAATTTGGTTAGCCAAAAACCCTCTAAGGAGAAGGTAAAACTAGGATGGGGATGACACTCACAAATCTTCACTACTACAGATGTAAAGTGTGGCTTATTATGGCTATAAAGTTTTGACCATAAGATATGATCTACCCTATGAGGGGTCTTCCCTATTAAAGGCTTACAAGACTATTAGGTCTCACCTTGCTCAAAGGATTTCAAGCTCATAATTAAGTAAGCACTTGGTTAAGAGATTTACAATAGATTATTAAGACTACTCTGTTAAGAGATTCACTCTATATCACCTATTAAAAGAATCCAACACCTAATCCTTCAGTTAACACCTTACTACTTAATGTTAAATGTCCTCTATATTGTTGAAACATTGATCCTCTTGATTAGATATATCTCCTTTATCCTTTCAATACTTCACTATGTTCTCCTAAACTAATTCTACAATTCAAAACTTTGTCTTGGCCATCTTAGTAACCAAAAATGTCATCTCATCTCTTAGCATTTATCTCCTCATGTATCTCTCACACTTATCACCCTAAAACTCTTTATGGTTTTACCTCCTTAAATAGGCATAGGCATAAATGGGTTGGGTCATGATCATTGGTTGTGGTTGATCCTTATTGCTTCCTAATTCATTCCCTATTATGATTGGTTGTATGCATTGCATAGGGATTCACAATATGACTCAATCTTTATCTTTTATAGTCAAAAATAATGTTTGTGTCAACCAAAAATGGTTTACATAGTAGTTTGTGTTATTACAAACAACTATGTCTTTGACTAGTTACTCAACATCCAAAGACTTTGATGCTTGGCCTTTACTATGCTCTTAATGATGTAACTCAACTTGCAAATAGCTTGGCACTCACTATTTACTCAGCACCTAAATCACTCAGCACATACTAGTTTTCTTGGCTCCTTCAGTTTGCTAGAAACTTGAATGAATTGGCATACATTGATTGCTCAGCACCCACTAGTTTTCAGCACTAACTATCATATTTCTCAGCATGCATTTTCTAAAGCCTTATTCTTGACATACACTATGCAATCGGCTTGCACTATATTTATGCCAGATAATAACTAAGGTTTTTGCTACTACCTTGTCAAAACTAAAATGAGATCAATAGGAATGCCCTAGATGGGGTACTTATGTTGAAAAGATGAAATAAATTCATAGTGAACTATATAGAAAAGACATTAAGAAAAAAGTAGATAAAAAGATAGAAGAAATATTGAAGGAATCTGATATGATTAGATAAGAATTCAATAAAGTTAAAAGGATTTCCTTGGAAATAAAGGCAAGTGGAAAAATAGAGGTATTGGCAGCCACACCCCTTGTAGTGGTAGGACCTATTGAAGAAGTTACAATAGCAAGATCTACCTCTCAGCTATCCAATTCACCTTATGATATAGTAGCACAAGTACAACCCACTATTGTATAACTTTCCAAGAAGATTGATGAAGAGGAGGTTACTATTACTAATGTTAAATTAATAATTCCTCCAAAGAAATCAGAGAGACACACCAAGGTAAAACAAGAGATTGAATGACCTAGAAAGAAGAGGACTAAGAAATTGTCAAGAAGACCTAGAAAGAGAAGAATGAATCTAGAGATGAATGAATTAGATCTATTCAATGAGTCAGAAGATGAAGAAGAAAGAAAGGATATCCCAACAAAAAAGGTAGTTGGAGAAGAAAGGACATACATTAGGAAGAAGCCTTGGAAGAAAAAGTTAGAGAACTTAAATGTTCAAATCATTAATGATGACAAATTTTTTCAATTAAACAAGTAGTATAGTTTGTATAGAAACATAGATAGACTACAACTAGAAAATGTTGTAGTAAGGAATTTGGTTTTGAAGAATAAGATATTTGAAGATATTTAGAGGAATATCCCACAAGATTTTCATAATAGTCTGATTAATAGGAGAAGAAGAGTTGTTGAAGAAGATAGGAATTTATAGAAAATCAAATAAATAAACTTTGTGAAGATAATGATGATGATGACATGAGTGGAATAATGAAGTATATTGAGCAATTGTTGAGAAACAAAAGAAGATTTATTCTATTAATGAGAGGAAACTACGAAGAAGTAACTAAAGAGACACAGGAAACCATTCTTAAATACATGACTTATATACCTATAATTTTAGAGAAGAGTGCAAAGTTAGGGGGAACAATCCCTATGTCTGTTGAACTAAATACATCACCATCGGCAGTAATGGAATTTAAGGACATCAAGATGTTAGACTTATCTCTGTAGATATCAATTGGGAATGACACAATGCAATTGGTGCCACCAAGGTTACTATAAATATTGTAGAAGACCTTTTTAAGGATCTTGGGTCAAATATTGTTGGCAATATAATTGGATACTCTAGTTCTAATAAGGAAGAAGATGTAGAAGAAGAGAGAAGAATGAAAGATGAAGAGAAGAAAAAGAAAAAGGAGGAAGTAAGAAAAAGAGAGAGTGAAGAGAAGGAAAAGAAAAGAGTAGAGGATGAAAAGAAAAAGAAAGAAGAAGAAGAAAGAAAGAAGGTGCAAGAAGAAGATGAGAAAAAGAAGGAAGCGAATGAAAAAAGGAGGAAGAACAAATAAAGAAGAAACTATAAGAAGAGAAGAAAAAGGAAAAGGAGGAAGAAAATAAAAATAAGGAAGAAGAAGAAAGAGGATGAGGAAAATAAAAGGGAAGAAGAAGAGAAAATAAAAAATAAAGAAGAGGAGGATGAGAAGGAAAGTGCACCCAACACATCTCTTACACTAACTAGTGACAATCAAACAGAGTTGATATCATCTCTCAACAGGATAATCAAAAAGAACAAACAAGTAAAGAGTTCATAGAAAACTCTTATGGATGTAACTGAAAAGTCACAAAGCATGTTGGTAGTGAAACTATTAGATCCTAATCTCGAGGATAGAGCTAAGGTAGTGATTCATGCATTTGATGTTAAATTCACAAAATTGTCAAAGGTGGCAATAGCTCAGGTGTAAGCAAAGCTTGATGCTTAGATGTTTGATATTGTATGTCAGAACATCAAGATTAACTTGAGATCTCTTGGTGCCTATATCAAGGAGTTGAGAAGAAGTGAACTTGAAGGAATGAAACTATATGAAAAATGTGACATATCCTTCAATTTCACCAAGGACATTGATGAGGAGTTAAAGAAAAACCATGATGAATTCAAGGCATTGGCAGATCAACTTAGCCAACCTACTGTTAAGATTGGAGAAATTGAAAAATAGGTCACCAAGACTTATGATGAAATAAATCTATTAGAGGTAAGAAAAGAAAGGATTACTAAAATTTTCTCACTTCTGGGAGAATACCTATCAATGAAGGTAAGAACAATTAAGAAATAGGTAGAGGATTTTCTAGTAGAAAAAACATCCTTTGATAAATTCATTTATTCAAACTTGAATGTAGTAGAGATTTCATCTTCTGGGTTATGCACTCTCCTTAGAATATCAAAGGAGAAAAAGACACATAGGAGAAGAAATTGAAGAGTTTGATAGTTATTTTGGTAAACTGTATCTCTCATTTAACATCCTAGAGAAGAGGAAATGAACCAAAATTTTGAATTTTTGACATCTTTTTTGTTGATGTCAAATGGGGAGAAGAATACAAGAAAATTGTAAGAGAAATATTATGTAAAGGTAGTAATAGTAATATACTAAGGGGGAGTAGTATTATATAGTATAAGGAGCTATAAGGGAAGATGGTATTATAGTGTATTAGGAGATATAAGGAAAGATGGTTATAAATGTATTGCCAACTTTTATTCCTACTCTTGTAAAACTTAAAGTCGTTGGTATCTAATTGGGTTTTTGTTTAAAGTGTGATGTCTAAGTATCCTTTAGGTTACTTCTCATCTTCCTAAGTTCCTCATTTCCTTTATTTTCTAGGTATCCTTGCATTATCTTTACCTTTTCATACTTGTGAGTTCTTTATTTTTCCAATGCTCTTGGGGTCTAGGTGATCTAAGTGTGGTTGGGAGTTGTTTGGGCACCTTCCCAATTAGAAGTAATTTTTTTAATATTTCATTTTCTACTATCTTTCCCTAGCATTCCATATCCCATGGATTAAATGCTTTCAAGTTAATTTTTCCCTTGAGTGAACTATATCAACTGTGTATCAAAAGGAAAAAGCCATGACAATGATTAATAAGCTCTGTCTATGATTACGTCATGATGGAAAGGCCCATGAAGCTATGGATTGAAGCCAGAATGAATCTCATTAAAATTGTTGTGGTAAAATTAAGTGTTATAAGGGAATCCAACTCTATGGTTTTTGCATTACGCACTAATGGAAACGAAGGTGTTTCATTCTACTTTTGAAGCTACAATAACTTAAGTAAAGTCCAAGTCTTAATGAACATATAGTATGAGAACAATGTCAAATTAATTATTTTGGGCTCATAATTAGTAAGTGATGTTCAAAATCCAACTTCATAGCTGTCAAATTGAGATAAAAGGATTAAGTGCTATTGGCACACTTTGTTCCAAGATATATTTCTTAGAGAAGGTTTTTTTATCTCTAGGTAACATAGAAAGCCACTTCTCCAAAGGCTTTGAAAATAGAAAGTCAGATAACTTTAAAAGTATGAATATCATTTGAAGATTCTCAAAAGATACTTCTAAAAGAGTTAGTGGTGAAAATGTGACCCTGACATAAGGAAAGAAAGTGTTATAGTCCTAGTGCAAAAATTTGTTGCAGGAGCATCTTGGGTCTTGGAGCAATCTTGCATCAACCAAAAACATTTCTTTACAAGTCTATTGTTTTTAAGTAGCCTTGTTGTTGGAGCTGTATTTTTTGTATTCTACATGCCTATTGTGGGTAATGTTGTATCACCTAATATAGTAGTGCTATATTGAATACTAACTAATAAATGAAAGCATTCAAACAACTAAATAGTTAACAATTATGATAGGATAGGGTTATCACCAAAAGGAAGGCAAAACAAGAATGGTAAGCTCCTTGAGCATAACCTATGATGATGAAGCTATGTCCCTAATAGGTAAGGGATGTATACTCATGATGTGCTCAAGCTTCCAATAGGTGGGGGTTTTTATCAAGTGTGTAAATGGGTGAAGGTTTCAACAATGGAGGTGTGGATGTATTCCAGGATGACAATGGTGTAAAATGGCTATGACAGAGTGGTTAGTGGAGCATGGTAAGTTTGCATAAAAGTGGATTCCATTTGTGAAGGGAGAGAGTTTCATTTATAGGCTAAGGGGTAGAGGGATGAATGGCCAAGATGCAAGGATTGGAAAAATCTTAGAGAGGGTTAGGATGTCCTACAAGGAAGCACATTGATTATGCTAGTTTGGACCCAATTAGGAGGTGACACATGTCATAGGGTAGTTGAATAGAGGGAAGGGAAAGATGAATAGTCAAAAAAGGAGGCTCAAGAGATAAAGGTTCCATAAATGTTCATAAATTCTTTGTAAGAGCTTTTTAATGCTTGTGTAAGAGCCATAAATGCTTGAGGGTGAGGGTGAGGATGAGATTGTTGACTTTGGCTTCAATTAGCAAGTCTTAACCCTTGCTTAAAGTTGTGCACATGTTTAGGAGGGGTATTAGGCTTAGCTTAGAAAGGGGGTTAGGCAAGTGGCTTAGTTTTGATGGGATAGGTTAATTAGTAGGCTAAGTGAGGTCTAGTATGGGTGAATGGGTTTGATTAGGGATAAAGGTGGGTTTTAGGGGTTTAGATATTTTATTAAATGATTTATTTAATAAAATGTGGATATGGGATTAAATTAAATACATTTGAGAATTTATTTAATGTAATAGAGGAATAGGGATTTAATTGATAAGTTGATTTTGGGTTATCATTTGATTTTATCAATTGGACTATAATTAATTTAATTAATTAATTAACTAGGGGATGATGATTAATTAATTAAATAATAAATATTTAATCAGTAATATCCTAGGAGATGACTAAATATGATTATGTAGTGATGTAATTGGATTTAGGTGTCTACATATATCCCCTCTTTGATATAGTTCTGAAAATAACACTATTTCAAAGTTCATATATAAACGATGCAAAGAAGACCTTTTGAAGCAACATGGTTGCCCTAGTTTTGAGTAGAAGAGGAGAGAATGGACTAGGTGATGCCCCCTCAAGAAGGTGGTAGGGAAAGAAGGCAAGACCCAAAAACTTCTTGAAAAGTACAAGAATTGAGGGTGAGTAGGAGGACTAAGAATGGCAAAGAGAGGGAGTTTAAGGAAGCTCATATGCTCACTATGGGAGAATGATACAAAGGAAAACTTTGTGCACAATGATAAGCAATGGTTAAGAACACTAGTTATAGGGGGAGTGGAGAGGGTGATTGGTTGTTTGAAATGCAACCCAAGGAAGTGATTTGGAAGATGTTAGGGTTAGGGAGATTATGATTCTAGGATTATGATTGGTGATGACTAAGATTATGATTGATACAGGAGCTATGATTATAATTGATTTAGGAGCTATGATTATGATTGATGCAAGAGCTATGATTATTATTGATGCATGAGCTATGATTATGATTGATGCAGAAGATATGATTATGATTGATGTAGGAGATATGATTATGAGTGATGTAGGATTCGATACTATGGGATTGATAGATTGGATGGATAGTGATGGTAGGACTGATTGGATGGGATACTTTGATAGGATGTGATGTTTTTATAGGATGGGATGCTTGGATAGGATGGGATGTTTGGGATGCTTGGATAGGATGGGAGACTTGGATAGAATGGAAGTGTGGAATAATCTATTGAAGCTTGAGCCTGGGGGTGTTCCAAAGGGGAGCACCACCATACAATTGAGCACTTATTTTGATATAGGAATATTGGGGATATGCCAAGGTTACTAAGAACATCAAGGCCTTTGTACCAATATTACATAGGATTGACATGAAACAAACATGCAAGGATTGCCCCAACATTACACATGAATCTCGAAAGAATTAGAGTGGAAATGATATCAAGTAACCCACAAGAAAACATATTTCCCAAGTGCACCATGTAACCAAAAGTGATCACATGCTTGTAATATGCAAGGTTCATATCTAATTAACTCACAAGTAGAAAAAGAAGATGAAAGAGACCTGATCAAAACCTTGCTCTTGAATTTCCCCATTTGTAGCACACCATGATATAAAAGATCATTATGACCTTGAGGAGGAAACAACTCAAATCACTTGGAAGAGATGCTTTAAGAAGCAAACTTGAAATGCTAAAAAGAAAATAAATGAAAAGAAAATGTGAATCCATGAAAAAGAAACCTTTTTCTAGAGAGATTGGTAGGACTAGATGTTGATGGACCAAGATCAGATGAGAGGAAGGATGCATCTTGCAAGCATCCATTGGTAATATTAAGGACTAGGATGAGTTGGGCAATCAGAACCTTTTTAGGACAACATTTTGATGACAAGGGATATGCTAAAGCACCCAACCAAGAGAGCTACAATTTGTGATCAAGCATGAACTGACACAAAGAGATGAGAGATATACAATGGTACCAAGTGAAGGACTGACATGCAAGGAATATACGATTGATAGACCAAAAGTATGAAAAATGGATTATCATACAAAAGAGTAGCATGATAGGATACCAGCAAGAAAGATAAAGATGAGAAGATAGCAAATAAAAAGATCAGGATGAGAAGATAGAGGAAAAAAAGCATGGGATAAGGATATAAAGGAAATGAAAAGATTGGGATGGGAAGATAGAAGATGAAAAGCTCAAGATGGGAAGATAGAGGATAAGCGTGGAATAAGGAGATAAAGTGGATGGAAAGCTAGGGATGGGAAAATAGTGGATGAAAAGATTAAGATAGCGAATGAAAAGCTCAAGAGGAGGAGATAGCAGATAAAAAGATCAAGATGAGGAGATATAGGGGAACCTTAGGATAAGGAGATAGAGGGGATGAAATAGCTTAGGATGAGGAGATAGCATGAAAGTGTGGGATAAGGAGATAGAGGAAAAGAGTAGGATAAGGAGATAGAGGAGATGAAAATCTTGGGATGAGAAGACAATGAATTGAGGTGGATAGGGTGATGGGGAGAAGGGAATGATATAATTGAAGACAAGGAGTGGGAAGGACACATCCCAATGATGAGGATTGGGGTGTGACCAAGGCTGGTGATTGGATGAGTTGAAAGATGTGTGATGGGATGGTGCAGTGGATAGTAGATTTTTAGGAGCATTAGGATATAAATAGATGGAATCAGGGTATATGGTGATGATCAAGAGCTAGATACCAATGTCAGGGGATGTACCAAGTGATAAGAGGGATAGATGGTGGGTAGTACAAGGATAGAACAAAAGGGTATGACTAATTTTGGGGATAACAAGATGAAAATAGGGCTAGAATTAGGGGGATGGAAAGATGGACACAACATGATCTCCAAGGAATATAGTGCCCCTAGTTATTATATTTTATTTAAGAGGAGGTTTTATGAGGGATGTGATAGGATGGAAAATTGCTCAGCAAGAAGATGAGGGAGATAGATGGAAGCTAGGATGTGAAAGGTGAACGAGGTAGAGGGTAAGCATGATGGATGGATGAGGCTCATGGAGGGATTATATGGATGAAATAATGGGTGGATAAAGGCTAGGTGGATACAAAATTTGATGAGGAATGGATGTCAAAAATGATGACCAAAAGCATGTATCTAGTGGTGAACTTTGTTTTGATCACGATCCAAAGAGGATGGTGGGTGAAATAGATAAGATGCTAGTAGCATGGTGGGACGAGATGAGTATGGCAAGTGAGGAAATGTGCCCCCAAGTGTGCAGAGAATTTGGATGGAGGGGTTATGCATGGTGCTTTTTTTCAAAGTTTTCATCATGGTACTTATCCAAGGCACTTGAATTGCCAAGTTTTCACCAGTGGATGGATTTTATTTTTTTTGACTTTTTCAATGCATTTTTACTCATAGATGTTGGTAGGAAGGGAGAGAGTAGAAAATGATTGGATTATATAAGTGGAATGGTGGGTGGGAGTTGGTAGATAAGGGATGGGAAGACATAAGACTTGTGGGTAAATGGATGAGGAAAATGGAATGATCATCATTGGCACACACCTTGAGAGGTGATGAAGTAGTGAGAAAAATATTTTTCAATGAGGTTAAGGAGAAAATGGAGGAAGAGAAATATAATTACTAAAAGTAAAGTTGGAAGATGGAGTACTAGAATTTTAGGACAAGAAGCAGAGGGACCAAAAGTGGACTACGTGGGTAAAGGATGTATATATGCAGATTTGGATAAAGTATGAATAGATGAGGTTTTTTGAGTAGCAGGAATGGACACCAATTGAGATTTTTCTATGAGATGCATATCTTTTATAAGAATCTTGGGTATCTGCATGATTTTTGAATTTTTCAGCTTTGGCTCTCTTGAATTTTTCTTTGATTTGGATTAAATGATTCTCATTGAGAACATGTATTTGAGAAGGGACATGTCGATACTTGTATTTTTGTGGATTTTTGGATTTATTCTTTTTTTATTTTGGCATTCAACATGCTTCTATTAGCCATGGTATGGGAACAAGAGCATGGAGGATATGGATGGATTATGGATGGAGTGATAGAGGTTGAAGGTTGGAAGGGATTCAAGGACGAGTGCCTTTGATGATCTAGCTTGTGGATTTGAGGAGATGGAATGATGGATTGAAATACAAGATATGGATGCATATAATTGCCCAAAATGGATGGAGGGAATGAAGGATAAGGACATAAATTAGATGGAAATGAGGAAGAAATATGTCCCACAATAGATGGAGGAGATAAAGGATTTTTATTAGATATATAAGGACCCAAAATAGATGGAAAGGGTGGGGGATTTAGATACTGGATATACGGATCCAAAATAGAGGGTTGGAAAGTAGTAGGATAAGGGCCAAAATAGATGTAGAAAAAGATGGATGGGTACTTTGGGGTGAAGATGGAAGGACTTGGGAACATGAAGGGTAGGAGGGATACCAACATCTAGAGATTCACTTTTATTTCTTTCTTCAATATGATGTTCATTATTTGGAATACAAGATGTGAGTCCATTACTAGCTAAAGGAGTCAAAGCTTTGGATATGATAGTAATTTCTTCTTCTATGGATCTATCATCATAGATTATAGGATATTTATGATCATGAAGCTAAGGGGATTGAAGGATAGGATCTTGATGTGGATGGGTTGATGGAAATGGATCTTGAGATGGAGTAGGTAAGATGGTAGGATTTAGATATGGAGGGGATGGTAAAAGTGCATGATGTAGGGGAATAAGTGGGATGGTGGGATCTTCTTTTATGTCATGGGATATTTCAACATGCTTTTGGATAATATCTTGATAGGAATGGATGTGAGTGGATGGTATGATAAGAGAAGTATGGATGGTTCTTTAAGTGAGGTAGATGGATGGGTGGGAGTTTCTTCAATGGGAATGGCTTGATGGGGGAGGGACTCATTAGGTTTATTACATAAAATTTGGGTAATGTTAGGAGGAGGAGATGTGAATGGGATTTGGAGGGATTCAATGGATGGGAGGTAGGAGATGGAAGGGGTTTGATAAGTGGGGTGGAGGAAATAGGGATGATAGCAATAAGATGATGTAAGAGGAATGATGGGTGTGGGAGATGGATTTTCTTTGTGTTTCCTTGTAAAATTTGTTGGAGATGAGTGTTTTGGATTGGAAAGAGTAAGGGGATTGGGGTGATGTGTTGTATGATAGGATTGGTTGGAGGATTTGGAAAGTGGTTTGGAGGATATTGGGATGGTGGGCTTGGACTAGGGATGTAGCTACTAGAATTGGTCTAAAATGGTGGCAACTAGGATATGAAGGTGGAGGAAGATGGAGATATAACTTATGTATAAGAGGAATATGTGGGTACAATATAGGAAGGAGGTGGGGATGAGGACAATAATGGATTTCCCTTGTCAAAGGCATGGTAAGGAGTACTAGTGGGTATGCATGGAGGAATGTTTGGATTTTGGAGGATGTTAGGAGCAATATCTCTAAGGCTTTCAATATACTCATTATAGTCGACAAGATTTTCATCATCATTAGAATAGGATGGAGTGGGAGAAAAGGTGGGATGACCAAACTCTTCATAATAGGATTGTGACATCATGTTTTGGGGATGAAGGATGAATATGGAAATGCAAATTAAGATAAGTTGGTAATCTTAGATTTGGATTTGGATTAAGTGCATGATAGGAGGAAAGATTGACTCTAGAGGATATGGAAATGGGGTGGGAAATGACTAAAAAGACTTAGCTAGCTTAAGATAAGGTAGATTGGATGGAAGACATAGAATGACATAAGAGAGGATGTGATTAGGATGAAAATGTTGTGCCAATTTGGATGAATCTCAGATGAGATAGTGATTACACTAAGTATTCCTTTTATTTGGGTTGAATGATTTACTAATGGATAAAGTGGAGCAAACTAGACATAGGGTTATTGCAAATTGACTTGCTAATAACCCTCTCAAAGGACATATAAGTGATATCTTTTGATAATTACACTCAAGCACATCAAACACATCAATAACCCTATAAGATGCTTTTCTAGGATATACAAGATTAGCTAGAGATGTCCTCAATTAATGCAAGGTATGTGAGACTCAATTCTATAGATGAAATAAAATAATGCCACACAACTAAGAGAAGATGATAACCCAAATCTCCACCTTCACTTCCCAAAGGTATAAAGTTCTTTGGGGCTTAGCCAAGAGTGATAAGATTATGATTCCAAGAGAGGTGTCTTTTGATTCACCTCCCAATATTTATACTCTGCCAAAATGCTAGAGTTGAGGTCATCCCAAGGGTTGATTAAATTCCCAAGAAGGCCTCCTAAAAAGTGTAAAATAAGACCACATAAGTGGTCTTAGGTTTAAAAGACACTTTATTGTTTTCAATTGATGATTTATATTTTGTAATCTATGATTGAATACACATATGTTTAAGCATGCATATTCATTTCCAACTTGGCAACATCATCAACATAATGAAAATTGAGAGTTTGTCAACATAAGAAATTTGAGCATCGTCAACATGAGAAATTTGATAAGGGTTGAGTGAACAAGTCAATCCATTTATGCATTCAAGGTTGAGTGATTTATTTTTAAGACCCAAAGTCAAAGTGTGAGATATAACAATAATTATTTGATCCTTGACATTCAAGATTGCATTTGTTGTTTAAACATGCATTCCAATTAAAAGGTTGATTTTAGTCCATGGCATTCAAGATTGATTTGAGCAACATTCATTCAATTAAATGTTTGTTTAAACATGCAAGTTCACTCCAAGAAAAATCTACAAAAAAAATGGTTAGGCTTTGAAGATGCTCCAATTTGTAATGCTACAAAAAATCAATTTGATTAGTCACACAAAAAGAAATCCCCAAAATCAAAGCTTAACTATGGGAAAAAAAGTTTTTAACTTTTTTTTTTCTTTTTTATAGGCATAAAAATGCTTAGAATTATCCCTATCCTACATAATCACAAAAATTCAAAATTTGATTTACTACATAATCACCAAAATTCAAATTTTGGTTTATACTCTCTTAATTTTTTTTAAAAATAGTGATCTGGTAAGCAAAATAGTGATTCCACATCATGGGATCATGGTACAAAGATTGGTGAAAATAATGAAAAATTGGGCCATAGGAAAAATACTCACAGTGTAATCTCACAAAATAGTGATCTTGCGGGCTTATGGAACATGTTTCTGCTAGCAAGTGTATTCACGAGATTGAGGACAAAAGAGAAAATTGGATTTATGGGCTCGGCTATTTTGCTCAAGCTATGGGATTATGATTTCACACTATAGGATTGTGATTTTGTGGCCATAGGATCACAATTTTGCAACTACAAGATCACAATTTTGTGGTGTTTGCAAGGTGTTTTAATAGGAATTTGATTGGATAGTCAGGAAAATGCTTTCTGATTAGGGATTTGGTACCTACAAAAAATATTAAGAAACCAACTACTTACAAAAACAAGCACAATATGTAGTTTGGTTAGTTAACAAAAGAAGTGAAATAATATGATTAGAATGACCTAAATGTAGGGTCCCACCAGGCATGCCAAAATGTATCACCTAATCTAATAGTGCCATATTGAATACTACATAATAAACAAAAGCAATCTCACAACTAAACAGTTAACACTTATGATGGGATGGGGTTATCGCCAAAAGGAAGGCAAACCAAGAATGATAAGATCCTAGGGCATAACCTATGATGAAAAAGCTATGTCCCTGATGGGTAAAGGATGTATGCTCACAATGTGCTCATGCTTCCAATATGTGGGGTTTTTTATCAAGTGTGTATATGGGTGAACATTCAACAATGGAGGTGTGGATGTATTTCAGCATGACAATAATGTAAAATGGCTATGATGGAGTGGTCAGTGGAACATAGTAAGTTTGCATAAAAGTGGATTCCATTTGTGAAGGGAGAGGGTTTTATTTATAGGCTAAGGGGTAGAGGGATGAATGGACAAGATGCAAGGATTGGAAAAAGCTTAGGGAGGGCTAGGATGTCCTAAAAGGAAGCACATGGATTATGCTAGTTTAGACCCAATTAGGAGGTGACACATGTCATAGGGTGATTGGATGGAGGGAAGGGCAAGATGAATAGTCAACAATGGAGGCTCAAGAGATAAGGGCTCCATAAGTGTTCATAAATGCTTTGTAAGAGCTTTTTAATGCTTGTGTAAGAACCATAAATGCTTGAGGGTGAGGGTGAGGATGAGATTGTTGACTTTGGCTTGGGTTAGCAAGTCTTGACCCTTGCTTAAAGTTGTGCACATGTTTAGAACAGGGATTAGGCTTAGCTTAGAAAGGAGGTTAGGGGCAAGTGGCTTAGCTTTGATGGGATGGGTTATTAGGAGGCTAAGTGAGGTTTAGTATGGGTGAATGGGTTGGATTAGGGATAAATGTGGATTTTAGGGATGTTTTAGGGGTTTAGATATATTATTTAATAAAATGGGGATATGGGATTAAATTAAATTTATTTGAAAAATTATTTAATTTAATAGAGGAATAGGGATTTAATTGATAAGTTGATTTTGGGTTATCATTTTATCATTTGATCTTATCAATTGGACTATAATTAATTATATTAATTAATTAACTAGGGTATGATGATTAATTAATTCAATAATAACTATTTAATCAATAATGTGTTAGGAAATGATTAAATACGATTACCTAGTGATGTAATCAAATTTAGGTGTCTATAATATAACTAAATTTCCTTAATGATTTAGATCTTTCTTATTTTAGGTAGTGTAGAGGGCATAGATTAATATCATCAGGAAAAGGATCAAGTCCTAGTTCATCATGAGTTTGTAGATATGGCCATTTTCCTAACACATCAATTTTCTACCAATTTTTGCATCTAATTTCTATGCCTAACTTCCATGATGCTTGCGTAGTTATCCTTAATGAATCATCCTTTGTGTAATTAGAAAATTGAAGAGGACCTAAGTTAATACCTTCACTTAAGTGTGAAAATCCTAATTCAATAAGTGTGAAGAGATATCATCATTTTCCTTGGGCATCAATTTTTGGGCAGTTTTCATGAAGCATGTGGAGTTTTCCATTTTGCATGGTTTTGTATGATGAAATGGGATCTTTCTAAGATATGGTCATGTTATTGGGTCATGTGTGGACCTAAATATAACTTGGAATTGATTTTTTTTCCCATTTTTTATAGTTTTTCTTTACTCTTCAAGGTGGACCTATAATGTAATTAAATTACTGACTAGCCAACTTGTGGCTTAACTGGCTATATAAGGAGCTTGGATTTTTGTAGAAAATTAGAATATAGATGAGATGATGTAGAAGAAAAATCATGAGAAGATCCTAGAGAGGAAGGCTAGATGTGATCTTGGATTGATTTCATAATTCTTTGTATATGGCCACAACCCAAAAGGCCTCATTGCCGGGCATGTTTGGATTTTTGTTATGAAAGTTAATTGATTACATTCATATGGTTGTGTAGAATTTGGTGTCTTGTCCTCTATTATTCATTTAATTTTTATGTTTCTTTCATGTGTAACTCTAAGTAGGGGATATTCATAGGTTTAATTTGGACTCATTCCTCTTGAATTTGTTTGTCCCTCTATTAGGTGGTATCAGAGCAGAGTTCTTTCTTGTGGATTGGATCATGGAGAACCTTATTGGATTTGTTGTAGGGTGGTAGATCTAAGCTCTGACCTATGTTGAGATAGATTGAAACCAGACTTGAAGTTATAGAGACAATGAAAAGAAGAGTTGTACATATTGATGATATTAGTGATGAAGAAGAGGCAACAGCTAATCCTAAACCTATACCTAAAGTTGAACAAGATGAGGAAAGACTTTTGAGAGTTTTATCTAAAGCTAATTCCAGACTTGTTGTAGAAGTTTCTTACTATGATGGAAGACTTGAGACTAATGCATTGCTGGATTGGATCTCTAAGATGGAAAAATATTTTGAGTATGAAGGTAGTCTTAATAATAAGAAGGATAGATTCCAGCCATAAAGTTGAATGGCCATGCATCTCTTTCATGGGATCATTGACAAACTGATAGACAAAAGAGAGGAAAAGAAAAGATCAAAACATGGATGAAGATGCTTGGAAAGATGAAGGAGAAGTTTCTCCCAGCAAACTACTAGATTAGTTTGTTGAGAAAATTGCATAATTTGAGACAAAAGGAAATCAGTGTGAAGGAATATACTGAGGAATTATACAATTTGGATATCATATCTAGACATGTTGATGATGAAGTTGAGAAAGTGGTTAGATACCTGAATGGCCTAAGAGCATCAATTCAAGATGAGATTAGCTATGTTAAGATGCATAGCGTAGAAGAGGCATATCAATTTTCTTTGAAAGATGAAGAAAGGTTATCAAAAAGACATGATCAAAGGCAGAGAGGAATAGGTGGGAGATTTCAAAGAAGTAGAGGTAAAGCCTATGGAGAAAGTAGCAAATCTAATGGCACAATGCAAGATAAAGGATGGAAAGATGAACCTACTAAAAGAGGTAATTACTATACAGGTGGCTATACTAGTTACTCTAGGAATAATAATAGTGGGAAAAGAGAAGACAAATATTGATTTAGAGGTACTTGTTACAAATGTGGTGAAGAAGGACATAGGGCCTTTGAATGTACTAACTCTAGAAAGAAGATTGGAGGTAATAGCAGAAATATTTTAACTTATAAAGAAGTTGTTGAAACACCTAATGAACCTAAAAATGGTGAGAACCTGATGTTAAGAAGGATTTTTTGGAATGAAAAAGTTGACAAGGAACCTATTTTGAGAAGAAGTTTGTTTAAAAATAGATGTAAGATCATTGGAAAATATTGCAAAGAAATCAATGATAGCAAAAGTTCAAATAATTTGGTATCCAAAGAGCTGGTTAATAAATTGCAATTGTAGAGATTAAGACATCCTAAGCCTTACCATGTTACTTGGATCCAAAAGGATTATAACTTACTTGTATGTGAAAAATGCCTTCTAAAATTTAAAATTGGGAATTATCATGATGAAGTCTTGTGTGAGATTATGTCTATGGATTGTTGTCATATTCTTTTGGGTAGACCTTTGTACTATGATATAAAAACTTTACATGATGGTAGATTGAATTAGTATACTATTTGGGTGGAAGGTGTAGACACCTAAATTTGATTACACCACTTTTGTAATCCTATTTAGTTATCTCTAAAGGCATCATTAATTAAATTTCTATTTAATTAATCCTTTGCCATCCCCCATCTGATTAATTTAATTAATCATCTATAGTCCTAATTGATAAATCAAATAACCTATTATTTATCAATTAATCCTATTCTTCTATCTAATTCCAAAATCCTCATTTATTAAATAAATCTATTTGATAAATAAATCCCTCAAATCTAATAACCTCTAAACTATCCTAAACCCTCTTTTTAGCCTAATCCCATCCACCCATACTAACCAAGCTTAGCCACTAACTCACCCACCCTCATTGAATGCCATCCACTTGCATATCTCTAACAAGCCTAATCTAATCCTAAATCACTCTTAATCCCCCCCTAACCTTGTCACATTCCCTAAGTAAGCTTAAGACTTTCCTAAGCCAAGCAAAGTCAACAATCTCAACTCCTTCCAAAATATCCCAACCACTAAGCCTTCAATGCTCTTACAAAGGCCATAAAGACTCTTACAAGCCCATTCATTTCTCTTACAAGCCATTATGAAAGGTCTTTATGAAAATATTATCCCTTGAGCCTCCTTTGTTGACTCATCCATCCCCTTACCTCCATCCACTCACCCTGTGACATGTGTCACTCCTTGGTTGATGCTAAACAAGCACAATCCATGTGCTCCCCTTTGAGTGCATCTTAGCCCTCCTTAAGCTTTTATCTCTCCTTGCATCTTAACCCTCCATCTCTCAAGCCCTTAGCCTATAAATTGAATCCCCTCCCAAGCCATTTCATCACAATCCTTGAGCTAAAGTTATAATGCCATTTTGAGAGCAAGTTTTACATCAAATCCATTCACCCAAGCCAAAATCTATCAAGGACACTATTGAAGCTAGTTTGAGAAGCCTTGAGCATACATACCAAATCTAAGAAAATAGACTCATCCCTAAATCAAGTCACCATCCTCATTGGGAGAGCCATTCTATGGCTCATATTCTCATTTGAGGGTTTCACTTTGTCTCTCATATATGTTATGGTTTTTATGCTAGTTAATGCTTTTGTTCTTTTAATAGATTAGTAGTTCTTGCTAACATATTTCTCATATATATTTTGGCACACCTGGTGGGACCTCACTATGGGTCATTTAATCATCCATTTCTATCTATATGTTGTTTTTTCTAATAATCTAATATTTCTTGTTATTTGAGTGAGTTGTAAGGTGTTTCACTTATTTTTGCAGGTTGGAGGACGCACTTAGGAAGAAAACATACCCTCTAAAAATCCAAAAATAACCAAAAAAAAAAAAAATTCCAAAAAAATCTGTGCATTTTAGTTTTTTTTCATGCAGTGTTGTCTCCATAGATTGGCGTCTGTGCCTGCAAACTGTCATCTCTACTAGCTACTTTGTCATCTCCGCAACCAAACTATCGTCTCCACCTAGTTTTTTGCTGTCAATGCCACCACTAGACTATCATCTCTAAATCTTTAACTGTTGTCTCTACAAATCAGCGTCTTTGCCAGCTACTCTGTCATCTCTGCAACCTAAACTATCATCTCCATTGCTACCAACCTAAACTATCATCTCCACAAATCAGCATCTCCGCAGATCAGCGTCTTCGCCTAGTTTCCTATTTTCTGTGCCGACAAACTAAACTGTCATCTTCGCATCTTTCTTTGTCATCTCCACATATCAGCGTCTCCGCAGATTAGTGTCTCTGTAGTTTGCCATCTCTGCCTGGTAAACTGTCATCTCCACCTATCTTTGTTACATTTCTATTTTAACATCTTTATTTTTACACTTTGTAGTTTTTTTTTTTTTTAAAGAGTATAAATCAAATTTTAACTTTTGGTGGTTCCATAGAGGAGAGATTTTTTTAAGCATTTTTACACCTAGGAAAAAGAACAAAAAAAAGTTAAAATTTTTTTCCCATAGTTAAACTTTCATTTTGGAAAACTTTGGGTTACTAATCAACTTGACTTTTTTTTTTGTAGCTATTGCAGGTTGGAGCACATATGAAACCACTAACCATATTTTTTGCAGGTTTTCATATTGCTAAAATGAACTTGAATGTTTAAGCATTTTTCTTTGAATGAATGTTGCTCAAACACAATCCTGAATGCAATGGATTAAAATCAATCTTTTTTTGAATGCATGCTTAAAACAAACAAACTCAATCTTGAATGCAAAGGATCAATTAACCATTGCAATATCTCACACTTCAATTTTGGGCATAAAAAGAATCCACATTTTAGAAATCTTCTAAGTTATAAAAACTAATAAAGATGTTTTGAGTGAGTTAGTAGTTGGACTCACCCTCTTTAATCACCCATCAATTTAACCATTGGTTGCAATCTCAGTGCCATCTATGGGGATGGGTCCACCTAAGAGGCTGTTAAGTGCTCCACACAAATCAAACTCCACTCACTTGGGTTTTTAGTGGTTTTTCTAAGTTAGAAAATCTCTTGAATGAGCATTAGTCTTGCTAACACTTTATTTGAGTGTAATAATTGAACACATCTTGATGTGGAGGGCCTTCGGGCATGCGCTTAACAAATCAAGTTTCACATATCTTTTTTTTGGGCTTTAAACAAACTCACACTCAATCTTGAATGCCTAACAATCAATGAACATCACATGGTTTTGATGCATTTTCAATGATGCTTGCATTTCATATGTTGACAATCTCTTGACTTCCATTATGTTAACGATGCTATCAAGTTGGAATGAACATTGTATGCCATAATCACAAGTGTCTTCAATCATAACTTGCAAAATCTAAATCATCAATTGGAATGAATGCGTGTCTTTTAAAACCCAAGATCATGTATGTGGTCTTGTTTTACACTTTTTAGGAGGCCTACTTGCAGATTTCATCACCCCTTGGATGACCTCAACTCCAGCATTCTAGTAGAGTATAAAGATCGAGAAGTGAATCTAAAGAAACCTCTCTTGGAATCAAGATTTTGTCACTCAGGCTAAGCCTCGAGGAACTTTATACCCTTGAGAAGTGAAAGAGGAGAAGTGGGTTACCACTCCTCTCAATTGTGTGACATCTTTTTGGTTTCATCTACGGATTTGGGCCTCACGTACCTTGCATATATCAAGGACTCCCTAGCTAAACCAAATTTCATCCTTGTAGAAAGCTTCCTAGGATGTTGGTATATTTGACGTGCTTGCTCCAAAATTTTGTTTGCTTATTTTTTCATAGCCTTTGAATAAATGTTTGCCAACTTTGGTCAAAATCCCAGAAAAAGTAGAAATCTCCCAACTCAAGGCATACTTAGCATAGCCACTGCCTCATCAGAAGATCATCCAAGCCCCCTTAGTTATTTTCTTTAGAACAATCCCAAATCCAAAGTCCATCCAAATCATCCCCCCTAGCCAGCTAGCAACCCAATCCAAAATCACACCCAAGCCTTTCAAGAGTTGTTGTCATTCTACCAGAATTTGCTATCCAATCAATCCTACCAACCAACCAATCTCACCAAGGTTATCCCTCTGACAGAGCATTGTCTAGGGTAATCCAACTTTGTCACTTGTATCCCTCATCACCTTGAGCTAAAGGTTGGGATCCACAAGTGGTCAATCTCATGTCATGCCCATAAGATCATTAGTCTATCCTTAAGTTGACACAATCTCCACCAATCCAGTGCATAGGAAAGCAAAACTCTCACTTTTTGACAGCATGCCCTTGAAGTCTTCCATCCACAAGAACGCCAAAAATCTCTAGCCAATCCTCTTTAGGTCTGTCATACAACTTTGACTCTCCCTAGGAAATCCTTCATCAACCAATCCAAAATTTGCGCTTAATCTAAATCCAACCATGAGGCTTCCTGTTCATCCATATGCAAGACCCCATCCCCATCCAACTCATCATCAAAACATGCAATCCCAAACCTATCATGATGTGTTTGGTCATATTGTCCTTGCTCCTACCACCTCCTATTCCAATGATGATGAAAATCTTGTTGATTATGATGAGTATATTAAAAGCCTTAGAAACATTCCCCCAATCATCCTCCAAAATCCAAGTATTCTTCCAAACTATCTAGTCATGCCATTTGATATCCCAGCTTCTCCTCCATCACCCAATCAACCAAGCTTCCAATCTTCCACCCCCATCACACTAGCTATTCCTATCAATCCACCTCCACCTCTGACACATGAGTCTCCAAGGAATCTCCTAGAGGAAATACAAGAAAAGCCACCTCCACCAGCTGATAACCCATGTCATCTAATCCAACCATGTGAAGTAGTCAGTGATGAAGCTTCCCCATCTATAATATCACCTCCATCTTCCATTGCTATCATCCCCATACCATCCATCAAATTGCTTAAAATCCTTCCACTTCCCACAAGCATCAAAATCCCAACACCTGTCAAATCCCTCCAAATCCTATCCACATCACCTCCAAGCATTTCCCAAATCTCTTGTAATGACCCTTATGCATCCATCTTCTACTCACCCATCTCCACTACTGAATCTTCCATCTATCCATCTGCTGCCTTTGAAGAATCCATCCCTTCACCTCTTATCGCATCATCCACTCCAATCCAATCCTATCAAGATCCTACCCAAAAGCATGTTTACATCCCTCAAAGCATAAATGAAGATATCATCATACCATGTCTTCCATCCATAGTGCAGTCACCACCCCCTCCATCTCCAAAACCTCAAGCCATACCTCCTCTATTGTAGGATATCTTTTCATCCCATCAGCTAAATCAAGATCCTATCCTACCATCTCCTCTGCTCCATGCTTCCATCCTACCACCTATCCAAGCTATTCCACCATCTATAATCTACCCTCTTGGTTCACTTACATTCATCCATGGTGGCCTCCTCTCAACAGAAGAATTAAGAACAATATCTCCCCATTGCAGTACATCTGATAAAGCACTTCCACCATTTTTTGCAAGCAAAAAGTATCCTCAGCTAGTTCAAATGCTCAATTGATAGCATTATCAAGGTCAAGTTTTAGGACAACAAGAGCAAGGAATCAAAACGCCTATTATTGCACAAAAAAATCTAGGATTTCATGGTCTTGGAAATGTATCCAAAGGCTCACCATCTAAAGGTGTTGGTAAACCACACCCCCAAACCAAGCCTCTCTCCAAACCCACCATTCTAGCCTCCCATCACTCCTTCAAGAAATCTTATGTCATCCCCCCACCACCATCTTTGCAACCCAAAACAGCCTACCATATCCCCCCTTCATCCGCTAAATCCATTTTGGGTCCCTATGTTCCAAAATCTATGATATTCCATCCTCCTATCAGCCATCATAAAAATCCTATTCCCTCCATTCCTATGCAAGATCAAAAAAGGCACATATTAGGGAACATCATCCATCATGATCCTCCTACATGCTCTTCCATATCCTCTCCATCTCACAAAACTTCTCCTAACCATCTTCCCAACAGCTTACCACAGTAATGCGAATGCCAACTTCAAAATGCATAAAGCTAAATATCTACATCATAGGCAATCATATGTCTATTCTAAAAGACATACTCCAAAAAGGAAAAATCCAATCAAAGAATGCAAAATAATGCAATAGCCTATGAAAAGAAAATCCAAAACCATGTGGATCCCAAAGAAAAAAGTTGAAACCCAATGCATAATGGCATCCACCATTGCTAATCCCCCACCCAGTGATTTGTGTCCCCCATCTCCTAACTCCATCTTGGGTGCCTATATCTTCAAGCACGCTTCCACAAATCCTCCATCACGCCCACATCTACCATCTATCCCCCATATGCTTTTTTCATACTTGTCCCAATATGTGCCAATGTTGATACTGCAAGCATCCCCATCTCATGCTCCTTTCCAGCCTTTTCATCCCTCCATCTCCTACCATCAATTCCATCTAATCCAATCTATTGCATAAATCACACATCTGGTGTACCAATAGCTAGCAACAAAATTGAACATTCCAATAGCCAGTGAAAAATTCCAAAAAAGTCAAAAATAGCTAAAGAAAGCCAAAATCATTCCAGCAAAGTCCAAAGTCAAAAAGTTAAAAAAAATAAAGAAAAATAAAGCATCCACTGGTGAAAACTTGGCAATTCAAGCGCCTTGGACAAGTACCATGATGAAAACTTGGCAAACAAGCATCATGCGTAATCTAGCCTTCCCCAGCTTAGCCTATCATCCTCATACTTTTGGTCACATCTTGTCATCCAGCTCCATCTTCCAATTTATCCACCTATCTTTCATCCTCCACCTTTTATCTATCACCATCCACTTATCTTTTGCAGCTTCAAGCAATCATCCCAACTATCATCCATCTCTGTAGTGCCTTCAGCTTTTCCATCCTAGCTTCAATCCTATCACATCCATTGTAAGACCTCCTTCCACATGTTATCACATCCATCCTCCCTTGTCATTGGTATCTCACTCTAGCCTATCCTCGGGCAAATCCAATGTCATCCTCTCATTAGCCACTCACTCTAGTGCCATCTATCAGCTCAGCTACCACCAATCTTAGCATTGTCCCCATCCTTGGTCGCATATCTATCATTATCATTGGATGCATCCTGCCAGATCCATACCTTTCACTATCACCCCATCCTTAGATTTCGCATCTTGCACAACATCGAACCATCCTGCTATCCTATCATCTTGAGCTTTTTGCCTACTCGTAAATATCTTGGTCCGTCAACTTGTACATCCTCTTTTGCTTAGTACCATTGTATCTATCTAGCTTTCGTGTCAGTTCCTCCTTGATCAGCATCTTGCACACATCGTACAACCCTTGGTTAGCTATTCCAATGCATCCTTTAGCTAGATCTTCTATCACCAAAGTGTTATGCTTCTTAGTTCAGCTTTCCAAATGCATCACTCATCTAGATCCATCAGCTTAGGTGCTCTCTGATAGATCCTTGTAGGATATAGCTTTCCTCATGTCTAATTTTGGTCCTTTAGTACCTCGTCCTACCCATCTCATTGGCAAATGGTTCTCTTTTGGATTTTTGCTTTCTTTTGATTTGGAATCTTCCCTTTTGGGTCTTGAAATATCTTTTCCAAGCAATCTTTTTGTTCCCTCCTCAAGGTTGTCATGATCTTCCATATCATGGTATGCTGTGAATGGGGCAATCTAAGCATAAGGTCTTGATTAGGTCTTTTTTTTTTTTCTTTTCTGCTTGTGGGTTACCTAGTGTTAGTTGCACTCTAATTCTTTTGAGATTCATGTGTGATACTGGGGCAATCCTTGCGTGTTTGTTTTGATTCAGTCCTTCAGTCCTCTGGACAGTTGGTGAAAAGGCCTTGATGTTCTTGGTAATCTTGGCAATTAACCAACAGTCCTATAGCAAATCTAGTGCTCAACTACATGGTGGTACTTCTCTTTGAAGTATCCCCCCACTCAAAAAGCTTCAATCATTTTCCTTCATCTCCATTATCCCCCATCCATATCTAGCATCTGTCTCTCCTACCGCAACTTATGCATTAGTATCTCTTTGAATCAATCTTCACTTTTAGCTTTAGGGATCCACAATCCTAGTCTTAGGGATCCACCAATCCAATCAATCCACCAAGCCTCATCTTTTGAGATCCACAATCCTAGTCCTAGGGATCTCTGAAACCCATCTTCTACCAATCTAACTCTTTGAAATCCTATTGCATCAGCTTGTTAATCCCCTCATCCATCTTCCCATCCTTGATTCCTTTTATAGCACTCCGCTCCTTCATCCTCCCCCCAATCTTGAAAGTCTTAAGCTTATTTACTCTTCTGCTTCTGATTTTGCCCTTTCTCATTCTCTTGTAGTGAGAGTTTGAGCTAATTTAGCCTCTTCTCTTAAGCCACTCTTTGTCCTCCCATCTTGAATTCTTTTATTTTTCAAGAAGCCTTCAAGTCTCATTTTCTCTCCTTGTCGCCTTCTTGAGGGGGCATCTTTATGTCTAGTCTCTCCTCTTCTTATCTGAGATTGGGGCAACCTTGTTGCTAAAACATCTTCCTCGTGTCTTCTTCATTCGAACTTCTTTGAAATAGTGTTGTCTCAATACTATGCCAAAGAGGGGGAAAATGTAGACACCTAAATTTGATTACACTACTTTTGTAATCCTATTTAGTTATCTCTAAAGGAATCATTAATTAAATTCTTATTTAATTAATCCTTTGCCATCCCCTAGCTGATTAATTTAATTAATCATCTATAGTCCTAATTGATAAATCAAATAACCTATTATTTATCAATTAATCCTATTCTTCTATCTAATTCCAAAATCTTCATTTATTAAATAAATCTATTTGATAAATAAAGCCCTCAAATCTAATAACCCCTAAACTATCCTAAACCCCCTTTTTAGCCTAATCCACCCCATCCACTATACTAACCAAGCTTAGCCACTAACTCACCCACCCTCATTGAATGCCATCCACTTGAATATCTCTAACAAGCCTAATCTAATCCTAAATCACTCTTAATCCCCCCCCTAACCTTTTCACATTCCCTAAGTAAGCTTAAGACTTTCTTAAGCCAAGCAAAGTCAACAATCTCAACTCCCTCCAAAATATCCCAACCACTAAGCCTTCAATGCTCTTACAAAGGCCATAAAGACTCTTACAAGCCCATTGATTGCTCTTACAAGCCATTATGAAGGGTCTTTATGAAGATATTATCCCTTGAGCCTCCTTTGTTGACTCATCCATCCCCTTGCCTCCATCCACTCACCCTGTGACATGTGTCACTCCCTGGTTGATGCTAAACAAGCACAATCCATGTGCTCCCCTTTGAGTGCATCCTAGCCCTCCTTAAGCTTTTATCTCTCTTTGCATCTTAACCCTCCATCCTTCAAGCCCTTATCTTATAAATTGAATCCCCTCCCAAGCCATTTCATCGCAATCCTTGAGCTAAAGTTATAATGCCATTTTGAGAGCAAGTTTTACATCAAATCCATTCACCCAAGCCAAAATCCATCAAGAACACCATTGAAGCTAGTTTGAGAAGCCTTGAGCATACATACCAAATTTAAGCAAATAGACTCATCCCTAAATCAAGTGACCATCCTCATTGGGAGAGCCATTCTATGGCTCATATTCTCATTTGAGGGTTTCACATTGTCTCTCACATATGTTATGGTTTTTATGCTAGTTAATGCTTTTGTTCTTTTAATAGATTAGTATTTCTTGCTAACATATTTCTCATATATAGAAGGAAAGGAAAGAAACTATTGGAAATATATAGAATAGGCTAAGTTACTGAGATGGGAGGGGTAAATCAGTAACTAGTAAAATGTAACGCTTATTTACCAATTAATCCATCGTGTGTATTTAGATCTAATTGCATGCATAAGAAATAGAAAGCATCAAAAAATTCATAACACTTTTGACACACAATATGGTGACCCAAAAACTTTCCAAATAGAAAGTACAACTAGGGTGGGGATGATACCCACAAGCTTTAGTACTATAGTATAAAGTTGGCCTATTGAGGCTTATAATGATCACTTCTAATGATCTACCCTATTAGGAGAAATAAAGGCTGCTAGGTCCATCTTGCAAAAGGATTTACAAACATAAAACAAAGTATGCACTCGATAAAGAGATTTACAAAAGAATGTTAATTCTACCTTGTGAAAGGATTTAACAAATCCAACTCTTAAGATGAAACAATGGTTGATCTCTAATCTACAACTTGGTTTGTTGAGTGAGATTTCTTTGAGTGTAATGATCACCTTCCTATGATAGATAAATCCTTGCTACTTCTTATACTATTGTAGCCTTTTTATTTTACACTATTTTACACTTTTTATTTGCTTTACTAGTTACATTCCATACATATTTCTTATTAGATGTGATACAATACATTACATATATACCAATCCAAATATAACTCAATAAAGTCTGCTACAATACAAGTTTACACAAAATACACAAAGTTGGCCCAATCTACAAGAACTCAGGTTTTGAAGATTAGCTTAGTGAGGTTCTAATACTCAATATCCACTATCAATGCTCGACATCATCATGCATTTGGTAGATGTAGAAGCTTGGTCCATATTGATCACTTCCAAGGACTCTAGACATACTTTTGAGAGAAATTTTACTCCCTTGGGGAATTCTTATGATGACATTTTGAGAACACTTCTTGGCACCAAGCTCATCATGTTGCCTAAGTCGAGTTCCTATGGAAATCCATTCTTGGATACCTATTGTGCCTAGCATCAATCTAATGACCATGCTACTTCTAATTGTATAGAGCTGAAACATAAAATCCAAGATCTCATTGATGATGAGATTGTTGATCTTGGAACCTCTAGTGACTCATGTGTTGAGGATACTTCTCTTGAGAAAGATTACATTGATGAACCTATGTCTAGTAGTGGCTCCATTACATCTTCCACTTCTTCCAACACTCATGCATCTCCCAACACTTCAAAGCTTTCCAACATGCCTCCATCAAATAAAGAACCTAATGCTTTCCACATAGACTACGTGTATCCTCAAGGGCTACCTCTAAAAGAAACTCTAGCTAACCTTCACTTGGATGCAAACCTTTTCCATGCTACTAATCCTAAACATCCTCAACCTTCATGCACTACTATACCTAATCCAAGCACTACTCCATTCACTCTTCATTCTCCCTTGTCCTTAGAAGTGGCTCCATGTCAAGAGGACTCTCAAAAAGAAAAAGCTATAAATGTCAAGAAAGATCAAGATCAAGCACCCTTTCATCTCTTTCAAGATTTTTCCCCTCCATATCCTATATCTAGTCCACCCCCCAAGTATGATGAAGATACCACTTCCATTATCTCCCTTGAGCTTACTGAAAATTATGAGAAAAGTTCTCTTCATATGCTATCCAAAGCTACTTGTCAAGATCAAAGCATCACCTCATGTTCTACTTCTCCACATCCACTTCAAAATTGTGCTCAAGCTTCAAGTGCTTATATTAAAAATGTTGTTCCTATCAAAGGTACTTATGAGTCTATTGATGGCTTTGACCATGTTGCTCATTCTAAAGATGTTGATATCCCTTCCCACTATCCCTTTGCATCTTCTAAATCTATCCTTGTTCCTTATCCATATAAGCTAAAGCATTCAAACCTTCCATCCATATTGGGGACTTATGTTCCTCCATCTCCTACATTCACTCATATCTCATTCCCTAGCTCTCCTATAATACCTGAAGATCAACAAAGACACTCATCCTTGATGACTTTTCATCCATCTATACATCTAAACCAATCATATCAGCCTTATTCATCCACAAATCCCAAGTCCTTTAGAAGTGAGAATAAACATAAGAATCCATTGAAAAATGAAGATCACTATGTCCCATCTAATTGACATGTGAATGCTAAGAAGGAGAATGCACAAAAGAGACCACAAAGGTCAACTATTAAAAAAGCTAAATCAAAGAAAATATGGGTTCCTAAACCCATTATTGAAGAAATGTGTTTGCAAGTATCCAAAGGAAAATCTAAAGTTATATGGATTCCCAAGTCTCTTTTAAAAGACTTGAATATTGAAAATACTTCAAAGTTGACATTCAAGCTTCCAAAGGCTTCCATTCCATCTTCTTCCAAAAATCTTTCTAAAAATATTCCAAAGGCTTCCACTCCACTTTTTTGCAAATCTCTTCTACCACCTCATACATCTAAACCTCAAGCTACTTCATCCATGATTCCTCTATCATTCCAATACCCTTCAAGGTGTGTGTCAATGTTGATCTTGTCCAATATTTCAGCTACCCTCATGAAATCTCTAAAGCTTACACTTACTTTCTATACATGAACTCTTATCCTCAATATATTCTTCCTACTACTATTTCTCTTTCATCACCCTATCAACATCTTTGAGCATACCTTTCTATGGTCTTGTCTTATCATGACTTATATTTCCTATAGGAGCACTATCTACATTCAAAAATCTTGAGCTCTTTCTAAAAAACCAAAAAAGAAAAAGAAAAAAAAAAGCAAAAAATAAATAAAAAATGAAAATGTGTCTTGGTGAAAACCACTTCTTGTGGCACCTTGGTAGCAAAAATAAAGAGAAATAAATGCATCCTATGGTGAAAACTATATCTTATGGTACCTTGGATAAGTACCATGATGAAAACTTGGCAAACAGGCATCATGCATAATTCTTCCATCATCCATCTATCCCCTCTTCTCTCTTTGATCTTGACAATGTTGAGCTATCTTTGCATATTGGCTATCTTATCCACCAAATTTTCTATTGTTCTCTCCCATTCACTCATAGCCTCTATCTTGAGCTTTATTCTTATTGCTCTATCCCATTGCTATACTATCTAGTTGACCCCTTGATCTTGATCATAATAAATGAAACATGGTTCTCATAGGTCTCTTGACATGTCTACTCTTTTGGACTACATGCTTCATGCTATCACACTTGTTGGCTTCATCGCTTATCCTACATGCTATTTTTCTCATTACTTCCATTTCTTATCCAAAACATGCTTCATATGACTATTTCACCTCTTTCCCTAGCTTGGATACTCTTGAGAAGTCAGTCCTTGAGGATCACTTTCACTTGCTTCATACTCCTCTTTCATCCATCTTTGCTTATCCATTGGCTTTTATCTCCATCATTTCCTATACCTTGCTAAACATTGGGAGAAAATGATGTGATCTTGCTTGAGAACTAGTGATCTCTAAATTATTCTAAAAAATCCAAAATATCATATATGATCCTAAAAAAATCCTAAAAATTGAAAAAAGTCCTGAAAAAATCTGTTAAGTGGTGAAAACCTAGAAACAAGCGCTACTTGAAACCCTTGCACCTATGTCTATTAGTCTCAATCATCCACTTTGCTCCACATTTCCTAGCTTGGAATTGTTTCTTGTCCTCATCTTAGGGGCATAGCTACTTAGCCTATTGAGGTATTCTTGTGCATTAGGGTTTCTTGGACAACTCACAAAATAGTGTTTCTCAACACTTCCCCCACTTTGACATCAAGTGTTTTTTTTAACACTTTACAGACAGTTTACCTACGGTCTTCGATGTTGCGATATTTCTCACTATCAGAATCAAGTCTTGAAGAAATGGCCAAGTGACTTGCACACATGCACTTTAACACTTAAACGATAGAGCTATGCTAATCTTTATCTACTTTGTGTGCTGTCTATGATGATTTCTTTGCCATGTGTTCCCTCCCTAATAGTCTTTCAAGGATTTCATTGACTAGAAGACTGGGGGCATAGGACATATTTTCTTGATTTCAGCTTGTGGGTATACTTTTTTTTTTCTATAGTGTTGTAAGCATTTATGCTGGTCCTATTCAACACGTTAACTTACAAGTGTATCATCCTTGACTATTTTGCAAGACCGCACTCAGGGTTTATCCTGGCGCTTATACCTTGATACAGGTGCAATCTTGCTAAATTAAACTTATGGAATCTAATCCCATAGTTATCTTGACTTACATGTCTCTGATGCTTAGATTGGATTTTCACATACCTATCTAATATCGATCATATTCATATCCTCATAGTTATACTAGTGATGATTGTATGATCTCATGATGTCCCTAATAAATGCTCAATGATGAAATTAAGAGTCTAAATGTTATGCACTTCTTGCTAGTAAACCACTTTTCATGTTAGCTTGCATTTTAGGTTCATTTTCTAGCTTACTCTTGCATTCTTGCATATGGGGAGAGCTCTCTCTTCATCTTTTCATAGACATGTTGGCTAACTCCTTTCATATATTTCTTTACTTTCTTCTTGTTCATGTCCTTTACCTTCTTAATCTTTCGCTTCATCTCTTTTCTATCTTATCATCACATTATATAAATTTTTGACCTCTCAAATAATTTTGACATCCTGGATTCATTTTCGAGATCGAAATCCAAATTTGAGATCATCTTGATGGTCAAAATTGTCTTTTCAAATTCTACTTTCTTCTAAGCAGTTAGATGATCTTTTGAGGTCTAATCTCCGAATCATCACTGGGGCATCTTCATTTCTTCATTTCTTCATCATTTCCATACTTCATATCTACTTCAATTCACTATTTCATGTCTAAAATCACCTTTCTACTCATTTTGACCTAATTTTTATGCTATATCCTTCATGGTCAACTCTAGTCAAACTGGGGCATTTTATCACTTTCTTATAGTCATTCTTGGGTTCTAATCATTTATCTGTCATATCGGACATTGCTATATCTCAATTTTCTCATGTCTAGCTAGTTTTTTCATCCCCTTACCTCATTTCAATTTCGATCCCGAGGGGGCAGAAATACTCTATTGCTGATTGTTATAGCTATCTATTTCTTAGGAGCATTTGTTTGACCTTATCACTTGCTCTCGATCTATTTGCTTTGCTAGATGTTAGAATTCTTTTTGGATCCTAACATCATCTTCCTAATTTTTAGTACTATCGCTATCAGGCTATGCATTCAGGACTTGCTATCTATTTCTGCATTTCGTTCTTCAAAATTAGATATCTATATCTATCACCGCCTACTTTGCTTTCTATTTTCTTTGACATAATGTGTTCCTAGATCGATCACACATTATTCAAAGAGGGGCAAATGTAATCACCTAAAAATGGTCATCTAGACTATTAGCCCCCTTTTCAACATTTTGGCTAAATTAATTTAATCATTTACATAGACCAAATTGCTAATAATCAATTTATGTGATTATAACCTATAGTTTGACTATGCTATCCTAAGTTCATTATTTGATTAAAAGAACATGTGCCCTTTTAATTAAATAAAAGACCCCATTCTTCTAACCCACTTAAAGTGCACACATAAAGTCCTTTTTCTATTTTGCAATTAAAAGAAAACGCTTTGTGACTTTTGTCTTATATGACAAGTCAACTTATATTCTATTGGTTGACTTGTGTGTACACATGGATCACTCCTCTTTTTGAATTCCACCATTGATCATCCACCATCTTCATATTTATCTCTACTGTCCATACATCTTTAAAAGGGAGAGAGGTTTCCCCCTCAATCAATCCTCATTTTGAATATTCTTATGTTGTAGGTTTTCTAACAGATTTCTTTGGAGCTTTGTGGAGAACTTCTATTTCTTGTCTACATTCTCTCATACCATAGCATTTTAGCTTAGATTCATGTTGCATGTTAGTTTAACTTCTATTTTTCAATAATATATCTCACATAGCTTAATATTTGGATTGTAACACTCTCATCCATGCTTAGAATAGCTGCACTTTTTATATTCATTCTAGTTTAATCCATCTTGCATTGCATCTTTGAAGAGCTCCTTGAGACATTTGCATTCTTGCTCTTGTCTCAAAGAACCTCCCATTGCACGGTTTACTAGCAAGAAGAGTATCTCTAAGGCTCATCTGAGAGCTTTCTTATTCTTGAAATACACTCTCTTGCACTTCGTGGATAGGGAGCTCTAAGTCGGCATCCAAGCATTCTGAACTCATGCAATCATTTGGATAGAAGGGTTTAGAGTGGGACACTTTCGAGTGTACATTACTGACTCAGTGAATACTATGAAACTTATCATATAAACTAAATCACTTGATTCACACTACATAGATAGGTCTATGCTATCACAATGAGCTTGGTATAAACTAAATCACTTGGTTAACTCTAAATGGCTTGGTCAACACTAGATTTACATCATTGTAATAGAAAACTTGGTAAGCATTGCACAACTTGGTTTGCATCGAAGAACTCAATAAACTTTATGAAGCTCAGTTTACATTGTTGATCATCATTATGGTAGAAACTACTTAGTGCAAATTGAATATTGTTCCTTGAACTCTGTAGCAACTGTAGAACTTGGTAAAGACTAAAATGCTTGGTTAATATTGTTAACTTTACAATAAGCTTGGTAGATGTTGTCTATCTAAATAAGTGTGTATCACTAATAACAAACATGACTCTAATGTCAACAATATCACCCTTTGGCATTACTGACAAAAACACATATCAGTCAAAATTGAATTCTTTAAAAAGTTCAAGAACACCTTTTAGTTTCCATCTTGTGTCTCCAACTCGGTAGATACTCTATTCTTGAGATTTTTCAAATTGCTTTTATAAAAGATGTTTCTCTAAGTATCCGTACATGATGTTGCTCCTCCATACATACATACATACATACATACATACATACATATATATATAATATACTTTACATCTTTTCACATCTTCTCATCTTTACATTTGATATATACATTTTCTCCCCCTTTATGTATATTATATCTTATATGATATCTTCTCCTCTTTACAATATACATCTTGTGATGTGAATATCAGGATTTAACTGTGTGATTTTTGAGTCAAACTTGATATACATCTTCTCCCCCTTTTTGACATTAATGCCCAAAGATGTATGCTATATACTATATAGTAATGCCAAAATGTGATAATAAATTTGAATGTACCTTTAGAATCAACGTCATTTTCTTGCAACACCTTACATGTGTACAATGCAACCTGAACTTCTATTGAAAGTTCTATCATGTGGTCTATAATTGAGAAGTAGTTATCATGGATGAGCATTTTAACATGTGCAATATGTTTATGCAATGCATCCATGTTTGGGAGAATCATGCCCTATATGTCTACCAATGTAGCTCTTATCCTGGCTTCTTCACTTAGTAATTATGCTTGTATATCAGTTAAGAATTTGATCTTTGTATAGTGGGAAGAGCTGTAACTTAGGTCAAGTTGCAACTTTTGTGCACTTGCCTTTAAATTTTAATCAATCTTAGAAATTTTTTCTTTAATTTCTTTGGTGAAAATTGAGTATCATAAATTTTATCGAATAAGGAAGTCACATTTTTGCAAGAGGTTTCTAGTGAGATTAGAATAGTAGATAGATCTACTTGATGAATAAAAATCTTTTGTCCAATAAGCTCCAAAACTTTATTCTCAAATTTATTCTTAGCTCTCTACAAAAATTTCTCCTATCCATTCAAATCTTCATTGAATTTTTGGACTACTACTAGTTGAGCCAAAATTGGTTAGAAGTGTCAACCTTTGTGCTAAGTGCCTCTATCAGAATATTCTTTGCATCTTCAAGCACTTGAAATCCTTTATTCATTTCTTCTCTAAGCCTCTGTTGGTTAGCTTTCTTTTGAAGTAGCTCTCCAAATATATGCATTTGATCAGGATTAATATTAGAGATATCCCATCTTGGAATAACAATCTCCTCATCAAGATCAATTTCTTCTTCCTTCTCTTTGCCTTTACTTTAAAAAATTGTACTTGGTTGAGGCTTGGTCTCAACTATCCTTGCACTTATTATTTGCATGCTTAGAATGGAAAAAATGGTAGAAATAGTAGGATGAGCAAAAAAAGTAGATATTGTGCTTATTGAAGAAATAACTTGTGTAACCAAAATTTATGAAGGAGGAAGTGTTGTTTTCTTAGTAGATGAAGTGCTCGTCACTTCTGTCAATGAAGTACTAAGCTAAATAGGTACAAAAATTGATTGAGTTCTTGTACTTACAATGCTTGACACAATCATTTCTACACTAGCTTTCTCTGGGCTTAATGTTTTCAATGCTTCACTTGAAGAATGAGAAAGTGATGCTATGATCGCTGCTACAATCTTCTCTGGGTTGGTCTCCTCATTGTTCTGGACTTTAGGTGGATCTTCCTTGGTAGCTTCCTATTCTTGTTCCTTATCATCTATATTGTCATTATTTGTTTCCTCTTCTTCATTATTTCCTTCTTCTTCCTTGTCATCATCATCACCATCATCATTATCATCATTCTTGTCACTGAAATTAACAAAAAAATCACTCTTCTTATGAAGATTATAGATTTTTTTCATGTGTTGGTAGCATTCTCCACTACATGTTCAATGTCATTGATTAATATTAGACAAGTGCTAAATCTCAAGGTAAAATTGTCTTCATTCTTCTTGATGGAATCTTTCACCTCTTTTTCATTCAAGCTTGACATGAGTTGTGTTAGGGTCTTCTCAAATATTCCTTTAGTAGTTTTCATAGCATGCTCCCATCTTCACTTGATTTTATCCATCAAATCACTTAGAATCTACTGAACAAGCTAGTCTAGAGAATATTTTGTTGGAATAATGATACATTTTTCATTAGTTACAACACTTATCTGATTCTGAATGCTTACCGATTTCATCACTCAGTTTACAGTTCATACCGAGCATTCGCTGGTTACTAAGTATGTTCAGCAGTGTTTACTGAGTCAAGAAGGTAAACAAAGGTTTTAGTGTTTACCGAGTCAAGAAGGTAAATGAAGGTTTTAATGTTTACCGAGTCAGAAAGGTAAATGAAGGATTTAGTGTTTATCGAGTCAAGAAGGTAAACAAAGGTTTTAATGTTTACCGAGTCAGAAAGGTAAACGAAGGTTTTAATGTTTACCAAGTTAGAAAGGTAAACGAAGGATTTAGTATTTACCGAGTCAAGAAGGTAAATGAAGGTTTTAGTGATTACCAAGATAGAAATGTAAAAGAAGTATTCAGTGCTTACCAAGTGAATCGAAGGAGTTAGTTTCTACCGAGTGACACAATGTTTACCGAGTCACCAGTGGTTACCAAATTCCAAGCTACTCAGAGTGATTAGTATGGACCGAGCCCCTACCTCTACCGAGTGCATGATGATGCCGTGTAATGTAGTGGATGCCAAGTGTCAGAAGGTCACCGAGTGAGTTTGAGGAATCTAAGTTTTCTACTATCTGGCCAACTCAGTAATATTTTGTCCACTTGTGTTTGGCTGACCTTGTTGCTGTAAATATTGGAATGGTATATATGTAATGTATTGTGCCATTTGCAATATAAAAAAATGATGAAGAGAAATAACAGTGAAGTAAGAGCAAATTGAAAGAGAATCAGCAGCAGAGTATTCAACAAGGTTATCAAGGAGCAGCAAAGATATATCCATCACATCAAGTGATCAGTACATAAGATCTAATCAGCAAACCAATTGCAAGCAGATCCACTGCTTCATCCTAACAGGTGAATCAGTTTTGTAAATCCTTTAATAGGATAGACTTAACAGTCTTTTGTAAATCTCCTAACAGAGTGCATACTTCATTGTATGTTTGTAAATCCTCTAACAAGGTGGATCTAGCAGTCCTACTTGCTCCTAATAGGGCAGATCACTAGAAGTGATCACTGTAAGCCTTAACTGGCCAAATTTATACTGCAGTATTGAAGTTTTGTGGGCATCATCCCCACCCCAGTTTTACTTTCAATATGAAAGGTTTCTGGGTCACCAAATTAGTGTGTTAATCTTTTCATGCATACAGTAAAGTAGATGAATGAATGGTGAATTCGTTATTATGCTGAATTGGTTTAAATTTTAAAGTTTACTGATTCACCCCTCCCCTCTCAGTAACCTTGTTAGTCCTGAATATTTCCAACATATTTCCATTTTCCCATCTTAGACATTATCATGTCTTCAAGTTGTTGCTTCTCTTCTGTAGTTTCAATTTCATACCTCAATGATATGAAGTTTTTTATGCCAGATATCAAATTTATTTCTTTTAACCTTTCCTAAAAGGTGGGTGGAGGCTTCTTAAAAAATTATATCCTCTACTTGTTCACCCATCTTTTGTTTCTTCCTAGATGTCCTCCTTGTGAACATAATAGTGGATGGTTTGGTAGGTTTGGTTATAATAACCTTACATTTCTTCTTTACTAGCTCTTATTCCTCTAACTTCTCTTCATCTTTTGCTTCATCTTCCTCAATGTCATATCCTTTTCCTTCAATCAACAGAAGATTGGAGTTAGTTTTCAAAATTTCAATTCTCTTCTTTCCTTTGTTGACCACCTGAGGGAGTTTTATTTCAAGTTCTATTCTTGCCTTTGCTTCATCATAGGTGCCAAAATATGTAGATTTTGGATCATCTAGGGCCCATTTGTTTGCTGGGATTAACTTGGAATAGGGAAACAGGAATAGGAAAATTGGAATAAATCTATTCCAATTTTGGTCCAATGTAAGAATAAATCTAATTCCAAAAAATACTTGGAATTCGATTTATTCTCATTTTGGGCCAAAATTGGAATAGATTTATTCCAATTTTCCTATTCCTGTTTCCCTGTTCCAGGTTAATTCCAGCAAAAAAATGGGCCCCTATCTCATTTAATAGTGCTTCAATAATTTCTTTAGTTTCATTAATGTTAACCTCATAACCTAGAGGTTTGACCCATACAATTCTCAATCTTACTACTTGTATATACACTTTATCACTATCAACCATGAAACAAATATCATCTTTGTAATCATCAAAAAGTTTTTTAGGGATCCTAAATATATTATTCATCTTGTCCTTGAATGCATCAAAGTAGTTATCCATAATACTAACATAGTTTTCTCCCATTTTCTGATATATATTCATTAATTTGATAAAAAAAAATTAGGTACATTTTTCCTCCACATGATTGTACCTTTAGATGAGAAAAAATTTTGCACATAGAAAAATAAACAATTTAAGAGTGAACCAAACTTACAAGGATTGTTCTTTGAAGTTCTTATACTCTCCATATTCTTGTTAAACTGATTCAACATCAACTCAGCAAGGTCAAGTGATAAGTTATTTTGACCACTTTGTATGTGCGATCCACTACTTTGAATGATACAGTTGAGTGTGCTCGAGCTATATATTTTGTATGCAATGATATGTATCCTAAAATTCAATTCCATATCTATGACATAGCTGATCTCCATTCCCCTTCCATCCCACTTGGCTAGGGTTTTCTTTTCTAGCTTGACCTAACTTATGGTTTTGGTTGTTTTAGCTTTTGCCAGCATTGGAAGACTAGTGATCCTATGGATCATCTTTTTTGTTATCACAATAGGTTGCTCCAACTAAAACTAACCATTATGTATATGGCTAAGAATAAATCCCATCCATTTAATTTTAAAGTCTTGTGGCATGTGTGGAATGTGAGTCAAACCCTTAGCTTCAAGGTGTTGATGCTCTGATTTTAACATACCATTCACACACAATTCTCTCAAGGATTCATCCATTTCTATGGTTCTAATATCTTGAATAGTACATCAAAAATATGAATGAATTTCATTAATCAATAGTACCTTGGATGGAAATTTCCATTGAGCTCCAGTTGGATCTAGGGTTTTTGCAACAATCAGACTCAACTTAAAGTTTGGTGCCTTCCATTCCATGCCTCAAATTAACATCTTTGACCCTTTCTTAGACTTACTACTAGAGGACGCCATTTTTTTAGTAGAGTTTTCAAGGATACAAAAATATTCAATAGTAATTCACTCAGATAGCTCGAATGCTTAGAAATTTCTTCGCACAAGTAGCTCTAAAAATTTGTGGTGACAAATGAGTTTGATTTTGCCCTTTTTATCAAATTTTTCCTTTCAATTGCCATAAATTCTTGGTATGATTGTTCACTCAAATGATAGACTTTCTTCCATTTTTCTTGCATTAAGTGCTTGGCAGAGTCATCCATGACTCAATTTCTACACAAAAAAATTAGTAGCTCCTGACCTTGCTCGGCATGGTCTTGTAACTTGACCTTGTCCAGAAAGGTATGTAACCTAACCTTGCTCAATAATGACTGGCATTTTCTTAAATTCTTAGTGATCCTTTTGCATCTTGAATGCTAATATCGATCTTTTACTTTTCTAACTAAAACTAATGTGAGATGTCTTCTTCAGAATCCTAGTTCTAGTTCTATTTGTGAGAGATCAAGTAGAAATGCTTGAGTCACCCAATTCTTGAGTGACATGTTCATCATTGCTCAAACTTACATTCTTAGATTTTTTTGGAATCCATTGCTTTCTCATCTACTTTCTTATGTTATTAGCCTTGGATTTCTTTTTATCTTCAATTCTTCCA
The DNA here is from genome assembly GCA_028749045.1 of Cupressus sempervirens. Lineage (NCBI taxonomy): Eukaryota > Viridiplantae > Streptophyta > Pinopsida > Cupressales > Cupressaceae > Cupressus > Cupressus sempervirens. The sequence continues at coordinate 2,920,710 of CM053784.1, read as the reverse complement.
ATATTCATACAATTCTTGGCAAGATGACCAAGTTCTATATAAATAAAACTTCTTCTGGTGGTGTCTCTTGTCCTCATATGATGTTTTATACAATTCATTCCAATGTATCCAAATTTTCCATAGTAATGACATCTGCACCAAGTGTTATAGTCCCAACTAAATATAGCTTTTACAATTTGTTATGCTGGGTTCAATATCTTATTTTTGCATTCTGAGGATTTGTGCCCATGCTTCTTGCATTTGTGACATTTTCTTTCAAATCTAGGTTTTTCTTTGCATTGGTTATCTCTATGACCATGCTGATTGCTATTGTAGCATTTTCTATTGAATTTAGCGTTCACATTTCTCCAACATTTGTTTGATGTATGATCTATCTTACTATAGTGACTGTAAGTGGGTCTTTGATTCTTTTGAGCTCCTTACTTGGATGATTCACCTTCTTATGTATATCCAATTCATGCTTTTCCTTTTTTTCTGTAATGGATTTTCTCATTCAATTGATTCATGTTTACTTGAAATTTCATCATCCTCTCATTGGTTTTCCTTTCAGTGTTTAGATCATTCTGCAATCTTTCATTTTCTAATCTTAGATTTATGATTTTTTCATTTTCATTTGTAAGCTGATTAATGAAGTCTTCTCACTGAAGAGATGAGTGCTAAATTCAATTTTTCTTTGCTTCTATCTCTTCTTTTGTCTTGGTAAAATAAGCTTATTTGGGAAGTCAACATAAGTTAAAATAGAGACATATGTAGTAGGTTGTGCTTTTGAAGAGTTTTTCCTTTTCATTGAAGTATAAAAGTGGATAGTTGAATAAATTTTCTGATGTCTTGAGCTGAAGAAGAAATTTTCTAATAGAGATGAGAGTTAAGGTACTTGATTTTGATGATTTAAAGAATTTACATGAGACTGGTCTTGATTTTGCAAAACCTTGGAAACTTTGTCAAGAACAAATAGTGAGTGATAAGTGGGTGGATTATTTCATTCAAGAAGATCTGTTGTTTAAAGGAATTTAGTTATATATACCAAGAGGATCTATGAGAGAAAATATAATGAAGGAGAAACATAGTGGTGGACTTACTAGACATTTTGGCATTGATAAGACAATGAAACTTATTTTAGATACTTTTGGCCACAGATTTATAAAGAAGTGTAGAGAATGGTAAGTTGCAAAATTTGTCAAATAGAAAAAGGAGCTAGTCAAAATTTGGGATTGTATTCACCTTTGTCTATACCTAATAATCCTTGGGAAGATATTAGTATGGACTTTTTTCTTGGATTACCTAGAACTTAGAGGGTAATGATTTTATCTTTGTTGTGATTGACACATTTTCAAAGATGGCTCATTTCATACCTTGCAATAAAACATCTTATGCATTACATGTAGCTGAATTATTCTTCAAGGAAGTGGTAAGATTACATGGTTTGTCTAAATAAATTGTTTTAGAAAGAGATACTAAGTTTATTGGTTATTTCTAGAAGACAATTTGGAAGAAGTTGAATACAAAGTTGAATTTTAGTTCTACATCTCATCCTCAAACAAATGGACAAACTAAAGTTGTGAATAGAACTTTACTTGTTGATATGTGTGGTTGGGGATAAGCCTTCTAATTAGGATTTAATTTTGGCACAAGCAGAGTTTGCATATAATAATTTTGTGGATAGAACTACTAAGAAAACACCACTTGATAGTTTTACTAGATTTCATCCTAAGAGAACTAAAAATTGAGAGACTTAACCATGGAAACAAATAGGAGTGTTGAGGTTGAATAATTTGGAAATTTCATGAAGAAACTACATCAAGAAGTCAAAGATAACTTGAATAAGAATAATCTAGTATATAAGGAATGAACAGATCAGAAAAGAAGACATAAATATTTTGAAGTTGGTGATGAAGTAATGGTTTACTTGAAGAAGAATAGATTTCTAGTTGGAACCTACAACAAGCTAAAAATGATGAAGTTTGGACCTTGTAAAATTTTGAAGAAGTTTGAAAGTAGTAATTCTTTTGAGATTGAACTACTAGAGAATATGGATATTTCACCCATATCTAATATTGTGGACATATATGAGTACCATGAATTAGATCATGAAGAAGTTGATAAACTAGATTATCCTAAGAAGAAAGCTAATGGAATTGAAAGAGTTTTGGATACCAGCATAAAAAAACACAAGAGGAAAAGACTACATGGAATACCTAGTTCAGTGGAAAGACAAGCCAATTGAGGGTAGTTCTTGGATTACACAAGTTGAGTTGGATCTTTATGATTCAAGTCAGAATATGAGTAGTACATAATGTAGAAATCAGTTCTTTATTAACCCCAAGTGTCTAATGTAGGAGCATCTTGGGTCTTGGAGCAATCTTTCATCAACAAAAAACATTTCTTTACAAGTTTGTTGTTTGTAAAGTAGCATTGTTGTTGGAGCTGTATTTTTTCTATTCTTAATTCCTGTTGCAGCTAATGTAAATAATTTTCATTAATGATTGAAATATTTCTAATTTTAGGGATTGAAGAGGGCTTAGATTAATATCATTATTCAAAGTTTCAAGTCCTAATTCATTGTGATTTGGGAGATATGGCCATTTTCCTAACACATGAATCTTCTTCTAGTTTCCACATCTAATTTCTAACCCTAACTTTCATGATGCATGCATAGTTATCCTTAATGAATTGTCCTTTAATAACTTAGGTAATTCAATAAGACCTAAATTACTACCTTTTATTAAGTGTGAAAATCTTAATTCAATAGGAGTGAAGAGATATCGTCATTTTCCTCGAGCATCAATTTTCTAGCAGTTTTCATAAAATGCATGGAGTTTTCTATCTTGCATGGGTATAGTATGATGAAATGGGATCTTGTTAACATAGGGACATGTTCTTGGGTGATATGTGGACCTAAATATAACTTGGTATTCATTTTTATTCCCATTTTCTATAGTTTTCATTTACTCTTCCAACATGGACCTATAATGTAATTAAATACGTGACTAGTCAGCTTGTGGCTTAGCTGGCAATATAAGGAGCTCTGATTATTATAGAAAATTAGAATGTAGATGAGATGATGTAGAATATATATCATGAAAAGATCCTAGAGAAGAAGGATAGGTACAAGCTTGGATTGATTTCATAATTCTTTATATATAGTTGCAACTCAAAAGGCCTCACAACTGGGCATGTTTGGATTTCAGTTATGAAAGTTAATTGATTACATTCATATGGTTGTGTGGAATCTAGTCTCTTGTCCTCTATTGTTTATTTAATTTATATGTTTCTTTTGTGTGTAACTCTAAGTAGGGGATGTTCATAGGTTTAATTTGGACTCATTCCTCTTGAATCTTCTAATCCCTACATCAAAAGTGCAAGAATGAAATGCATTAGCCCTCTAAGGATCACTCCATGCACTACAATTTTGAAGAGAAGGAAAGTGGGCTTACAAAAAAGATAAGTTTCTCTCTTTCCCCCACATATGTTAAATTATTGAGTATTCATACATTCCAAATTCTGAAGTAAATTAAGGCATTTCCCATGAAGCTATAACACTTATTTTGTTAAGTAAATTTTAGTAACATGACTTTATTTTAAGTAAAGTATCAAAGCTTTTGAGAATTTAATATTTTACATGGAAGTAAAAAAAAAATTTAAATAGCCATTGATCATGGAATTAAATGCAAATATTGCTATTATAATCTTTTTCCAAACTTAATTTCATTTGTGTGGTGCCAATGTTTGAATTCCTATCCCTATTTCATCATAAATTCTTGAATTCATTTCCTCGAGTATATTAAAATGCCTATTTATCAAGAACTGTATCATGTGCAATCATAGGCAATGGAAATTAGAGCTTTGAGTTATGATAAGATAATAAGACTGGAGAGTGAACTGAAGAAGTTAACAAATACATCATTTAAATTCTATGATTTGGGTGATCTACATTGGAGACTTGATTCTCAGCCTATTCACTTGATCACACAAAAGCTTAAAAAGAGTGGATTGGTAGAAGGATTTGGTTTTCCAATGGTAGTACATGCACCAGTGCTTGTGAGGGAATGTATCAAGAGATGCAACCAAGAGAAAAAGAAAATTTTGTTCCTTGACCAATCCGTCCTCATCTCACTTAGCAAGGCTTTGATATAGTCTCCATTTGACATACCCATGAAAGAGGAGTACTGTGATATTGACTTTGACTCTTCTCATCAATGTTCAATGAAAAGAAGACCTTAGATGAGAGGACATGCAAAGAACATGGTTCCATACTCCTCACTCAAAGAAAAGCAAGATGCCAAAGACTCTTTTCAGGACCAATCTAAAGAGAGAGATCATGGATATCCTCACCTTGCTACTCAAACTAAAAGGTAAGGAGGAAATTCTAAAGTTTATTAACCACCATTTCTTCCTAGTACAAGCTATATGTGTAGAAGGTATGTAGATTTATTGGGCATAGATCATCTATCACAAGATTTCCTTGTGGATGAGTTTTTCCAAGGCTTTCAAGCAATTCTACATGTTATCCAATATTATATATGCCTTAGCTACACACCATTTATGGCATGCCCTTCCCATCATCTATAATTATGATGAGAATACAAAGGTATATGAATTTTACCTACACCTCTAATTGTAGAGAAGTTATGAGGAGTACGTAACACTAAATGATGCCTTCATAATGAGTCTATGCAAGGAATTGCAAGGATGCCTTGAAAGGAGATTCTCACCAGAGGCAATTTTGGCAAGTGTTCATTCATCAAATTTTTAAGCTTCTCGTACCTATAGGTAGTTTCCTTTGATGGTTTTCCCAAGAGACTCCCTAGGTACCAAAAGAACAAGGTGGTTCTCGTCAAATTATGAAAAATAAATTCTTTAAGTCAACACCTTTTATTCAAATTTGAAGAAGATTGTCAGGGTTCTGTTCCCCATAGTGGTTGGACCCCACTCATGTGCTTCTAGATCTAATGCTTGGAATCTAGTGAGGATTTTTGAGAGAAAAATCAAAATGATAGACTATAAGGTACTTAGGCCTTAATATGATCCAATGAACTTCGTAAGGGACCACTTCAAGCTAGGATATGCCCATAGACACATTCTAGACATCAAAGATTACTGGGCAAGATGTTTTAACAAGTACCAAGCTTGGGAGAAGTTTTGGTCATGATTGACTATTGGTGAGATTGCATTGTATAATAATTTTATTGATGTTTCTTACCTTGTAAATGATGGCTCATACATGCATCCCTCATCTTATAAAAATATCAAAGGTACACCTATTATGTCTACCCCATCCACAGGCCTAGTTATCAACACCATGGAATCCCTCATGCATGTAATCATCAAGAGGATGGAAAAGTGGGTAGAGTGGACTCGAGTGAGAAAGAAAAAGATGAGGAGAACTAGTTCTACATGTGGAGTTTCTTATTGAGCTTTCCAATCCACTACAACACTAACTACTATAGCGATGACTTCAACATCATTGGGGCCAACTTAGTCAATTTGACAAGGTGGAGATGATCCTCTAGATAAAAATGTGCCAACTACTCCTACATGTGGAGATGGCTTCCTCCCAGATATAGGAAAATTTGGAGAGAAAGAAGGGTACAAGGACAAGGAGAAGGAAAAAGAAAAATATGTGTCCAAGCCTGCCTCCCCTATTCAAGTAATTAACATGGATGGTGATACTAACCCCATGGATGAACAAGAGTAGGACACATCATAGCAAGGAGACACATTGGCTGTCTTAGTGACTAAAGTCATTGGTTTCTCTATTTCTTCCCAGAGCAAGAAAACTCTACCAATTGCAAGAAAGTTGTTTGATCCTACTGCCCTACAATCCGCTATCAATCTACTCTCTACTGAGTGATGGCTTGAGGAGACCATTGATAGAAAGAAGATAAGATATAAAGATGTAGCTCCATTGAAGGACTTGATCACACAAGCTACCTCTTCTTAGTCACCCTCCAAAAAAATAAAGAAGAAGAAATCCATTGCTACATTGGCCATTGATCCTTTTATTGGCCACATGCTAGTAGAGATTGTAGAGTTGCAAATGGAAAGTAAATTTCATGAGCTTTCCATGAATGATTTCCAAATCATAATAGTGGATCTTGGTATCTCTATTCATGATTCCATATTGGTGAACATGTGGAGGTCCACCAATGAGAATATCAAAGATAGGTTGGAAGATCTTAGAGAAGAGAAGGAATTCCTAAAGGCTTCAAATAGAGAGTTCATGGAATACATTAAATCTGCACTTGGGAGCACTTCATGAAGCCAATTTGACCTAAATGTAAAGGAGAACAAAAATTTACTATTGAAGCTACAACAAGAAAGGAAATTCAGGAAAATAGGTCTAGCATGGGTAGATAAAATGAAGGATCAAGATCCCCTATTGATTAAAATCTTGGAAAACCTAGTACTTGATTCTCATAAGCTAAGGGAGGCAACGTCCAATCATTAGTACACCATACAAAAGGTAGTAGATGGATCAACAAAGAAATTGACCTTACTGTAGGAAGTGATCAACATGAAGACTAGCATCACCATCTCTCATGGGATCCTCAAAATAGGCCACGAGCCATTGTTTCACTAGAGACAATCTCTAGAGTTTATTATAGAAAACTATGTTTATTCTACAAGTGAGCTTAAGGATGTGCATGACCTAGTGTAGAAGGTCATTGAAAGACTCTTCAAATATTTGAAGATACTACATATAGAGTCCTACATGTCTTCTTGGTAAGATTGTGGATTTTGAGAGGATGAAATAAAAGTTCTTATCATTCTTTGATAAAGTTGTTGATCCACTCAGCTTCCAAATGTCAAAGACTAAAGATCTCTCATTAGTAGACACAGTCATAAGGATGGCATTAGATAAGTTCCAGTCAAAAAGTGCCAAGATAGATGAACTAATAGAGATGCATGACTACTAGATGATTCAAATTGACAACATAATCATCCCAGATGTCAAGGACTTGGACAAAGTAACTAATCCTATGAAAGCCTACATAACTAAAGTAGTTACTCCTAAGAAGCCATGATGTTTTTTCATTCTTCTAGACATCTAACTTTGTCTCCCTCTCCCTTTTGTATCCATTTAAGGCATTTTGTCAATCTCTGTAATGGAAAATGTTTTAAGCTTTTCCTATTTTTAGCTTGTTCTATTTAGAGATGCTCTGCAATGCAATCATCTATTGTAACCAACCATTTTGAGAAGGCCTATATATGTAAATTTTGGAGAAGTTAATAAGATTGGAAAAATTAATTTTGGGCAAACTCCTATAACTAGGACTATTGTGTGTGACTCTGAGTCCAATCTTAATTCTTTTGTTCATTTAGTTAATAGTGTAGTGTTTGGAATGAGTTGGCTTTTGTTGATAATTGAAGGAATGCTAATGAACTTGGTATTATATCTTTCATTCAATAGATAGTATACCTTACTCTCTTCATCATAGGATTTCTTTGTTCTTTCTACTATACATGTTAGTTTAATGTGTGTAGAGTAGTTCATTGTATAAGACGGTCAGAAATTGGTCAATGGAGTGGCTTAGAGATAGACAATCTAGGTATTATCAGAACATTAATTAACTTTGTAATTTGAGAATTACCCATTCTGTCATCTTTTTCTTTATCTCTTACTATTTTATTTAGTCTTGCATGTGTCCATTACTTTCATTAGAGTCAAAATAGATTGAATTTAATGAGTGAGTTCCCAATCTACTCTCACCTAGGTTGTTTAAAGTGTTGAGAAATTTCTAAGATTAAACCTCAGATATAAATAACAATTACATTCAAATATAAACAATATAAAAAAAAAAGATTATGTAGAAAAGAACACAAGACACCAAGATTTAACATGGTTCACCTAATCCCTGGGCTATGTCCACTAAAAAAAAAGTCTAATATTATTACGATTGAGTGATTACAACCTAATTACAATCCATAATCCCTTACAACTCAATAGCACCATAAGAAGCAATTTTTACATCACCACAATGAAAGAATCCCTAACCCTAAGCCCTTCTATACAAGTATTTTTACCACTTTAGTGTTATATTTAATAATTACATGCCGAGGAATTATTTAGTATGTATAGTACTTCCCTAATCACCACAATCTAAAAATCTCCCACTTGGGGACTGATTATTCTCCACACTAAACAATAATCTCCCACTCGGAGACTGATCCTATAGCAATACCACTACCACACAGGGCTCCCACTAGATCAAACAATCCTAGAATTTTTTGTTTTGTTATTTCTATTTAGTCCAGAAGACCAACCAAAGCTGAAAAGGAATTTAGCTTCTCCCTTGTCACTACCTTTGTAAACATATATGTTGGATTAACATCTGTATGTATCTTGTCTATCTTTAACTATCCATCATCTAGAACTGACCGAATGAAATGGTATCATAACTATATATGTTTTATCTTTGAATGTAAAGCTGAATTCTTTGCAAGATGAATGGTACTCAAACTGTCTAAAAATAAATAATTATCCCTCTGAGGGTGTCCCAATTCTTCCAAGAAGGATTGAATCCATATCATCTCCTTAGTTGCCTCTATAGCAGCAACATACTTTACCTCTGTAGTGGATAAAGAATTAACCTTTTGTAACCTTAAAAACCAACTCATGGCTGCCCCACCAATAGTAAATGCATAACCTATAGTACTCCACCTAGTATCAATATCCCCTACCAAATTTGAGTCAACATAGCCCTATAAATTAGTAGTAGAGCCCCCATAGTGTAAACACTTATTGGATGTTCCTCTCAAATATCTAAAAATCCATTTGACTACATTCCAATGCTCAATTCTTGGATGAATCATATACCTACAAAAAACTCCCACTCCATGCACAATATTTGGCCTTTTACATACCATAGCATACATCAAGCTTCCTACTGCTAAAGCATAGGGTACCTTGGACATATTATCCTTCTCTTCTTGTGTCTTTGCACATCTCCTTAGTTAACTTGAAATGACCAGGTAAAGGTGTACTAACAGATTTAGCATTCTCCATAGAGAAACATTACAACACCTTCTCAACATAATCAGCTTAAGATGGCATCAATTTCCTATTCTTCCTATCTCTACAAATCTTCATACCAAAGATTTTTTTTGCTACCCCCAAATCCTTCATAGCAAATGAATGTGCTAAGTGGCATTTTAGCCCCTTAATGTGATTCATATTAGACCCAGCTACAAGCATATCATCAACATATAAACATAAAATAATGTAGTTATCATCATCCAACCTCTTAAACTAAACAAAATGATCTAAATGACACCTACTATATCTATGCTCTTGCATAAAACTCTCAAATTTTAGGTACCATTTCCAAGGTACTTCCTTCAATATATATAAACTTTTCTTCAATTTTTACACTAGGTTCTCCTTACCTTTGACATCAAATCCCTATGGCTGATCCATACATATATAAATATATATACATACATACATATATACATACATACATATATATATATACATACATACATACATACATATAGATATATATATATATATATATATATATATATATATATATATATATATATATATATATATATATATATATATATATATATATATATATATATATATATATATATATATATATATATATATATATATATCTTCATTCAAATCACCATTAAGAAAGACTATTTTAACATCACGATAGTCTAAATACAAATCTTTAGTAGCCACAATACTTAAAATAATGCAAATAGAAGTCATCTTAACAACATGAGAGAATATTTCATCAAAATCAATGTCTTTGTAAATTCTTTTAGAACTAAGTTGGCTTTAAATCTTTTCTTGCCTCCATCCTCTTCTTTTAACCTATAAACTCATTTATTCTATAAATCCCTTTTACCTATAGGCAACTTGTATAAATCCCATGTCTTATTTTTTAGGAAAGAGTCCATTTTGTCTTTTATGGTAGACTCCCACTAAATAGAATACAAGGAGAAAATCTTTCTAGATGTCTACATAGCCTTGTTGACTATCTAACATTCACAAGGTTGTGTGGTATTTTTTTTTAGTTGTTACACATCATGAGGTATTACTAGAACATCATTTTTTGGAGTATCATTCAGCACTACATAAACATCTTCTTTCTTCTCATGTTGCTGCAACAAATCTGTGTATAACACTTTCTCATTGAATATGACATCCCTACTTCTTAAAATTTAATAATTTTCAAAATCCCAAAGCCTATAACCAAATTTATTAATTCTATATCCAAATAATACACATTTCTTTGACTTAGCTTCCAACTTGGTTCGTATTTTTAGAATCTATATGAGAAAAAACATCACAACTAAAGGTCTTGAGAAAATAATACCTCACCTTCTTACCAATCCATGCTTCCTCTAGAACACCACAACCCAAAGGGGTAGAGGGACCTCTATTAATCAAATATATAGTAGTATTGATAGCCTCTTCCCACATGTGTAAGGGCAACCTAGCATGCAACCTCATTCTCCTTGCACACTCCATTATAGTCTTGTTCATGTGTTCAGCCACTCCATTTTCCTATGGAGTCCTTGGAATAGTTTTCTATATACAAATACTATTAATGGAACAATAATCTTCAAATTCATGAATGCAATACTCACCACCACTATTAGATCTGAGACATTTTAATTTCTTACCAATCTCATTTTCAACCAAGCATTTCCATTTCTTAAAAGTTTGAAATACATTAAATTTCTGTCTAAGGAAATAAACCCATACTTTTCTAGTTGCATCATCAATAAATGTAACATAATAATGAGAACCATCAAGAGAAGATACCTAAGTTGGTCCCCATACATATGTATGCACAAGCTCTAATTTCTCCCTTTTATTTTCCTTCCCAGTCTTCACAAAACTTACTCTCTTTTGTTTTCTAAACACACAACTTTCATAGAAATCCATATTAACACATTTCAAAATCGGTAAAACATTCTTTGAATGAAGTACTTTCATACCTTTCTCACTCATGTGCCCAAGTCTATTGTGCCACAACACTGTATCATAATTTATAGTAGTTATTTGTTCTCCCTAGTCAACTACATCAACTATTCCTAAACATTCATTTTTCTTTGAAATAACCAAAGTAGAAGGAATAATATGACCTATACAAAGATATAAGGTGCCTACTTTCACACCTCTTTCTACTACAAGGGACCCCTTTAAAACCTTCCAATTTTTATCATTAAAAGTAATTAGACAACCCTCATCACCAAGTTGGCCTACTAAAATTAAATTCCTACTCAACCTTGGAACATGTCTTACCTCATGTAGTAGCCAATGATTCTCATTCTGCAACTTAATCTTAACTTTTCCCTTTCCAAAAATTTGATAGGGTTCATTTTCTCCCAAATAAACAAATCCAAAATCTCGTTGGACGTAATCAATGAAATAACCTCTATGAGGTGTAGCATGAAATGAAGCACTAGAATCTAAAATCCATGAATCACCAACACTTTCTAAAGATAGAATAAAGGCATCCTCTTTGGATTTATTACTTACCACATTTTCCTCCTTGTCTCCATCTGGTTTATATCCTTCACTTTTCTTTTGAGTCTAGCAATCTTTCTTTTTATGCCCTAGTTTCCCATAGTACTAGCAGTTGTTCAGTCCTCTTGATTGAGACCTCCCCTTTGACTTTTCTCTTGATTTCTCACAATTTTTAGAATTGCTTTCTCTCTCAATCAATCTACCCACTAGAATTGTCAACCCCCAACTTACCCTCATCTACCATTTCTCTCACTCAATCATGAGAGTTTCCTGCAAAAGATAAATCAAAACAACATCGCTCTAATACCACTTGTTAGGATTAAACTTCAAATAGAAATAAAAATCACATGTAAATATAAACAATATTAGAAAATAAAAGATCACATGCAAAATAACACAAGACACCAAGATTTAATGTCCTTCACCCAATCCCTGGGCTATGTCCACCAAAGAACAAGTCCAATATTATTATGATCTAGTGATTACAACCTAATTACAATCTATAATCCCTTACAGCTCAATACTATCACAAGAAGCAATTTTCACATCACCATAATGAAACAATCCCTCACCCTAAGCCCTTCTATGCAAGTATTTTTACCACTTTAGGGTTATAATTAACAATTACCACTTTATGGCCTTGGCTGTATTGGGGGCTGCCACCCCCAAACCCTCGCTTAGGCACCAAGCCCCACTGAGGAATGATGGATTATGTACAGTACTTCCCTAATTAGTCACCACAATCTAAAAGAAATATGGTGTTTACCTCTTGTGCTCTTTGGTTAATAGCATACCCCCCAAATCCAAAAAAACCAATTCATTGCAAATCTTGCATTCATAAGGAGTGTTACCTTTCAATTTAGGGGTCATTGATAGATTACTACACTGATCCATTCTATTGTTAACTTCTTCTTTTTTCTATCAAGTCTTTGGATAGTCAAAGAGTTAAGGTATAAATAAAAATATTAAGGAAGACAAACTGTTAACCAACAGTTTTTGGCAACTCTGTTGGGGAGATACTCAATATCATGAGTTTTCTTAGTAAGTCTACATTGTTAGAAATGCTTTAGAATAATTGAGAGGGGGGGTGAATTAGTTATTCAGAGTCCAAATGTCTAATTAAAAATTTTCATCAAGTAAAGTGAGCCTATGAAACTATTCATGCATCCAAGGTTAAACATTCCTACTTAGCAAGTTACTATAAATCAACATGCAAGCATAACTCATGAAAGATCAACACGTAACATAGTGATTTACATGGAAATCCAATTTGGAAAAAACTACCAATAATATGCTACTCAATTCCTACTCTTTTGAAGTGATGCCCTATGAAAGGCCTACCCTATTAAAGGCTACAACACATTGTTAGACGTGACCTGGTTAGAAGATTTAACCACCTTGTTAGAAGTCTACCTAGTTAGAGGACTTTAGAACATTCACTTGGAATGTCACCCTATTAAAGGATTTACAAATGATTGTTAAACCAACCTAAGTCCATAGGATTTTACCCTAGCTGACACAATTGTTAGAGAGTAACAATCAAGGGCTTTTGACTTGATACAACTCACAACTTATCTTACACATTTCAGATCTTTGTTTAGCTCTTCACAATTTTCCTGGCTTGCAGTCTCTACAGCTCTGATAGCTTGTTATCCTTTCAAGCTTCATCTCCTTGAGTCTTCATACTTGATATACTAGTGCAATCTCCTCTATGACCACTTATTGAAGTAGAGTCTCTATGCTCTATTTTTCATTCTTCTTGATGCCTTCTCTTTGATAGCCTTTCAACAACTGCGACCCAATGACTCTTACTTCTTGGCAAGTGACTCCTTAAATAGAAGTCTAGAATTTCATTTCCCACTTGATTCTTCCCTTCTTTAATTTTAGTTCAAATGGATTAGGTAGGATTCAATGAATCTAACCCATATCTTGTTCCTTCTAGAAACATCATGAGGAATCCTCTTGAATTCACCTAAAAATAGTTTATCTAAAATTCTGTGCCTCCAACTCATCATCTTTATCCTTCATTAGGTTCACAAAATTCAAGGCAACAACCTTGTCAACTTATATTTGGTGAATCTTTGACTTTTCACATAATGCAGCAACTTGGTACTATTGAAATTCTAGTGCTCGGCACATACTATATTACTCGACATCAACTACAATTTACTGATGGTCAACACCTACTATGGATTCACTCAGCATCCACTAATTTTTTTGTTCCTTGGCACTTGTTACTTTTCTTGGCACCTAAACACACTTAGCTCCTTTTGTATCACTTGGCACATACTAGATTTTACATTTTCTTGGCACTAACTAAAAATTTTCTCGGCTCGAACTAGCTTTCTCGGCACTCACTAATGAACTTAGTTAATGTAGTGCACCAATATTACAGTCAAAGGAACCAGCAAATATAAATATATTTTTCTTTTTCAATGAAAGCATTTTTATTTTATTTTATTTGTTATATTTATTTTTCTTGATCTACAATATTGATGTACATTCCTACAATACATTTAACTAACTTCACTAACCACTTTAGTTCCTTCCAACCAGATCATTATTTGAAATTCTAACAAAATGTCTTTATAACCAAATGTAACAATTTCAAATGGAGACACACATTTTCTCTTAGAATCATTTTAGAAACAAAAACATAACAACTTTACTCATTTCTATATACTATAGGATAGTGCATGATATATAAATTTCTTTAATCACTGAATGTAGCAACATATCAACAAGTACAGTCCACTTATACAGTCCACTTATACAATTTTCCAGCTTACAAGCTGTCATAAAACACAAGATTGGGAGTTACCCAAGGGTGACTCTCCCTAATACAATAATAATTCACTTGGAAGTATGTTTTTGTTGCACATGAAAATAAGACAACATCCTTCTTCTCTTCAAGTCTTCAATCCATAGATCACAACCTGCAGTACACACACACAAACAAGCCCATGGTACTCTCCTCCCAACCTTAGGCCTTTTAAAGGCCACCCCCGAGCAAGGAGAACCTTGACTAGGTGGACATACATTACTAACAACCATTTACAACACAATTCTCACATTACAAAACTATTCACACATTTTACAGTTGACAAATAAACCACAAAAATTCCCAACCAAGGTAGACCACTTAGGATCACATGTAGATCCATCTCAAGGGGTAAGGGTGGAAAATGAATGTTGGGGAGACTCCACCTGCAACTATGCCTTCATTAGGCTATACATTTTATACACATGCCTTCACAAGGCAACCCAATACCACATACATGCCCTCACATGGCATCTTTACAATACTTATAACTCCAGCAAGGTGGCATATGGGGCCCATAACACCCATATGGCATCCCTCTCCTACTCTAAGAGAGAGTCTCACCCAACACATTCCCTATGCACCCCTTACCCTCACAAGGCTCTCTTTCCCTCCCAAGAGATGAGACTCACCTTGTCACACCCAAAACAGAAAACTGCAACAAGAACATATGAATTCACAACACAAATTAAATCACAATACACACATACACCAAAACTAAACACATGATCCCTCAACCTTACACAACACAACATTAAAACACACCATATTACAACTACATTACAGAAAACTCACATGCATAACACAATAAAAATAATCTACTTGACAACAAGCTTTCATAGCAAGGGTACATAAGGTTACCAACCCGGTTTCCAAGAAAATTTGAGCTCCCTCTCTTTTTACCAGAAATCCTCCTCCTAAGCTATCTTCTTCTCCTTGTTTTTCCCTTTTCCAAAATTTTACCCCACTTAGATTCTTTTTCCAAAAATTCTCCCCCCAAGAACTCTCCAACCAACTCTCCCTAAAGAATGTTTTCTTTTGATGCTTAAGTTTCCAAATTCGGCCAACTTGGGAATCCACAATTTTTGGGTGCTCTTTTCAATGCCTAGGGAAGCTTATAATACTTAAAAATGCCCCTACCCCCTAGGTATATCATATGGGCTTTAAAATAAGACCTCAAACTACCCCTAGGGATGGTGTAAACCTCCTAGAAATTCACAAAAGGTGTGCATTCGACCTAGCATGGAAAGAATCCCTCTTGGACCCATAAATACACCTAGGGAAAAGAAATCCTACCAAACCACTCCTTGGTTCACTCAACCACCTACCATCCCACTAAGCATGCTACAAAGGAGAACATGTGTCAAGTGACACCACAATACACACAATACACTTGGCAAGCCATCAAGAAAAATAAATTTACTTTTATAGAATCACAATAATACACACAAATTGGTTTTACAAATAAAATACAAGGGTAAAAAGGTTATACCCTCCTTAGGGTTAACCTTGGTTTTTCCAAACACCTAGCAAGGTTCTCCATAAATCCATGGGCTTCTTTCCTGCACACTTATTGCAAATATCAGTAGTCCAAGAATAAGGTGATAAAATGATAATGTAAATTTAAATCACATAGATTCTATCATCAATGAATAACATAACTAATATGAAATATGTATTTCCATTCATATCACATTACACACTTCACATTTGTAGCAATTCTCTAATCTAGATAGTAAAACATTATGATCATTTATTCTTACAAAAAATTATGGAATTAATCTACCTTAAGCAATGCATCAAATATAATATAAGTATACAATTCTAGTTTATTCAAATGATACGTGAATTCTTAATGTTACTCTAAATATGCTAAGACATGATAATCTAGCACCATATGGAGACCACAATTCAAAAATCAAACATTCACTTGAGTATAACATAAGCTTTAATCATGACATATGGATCATCAAGAAGGTAAGTAAGCATATCTGAATAACATCATAAAAACTACTTAGAATATTAGTGTCCTAGTAACATCATAAGGAATCATCATATAGCCTAATGATATAGGTATCAATGTCCCAATAACATAACATGAAATCAAATAGTCTAAGGATCAAAATATCAATGTCCATAAGGGGGTAATAATGTGTCATCTAGAGTCTAACTATCAAAGTCCAAAAGAAACAAAATGTCAATAGTGCTATGATGGTCGGGGCGGGACATGACAGTTAAGTTTTGTTGACAACCTTGTTACAACTTATTCTTCCACTATTTCTAAGTGTGACCAACCTCTGTATCTTCAAGTATATTATCAATTCATCATTTTACTAGTGTCTTAACTAATCCTTGCACTTCATTACAAAGTCGTAACTCAACCTTTCCCTTAGGTACTTTTGTTACATCTTGTTAATTAAATCCTCTTCATCAATCAACTAAGTGATAGTACTTGGATCTTATAAGCAATTGTCATTTCATAAAATAGCAAGTTTGACATCAGTGACAAAACAATGATTAAAAACATTCTTTAACAAAAATCTCCCTTTTTGATAATACTCTTTTTCAATCAAATTTCATGTAGTCTCCCTTTTTGGCATTGATGGCAAACCAAACTAATCAACCAAGTTATCAAAATGCTAACTAGGTTAAAATAGTAAATCAAATGCCAAAAAGAAAACTTTATTCAAAACTATTCATTTTATTAGCAACATAAGTTAGCTTATGACTCCCTTTGAATTCTTTTACTAATAAACTATCTTCTCCCTTTTTTGTTCTACTATTCCTCAAATGTTAGCTCCTCTGATTGATTCTTGTCTGTACTATTTTCTCCCTCTGAGTTGTTATTTCCTTTTTCTCCCATTACATATCTAAACATTCTTTTTCTTTCTCTTTTCTATGGTTTACCATTGTTTACTTTGTTCGTGTGCTACTCTCGACTCCCTCTTACATGTGCGTATGCCAATTCAATTCTCCCTCTACACAATATATTTTCCTTTGTATGGTATTTGTCCAATTTATTTTTTAGATTTGATCATTTCTCCCTCTGTATGCATTGATCAATTTCTACTATTATAGTATTAGCTACTTCTCCCTTTGTTCATCTTATCCTATAGTTTGATCAATTGATCATTTCTCCCTCTTTGACAACAATGACAAAGACACATTCTCTCAGGATCTTAACATGCTAATGTAGCATTTGTAGGTACTCCAATTTCTCTTTCTGTCACCTTACTTGTGACTAATTTGGAACTTCAGCACTTTGATTACTTTAGGCATGATCCTAAAGTAAATATCCTTTGCATCAATTTGTAATATGTCAACAAGTAACTCATTTGATGTAGGAAAATCTTGCTTTTTCTTTAAATAGCCTTGGATAGGGGTATCACCCCTAATTTACATCTAAGATACTCAAAAGTATCTTTAGTTAGTGCTTTTGTAAAGATGTCATCTATCTGTTCCTTTCAGCTGACATATTTCATCCTTGCTTGTCTTCCACCAATACTCTTATATAGTGATACTTAATTGCAATATGCTTTGTTTTAGTGTGCATCATAGGATTCTTTGAGGAACTCATGTTATCACAATAGGGTATCATAGGCTCAATTACCTCTTCCTTCATACCTTGTAGTAAATGTTTAATCCATACAATATTGGTGTAGTTAATAGTAGCTACAACATACTCAGCTTCTGTTGTGGAATGTAAGGTACAACTTTGCTTTTTTCTGGTCCAAGTGACCAATCTTTTACCTAAGAAAAGTGCTCCTCCACTAGTGCTCTTTCTGTCATCAATATTACCTCCCCAATCTACATCAATGAAAGCTTTCAACTCAGAATTTTCACTCCTCTTGTAGTATAAGCCAAAGTAATTAGTTCCTTTTAGGTACCTCAATATTCTCTTTACTGCCATTAGATAATTTTCTCTTGGATTTGCAAAAAATCTTGCCACTATTCCAACAGCTAATGCAATGTCTAGTCTACTATGCACAACATATTGTAACTTTCCAATTATTGATCTATACATTGTCTAATTCACTTCAGCTGACTCATCATTCTTGGATAACTTATGTCTTTTTTCCATTGGTGTACTGACTAGTTTTGAGTCTTCTAATCCAAATGTCTTGAGTATCTCCTTGATATATTTTGATTGGGTCACAAATATTACATGCTTCAATTGATGTACTTGTAATCCAACAAAGAATTTAATTTCTCCAAACATCGACATCTCAAACTCATGTTTCTTTTGGTTAGCAAAATCTTTGCATAGGACATCTTTTCCTCCAAATATTATGTCATCAACAAAGATTTAAGATATCAAAATGTCTTTACCTTTTTCTACTTTGATGTACAGGTCATTGTTGTCATCTATTTTCTCAAATCCTATCTTCACAAGATATTTGTGCAGTCTCTCATACCATGCTCTAGGTGCTTGCTTCAAACCATAGAGTGTTTTATGAAATTTGCAAACCATATCCTTATTGTTTTCATCAAAAAATCCCTCTAGTTGTTCTATGTACACTTCCTCTTCCAATATACCATTCAGAAAAGAAAACTTTACATCCATCTAATATACTTTGAAACCTTTATAAGTAGCAATGCAAGTAGTGTTCTCACTCCTTCCATTCTTACAATAGAGGAAAATGTTTCCCCATAATCTAGTCCCTCTTCTAGTGCATAACCTTTGCAAACTAGTCTAGCCTTATTTCTTGTGATCTCACCATTCTCATCAAGTTTGTTCCTAAACACCCATTTGGTACCAATCACATTCTTATTAGTTGGTCTAGGAACTAGGGTCCAAGTTTTGTTCTTCTCAATCTGGTATTTTTCCTCTTCCATAACTTTATGCCAATTATCATCTTGCAGTGCATCTTTTACTATTTTGGGCTCAACTTTACTCAGCAAACATGATTCATTCTTTAGTTTGTTCCTTTTCATTGGTCCAACTTTCTTGTCACCAATGATTTGTTCTATAGGGTGATGATGTCTTCTCACATACTTGAATAGTCTTGGTTTTGTCCTTCTTTCCATGTTTGGTCCTTCAGCTTCAAAGTCACTATGTACATCTATGTTTGGTATTTCATCATCTCTTCTATATGTATTGATTTTAGAGTCAAAATATGCATTATCTTCATTCTACAACTCAGCTTCTGAATGTAGCTCAACATTCATTGGTTGTGACTCAGCTAATATTGAGATTTTTGTTGATTCTCAATTTGATTGGTAGCTTCATCTTCAATAGGCATTCCTTCATAGAAATATACAAAGATATCTATAATCTTCTAGTTTGTTGGATTCATCAACTTGGACTTTTACATGCTCGTCAAAATTTACATCTACACTATCCACAATCTTGTTAGTATTAGTATTCAAACACTTATATACTTTTCTTCTAGTGGAGTATCCAAGGAATATGCCTTCATCAGTCTTTGCATCAAACTTGCCATTCCTAGTATCCTTAAGAATATAGCATTTACAACCAAACACTTTGAAATGTTTTACATTTGGTGAGTGACCATACCATAATTCAAAAGGTGTTTCATTTGTACCTTTCTTGACTTGGACTTGATTTAGGTCATAAACAACAGTAGTTATAGCTTCTCTCCAATATTTTAGAGCAACATGTTTCTCCATCATTAATGTTCTATCATAGTCTATCATTTATCTATTCCTTCTCTCAGCAATGTCATTCTATGGGGGAGTTTTTGGTGCCAATCTTCATCTCTTGATTCCTTTTTCATTACAAAATTTCTCAAATTCTTTTGATGTAAGCTCTCCTCCTCTATTTGATCTTAGACACTTTAGACTTTTTTTTGTTTCCTTCTCAACTCTGGCCAAATACCAATTAAACATTTGAGCATCATATTTTTTCTTTAAGAACATGGTAGTCATCATCCTAGAGTAGTCATCCACAAACAACATTATGTATCTATCTCCTTGGTAGCTTTGAACTTCTATTGGGCCACATAAGTCTATATGGACTAGTTCTAAAACTTCTTTAAAAGTGTAGGCTTTTCTTTTGAAACTTGACTTGGTCATCTTTCCTAGTTGACATTGTTTGCACATGGTATTTTCAAGCTTCTTTAGTTTAGGAAAACCTCTTACTTTCTTCTTTCTACTGATGCTAATCAGATTGTCAAAGTTAACATGGCATAAAATTCTATGCCATAAACAAACATCATCAAGTCTAACATAAGACAGGTTGCATTTTCCATATCTAGGTAAAACAAATTACTCCTAGTTTTCTCTCCTTTTCCTATCAGATTTCCATTAGTATCATAGATTTTGGCAATTTTGTTTCCAAATTCTACTTTGCAACCCACATTGCCTAACTATGATACATTCAACAAATTGTAGTTCAATCCTTCAACATAGTATGCATTATCACATGAGATTTTCTCTATAATTTTAATAGAACCTTTTCCTTTGATTTGACATGGAGCATCATTACCAAATCTAACACTATTTCCATCATACAGAGTAAAGGTACTAAACTTACTCTTGTCTCCTATCATGTGATGTGAGCATCCACTGTCTATGATCCACTTATCATTTTTTTCACACAAGTTACTAGTGTTGTTGCCTCATCTTCATCTGATTCATCCTCCATGGCTACATAGACTACTTCATCATCATTCTCATTAGAATCCTCTTCAACAATGTATCATCTTTTGCCTTTGTCCTTGTAATCAATGCTATCATCTTCTCTTTTGTTCTTGTACTTGTTTCCTTCTTTGTAGTTCTTCTTCTATGTACACCTTGTAGCAATATGACCTAATTCATTACAATTAAAAAAAATTATAGGTAGCTTACCTTTGAATTTACCTTTGCTTCTGTGAAATCTTCTAGCGAGTAGTGCTTCCAATTGTTCCACATCTTCTTCATCTATATTACTATCACTAGATGCATGTTTTCCCTTTTTCTTCTTCTTTGATTTCACCTCCTCAATGTCTTTCAATGTTAGCTTGGCCTTCAAAGTAGATTCAAGGTTCTCAGGTCTATAATTATCAAATTTGGACAACTCAAAAGCAATGGGTCTTCCTACTATTCCTTCAAAAGTTAGTTGGTTTCCTAGTACACACCTTAATTCTTGGATGGCTGAAACTCTAATAGCATAGATGGGGAGCAAGGTTCTTAAGTATTTTCTATTGATAAGTGTCATATTCCAAATGACCACCCAAACATCTTATTGCACTTACCACTTCTTTCATTCTAGAGGCATATTGAGAAGCATTCTCTCCTTCTATTTTCTTGTCATAAAACTTTCCTTTGAGGCTTTCTCTTTTTTCTCTTTGAACATTCTAATCTCCTCTATAGATATCAGTCAAGGCTCTCCACATGTTGAATGTAGAGTCATTTCCCTTTATGTCATCAAATTCAACATAGTTGAGGGTAGAGGCAATCTTCAACATTGCCTAATTATGCTCCTTGCTTTTGTTCAACTCATCTGCAGTAAGGGCTCCAACTGGATCTACATGTTCCACTTCAATTGAGGTTTTTGCATAATCACCTATTCATCCAAGGTATAGTTTCATTATAATTTTTCATACAATTAAGTTATCTCTATTGAGCTTGGAAACTTCTCTCTTGGACATCTTGAACTTTGTGCTTCTAGTACCTTTAAACTAAATCAACAAATGGCTCTGATACCAGTTGTTAGAAATGCTTTAGAATAACTAAGAGGGGGGGGGGTAAATCAGTTATTCAGGGTCCAAATGTCCAATTAAAATTTTTCATCATGTAAAGTGAGCCTTTGAAACTATTCATGCATCCAAGCTTAAACATTCTTACTTAACAAGTTAAAATCAACATGCAAGCATAACACATGAAATCAACACATAACACAGTGATTTATGTGGAAACCTAATTTGAGAAAAACCACCAGTAACATGCTACTCAATTCTCACTCTTCCGAAGTGATGCCCTGTGAAAGGCCTATCTTGTTAAAGGCTACAACACACTATTAGATGTGACCTAGTCAAAGGATTTAACCACCTTGTTAGAAGTGGGCCTGGTTAGAGGAATTTAGAACATTCACTTGGAATGCAACTCTGTTAAAAGATTTACAAATGGTTGTTAAACCAACCTAAGTCCATAGTATTTTACCTTGGATGACACAATTTTTAGAGAGTAATAATCAAGGGCTTTTGACATAGTACAACTCACAACTTATCTTGCACATTTTAGATCTTTGTTCAACTCTTCACAATTTTCCTAGCTTTCAGTCTTTGTAGCTCTGACAGCTTGTTCTCCTTTCAAGATTTATCTCCTTGAGTCTTCATGCTTGATATACCAATGCAATCTCCTATATGACCACTTATTGAAGCAGATTCTTTGTGCTCTATTCTTCCTTCTTCTCGATGCCTTCTTTTTGACACCCTTTCAACAACTTTGACCTAGCAACTCTTGTGTCTTGGCCTATGACTCCTTAAATAGAAGTCTAGAATTTCTTTTCCTACTCAATTCTTCCCTCCTTCAATTTTAGTTCAAATGGATTAGGTAGGATTCAATGAATCTAATCCATATCTTGTTCCTTCTAGAAACATCATGAAGAATCCTCTTAAATTCACCTAAAAATGGTTTATCTAAAATTATGTGCCTCTATCTCATCATCCTTATCCTTCGTTATGTTCACAAAATTCAAAGCAACAACCTTGTTGGCTTCGATTTGGTGAATCTTTAACTTTTCACATATGTAGCAACTTGACACTATTAAAATTCTAGTGCTCAGCACATACTGTGTTACTCGGCATCAACCACATTTTACTAATGCTCAACACCTACTATGGATTCACTCAGCATCCACTAAGTTTTTTAACACTCGACACCTATTACTTTTTTTGCCAACTAAACCCACTTGGCTCCTTCTGTATCACTCGGCACATACTAGGTTTTACATTTTCTTGGCACTAACTAAAAATCTGCTCGGCTCAAACTAGCTTGCTAGGCACTTGCTAATGAACTTAGTTAAGCTTTGCAGACAACTTTGTTACAACTTATTGTTCTAGTATTTCTAAGTATGGCCAACCTCTATATCTTCAAGTATATTATCAATCCATCATTTTACCAATGTCTTAATTGATCCTTGTACTTAATTACAAAGCCATAATACAACCTTTCTCTTAGGTACTTTTGTTACATCTTGTTAATTAAATCCTCTTCATCAATCAACTAAGTGATAGCACTTGGACCTTATAAGAAATTTTCATTCTAGAAATTAGAAGGTTTGACATTAGTGAGAAAATAATAATTGAAAATATTCTTTAACAACAATCTCCCTTTTTGATAATACCCTTTTTCAATCAAATTTCCAACATGCATGTGGCTTTATTAGATAACTTAGAGATTATCTCTGTGGCACTCAATTCATTAATTCATGCATAACAACTCATAACGAGAGATAGTGTTTCCTCATGAAGGACAAATCCTCATAGTACAACCTAACCATGGCTTCTAGGATGAGTAAGAGGACATAGTAAACAAATTTAATACTCTTTCCTAGAAAAGCCAAAAGTCCCTTGACCAATATAGGAGGGTAGGTTTCACCCTCAAAATAGAAGGGCCAATATTGAATATTGGGAAGGAGTTTTACAAGAAAGTTCACCCTGGATCCTAAATACACTAGAAGTGTTTGTGGAAAAGGGAAAGTTGACCCAATTTTCAAAGAACTATAGAAAGCCAAATTTCCAATATTGGAGGATCCTCTTAGAAGAGGAATAGCCTGCTCTTAGGATCTAGTATATCAAGGTATCTGTGGTTCTTTCTTTCTGTCACCTCACCCTATTTCTTGTATATGTATTCATTCATCTTTACTTCCTATTTTCCACACTCAAATCCCATCTTTGTGTAATGTCCTTACTCTTCACAGAGTAGTTTCCCCTATCACTATCACTTTTCAGGCTATACATATTATCATTCTTTCCTTAATGGTTGTTCCATGGAGTAGTGTTATTTGTCATCTTTAACTTGTAACTAGTAATGATCTACCTAGAGCTTCCCAAAAGAATTTTCCTAGGTTCAATAGTGATGAAAAAGTCTCTTTTGATGAGAACATTGTGGCTTTCTTTGCTACATGCAATATCATGTGTCCTCAACATGAAGATGTAGCAATAAGGATGTTTGTGGAAACTTTAGTTGAGAATGCAACTGACTAGTTTTAGCACCTACTAGTGGGTTGTATCACAAGTTGGAATAATATGTGGGATTGATTTGAAGCATGCTATAAGAGTACCAAAGATAAACACACTCTACTTACTCAACTCACCCAAATAAAGGAGCCCAATGTTCCTATGAGATACTTTATTGTAAAGTTTAAAAAAAATTTCAATAGGATCCTTGCTGCTAGTAGACCTACAACATACAAGTAAGAAATTTTCTTCATTAGCTCTATACCCCTTAACATTAGTTTTCAAATTAGATGAGTGCATATGGCTAACCCCTAGGTTACTCAAAGCCTAGCAATCGAATTGGACAATGAACAGATAGTAGCCAAGAAATAGAAAAGAGAGATTCAAAATGGAGACTCAACAAGCTCTACCACTAGTACAATCAACAAAACTAAAGCAATGCTTTAGAAGCTATCTAATGAAATGATTACCATTAAAAGGAAAATATGATGGTGCAAGAGCATCTAGGGGTAAAGGTGAAACCCTAACTCATTTTTGGTTTTTAAAAGGTCCAACCAACCATTGAGGAAATAAGGACTAGTAATGAAGTCCCAAGGTAAGTTTAGGAGGTTTAGATAGGTAGGATTTAGAGTGTTAGTCAAGTTTTGTCAATTACGTCCTAATAAGAAAAATTGCTTAGAAATTGCTTAATGAGGAAAAATGTGGAAAAGTGCCTAAAAGGGGGAAATATGTGTTCAAAAGTAGTCTTTAGGTGTGTTGGGTTCATTTTTTAAGGTTCAGAAATAAACTGGTCAAGTTTGAAGGCTCAACTTGCAAAATTGCAAAAGTTGTCAAAAGTTGCTCATTGACAACTTTGCAATTTTTGCAAAATTTCATAGCAACTTTTTGCACAATTTTGAAGAAAGAACTTCATGGGTAGTTATGGCTCAAAAAAAATGCCAAGATGAAAGAGGGAGCCTATTTAAACACTCCCCAACTTATTTCCATGGGTTGGACTCTTGATTGTATGAACAACACATTCAGAAGGAGAGTATTGTGTGATAGAAAATGTGATTTGAAGGATTGAACCAAGAATTTGGATTGAATAACTTACTACTTTGGATGGAATAGTGCCTTAGAGTCATATTTTGACTTTGTAAATACTTTTTTTGGTTTTGATCACTCATTTGTTAGCATTAATAAAATTAGTTAAAATTTGTATTCTTGTTGTTCAGTTGTGTGTTAACAACATTCAAATAGCTATGGATTGAATTTCCTTGGTCAAAAAAACATGGATTTTTGGAGTCAAGAAATAGCCCCTATATACTATGAAAATAATTATTTCAGGGTTTGGGGAAGTCAAGTAACTAGTTTTACAAGCAAGCCCTAGGCAAGCAATAAAGGCTTGACAAGGTGCAATGAAAACTTGTAATGGAATTTTGGAGAAGAGAAATGATTGGCACGTGTCAATCTTGCTTGGGTAATGAAGAGGTAGGATGTTAAGGGTTCATAACTCAGAGTAGCAAGTTGGAAGTGGAGTTTGAAACCATTGGTAAATATTCATTTTCATTGCATTTGAAACCCTTAAAACAAGGGTTTTTTAGAGTCATACTATGTGGTCATCACAAGATCCTAAGACCTAAAAAATATTCAAGCTTAAGTCATTAGGAATAAAATTCCTAAAGACACTGAGGGGCCTTGTGTTGGTTAATAGTTTTTCCTCATATTAGATTTTATAATCTAACTCTTTGATTCCCAATGTTTTGGAGAGACAAAAGGATGTTTAACAATAAATGGGTTAGTGTAAGTATTCTATCATTGCCCTCTAAATTATTAGGTACATCTCCCTATGATTTTCAATGATATGAAATGAATATGTTTCTATGAGATCAGAAGTTTTCATATCATAAGCTCTTAATCTAAGAGCAGTAAATAATAACCAAAATGTTTGTAGGCACACGTAATTTAGGCAAGATGGATTTGAATAACCTATAACACCCAATGGAATGACTTTAGTAGATTATCTTGATATTTCTAACCCTTACTTATATTTTAAATGTAGTTTAATTATCTAAATATATAAAAGGAATGAAGAGATGTGCACATGAGGGCAAATGGAATTGCTTTCACTATTAGCCTTGAATTAAAGAGAATCCAACCAATAACTAATAGATTCATACACATTTATCTTTAATTTCCCAATGAAATTATCTAACATGTTATGAAACTAACAAGAGAAGAAACAAAACCATATATGAAGAAAGTAAATGGAATCACTATACTGCAAACATCAAAGTGAAATGGAATTCATTTGATTATTCACAAAATCATATGTGATTGTATTTCAACTCTTAATGCAAATCTAATCTATGTATGGGAAACAAAACATGGCAAGAAAATATGGTAAATGGAATTAAAGACCAATTCACATCAAGTTTGTTGACCTTTGTATTGTCAAATAAGGTTATATTTCTAGTTTTCTATCATCTCTCAGTTTAGCAAAGTAACAATCACAAAATAGAAAAGAGAATAAAATATGAAATTGTCTAATGATATGAATTCATGGCATCCTTTCAATCAATGATCATGAATTTATAGTACTTCTAGAAACACCCAATCACTTTTTGGGTTCATGCAATCTCAGGAATCCTATAGAAAATTGTTGTTTTCTCCATATTTTGTTATTTCATGCCAAGTCTGTATTATTCATTTTCCAATGGTCACTAAAATTTTGAATTCTTTTCATTGACCTTAAAAACCAATGATTGTGATTAAAATATTATAATCCTTCCTTTATAACTTCCTTTGTGGATCCCTTCATGTGCATGCATTGAAATGTTGTTACATCACTATGAATAATAGTCAAGAAAATTTGCATGGTGATTTAGCAAGAAACATAGATCATTTTCTGATCTAACAGTAGTGATAAAAGACATTTAACCCTTTTTTTACTTTTCTTCATGTGTCAACTTTCCAACTATGCATATCATGACAGACAAGTGGCACAATTTCATTACTTGGATAATCTGATATTGGACTACTTTTCTTTGTGGCACTTCATGGAATATAATGGACCCAATAGGACACATGTCATTCTATCATTACATTTCCATGATTAAAACATGTCCATCTTTTCATAATGATATAGCGATGATCATAGATTTTCTTTTTATCTGATGGTGTTCATTTAAAGATTTTAACTCATTGATTTCCCTTTGCAATGTGGTTTTGTCTATTCCATGTGTCCAATCATTGTTATGTCACTTTAGTTATTCTCTGTGTAACTCTCCATAGTGACATAATGATGATTTTATATCTATTTTTGATCTAACAATCAATGGGATGCATCATCAAATGCTTATATTTCCATCATTAAAACATCATTTGTTGATCTGGTCTTTATCACCTATCTGGATTTGGACTTCTAAACCATTTGACTTATTTACTAGCTAATGGTGTGCATTCTTTTAGTCATTTGACTTTTCTCCACCATGTATCTTATTATTATTGCATCTAAAAAGTTTGTGTACTAAATCAATGATGCATATTTTCTTATCTTCATATTTTGACTACAAGAGGGATTTGAATGTTTTCTTCTACATGAACTACTTGTTTTGCTCACTGATCTTGCTCATCCACAATGTCTTTCATGGAAACCATAATGTAACATTGAATCTTAGTCTTTATCATGGTTAGGAACAAATCAATAGAAGATCTAGACTTTCTTCTCATCGAATGACACATAAAAACCTCCCAAACCCTAATCATCTAGCTTTGGACTGATGCTTTACTCATATGATTCCCCATATTAGGTTAGCTTAAAGAAATAATGAGAAGAAAGGCCATCCTATGGAAAATCTAGACTCAAACTTAAGACATTGATACTTGACTTGACTCAAAACCCTCAAGCAAAAAGATATGAACTAAAACTTGGGAAACAATTGGCTTTGTCTAGGGATTAAGCATGATAATGCTTGAAATAACTCTAGCAATCTCTGGTTGCACACAAAAGGTGGCACTTGGAAACAAAAAGAATGGGCTATTCTAGGAAAATAGCAACAAAATACCTAGGAAAGGAAGCAACTAGAAAATTGCATGAAAGGAAAACCT
This sequence comes from Cupressus sempervirens, assembly GCA_028749045.1. Taxonomy (NCBI): domain Eukaryota; kingdom Viridiplantae; phylum Streptophyta; class Pinopsida; order Cupressales; family Cupressaceae; genus Cupressus; species Cupressus sempervirens. Next base: position 2,892,179 of record CM053784.1, on the reverse strand, counting down.
ACCTATCTAGCTACTATGAAGTCGTTACCTAGTTTCAATTTTTCATTTGATACAACTTCAAATCCTTTCCATTATAAGAACATGGTAGTTTTTTTTCAGTGGGATATGCCAATTTGAAGGAATTATTTTGATTCACTTGAATGATCTGAAATGGCCCTTTCCACAAAGATTGAAACTTAGAGTGCATACCTCTTAGCTCATGTCTCTTATCCATAACAACATCAAATCACATTCCATAAATTTTTTAGGAATGTCTCTTTTATCAAACAACTTCTTTATCCTTCCTTGATGTTCAGTGATCTTATCAACCATCTCTTCCCTTTCTTCTTTCAATTTGGTAAGATACAAGATCCTCTTTTCTAATCCATCTTTGAAAACATCCTCTTCAATCACAGTCTTTAGTTTACATGTAGTAAGCTCTAAAGGTAGTCGCAAATTAGCTTCCACTCCATAGACTAATTCAAAAGGTGAGATACCTATAGCTCTTTTAGGTGTGGTTCTTTCATCCCACAAAGCATCACAAATCTTCTTATGCCAACTTTTCTTATTATCTAAGACCAATTTCTTCAAAATATTAATCAAATTCTTATTGCTAGATTCAACCTATCCATTTCCTTGAGGAAAATAATCAAAGGAATGTCCAAATTCAATACCATTATCATAGAAAAACTTAATGATTTCCAAAGAAGAAGAATAAGATGCATTATCCATTATCAACTTTGCAAGAACTCCAAACCTAATCAATATATGCTCTTTGAGAAATTCACATACTACTTCTGATGAAGTCTTCTTCATTGGCTTCACTTTAACCTATTCACTGAAATAGTCTATGGTAGTTAGTATGTAAGAGTGTGCTTGATTGGAAGGAGGATTGATTGGGCCTATAAAATCTAAACCCCATTGATGGAAAGGAGCTTCAATTATCACTGGCCTAAGAGGTTAGACAACAAGTTGAGGTTTACCACTAAACATCTTGCATTTCTCACAATTAGCAACCCACTTATATGAACCTTTAAACATGTCAGGCCAATAATAGGATTGCATCAAAATTTAAAATGTAGTGACAATAGAAGTGTCCTCCACATGCCTCATTATGAAAATATTTCAATGATTTTATCTACTTCTCTTTATCCACACATCTCAAAAATGTTCCAACAATTGCTCTCTTGTACAAGACATCATCATGAATCACATACTTCAAGGATTTTGTCTTTAGATCCCTTATTTACTTAGTAGTCAATCCATCAAGGCATTCACTATATGTTAAAAATAAGCAATGTTTGAGAACCAAGGATATTGAGGACTTACCATAAGAACTTTTGGAGTATCTTCTTCTTTGAATTGTTGATCTTTTGCTAAGGTTTTACAAAGTGCATTACCTCTTACAAGTTTGGTTGGCTTAATTTCTATATCATATTCTTTAACCTTTGCTATCCACACTCCTCTATTATTATAACCAACCTCTTGTTCTGTCAGAATACTTTTTACTATAGGGTCTGGCACATATATTATTGAATGAGAATACAACACATAAAACCTAAAAAATTTAAGGGCCCTCATCACTGCATATGCATATTTTTCAATCTATGAGTATCCCAATTCTTGATTCTTCAATGGTATACTCATGAAAGTAATAGGAGCTTGTATTCTTTCTTTATTTTCTTGCATCAATATAGCTAACATTGTATGTTCTGAGGCATAATAGTAAATGATGAACTCTTTAGTGTAGTTTGGATGGACAAGCACATGGACTTTAGCAATGATACCCTTGATATCTTCAAAGCCTTTTTTCCAAAATCACTCCATTTGAAAGTTTTATTGTCTTTTGGTTGGAAGATTGTTGGAAGATTGGTTTGATGATATGTTACACTCATAACTACATTTGTCATTGATGTCAACATAGCATGTTTGATTTCTTTTGTGGTATATGATAAAAGAATAGCAGAAAGATCAAGTTGGTACAGATGGCTAGTTGAGTATGATAATCACCTGAGGTTATGGGAGATACTTTGGAGTATCTGGTATATGTAGTTAACATTGGAAGCAAAAAGGATAAGTCTAGAAGAAGTTATGTAAGTTTTGGTGATGTCTATTATCAGATAGAGTTTATAGATGCATATTATGTTAAATTTGTTATATCTCTTAGCAGAGTTGATATCTTGAGGATTGAGGGTGAGGACATGTAGAAAACATGTTGAGGATGACATGGCTAAGCTTTCTCATTATAAAATTGTGTGTATTGAAAGTTATTCAAGTTGCAAGGCAAAAGATTAAGGTTATTGCTAAGTGTAATGTGTTCTTAGTGAGGTCCTATAATAATTAATTGAGATGGACTAATAGTTGACTCAAGGAATTGTTTTATGGACTTGGTATAAAGGAAAGAAATTTTTCTTTATCATGTAGTGTGTTAATATGTATTGATATGATTGAATGATCGATGATAAGTAGTAGAGAGTGAAAAATCCAAAGTTGAGTAGAGTAGTACGAAAGTGAAGGAAACTTCATTGATGATGTTTTACTAAGTGATCTAAGGTTTGGTATTTGGATCCAAGGTTTGTGACCTAGTCTACAAGGTTCGATAGTGATTGGTCTAGTTGATAGGATAGAGGAAAGTATAGAGGAAAGAAGAAGATACTAATAAATTATTTATTTGAGCAATGAGCTCTTATTGTAGTTGAAATTTCATGTTTGGGTAGTGTGCTCTTCTTGCATACATTATACCACAACTTCTAATAAGGTTGGAATCTCCTAGCAGAGATTCAATGTCTCAACTCTCCTATCAAGGACTCATCATACTAAATGTTGTAACAAACTCCTAATAGGGTCTATCCTCTAACAAGGAATATTTATATTATTACATCATCTTGTGGGCATCATTCCCACTAGGTTTTTCCCTCTAATCAAGGGTTTCCCTAGTCAACATATCTAGTGTAATTGTCTATGTGCATCTTTGTATGGTTGTTTATTTTGGTTGAATTGTTAACTTTGTTTAAAGAATATAAATGACATAATTTTTGGATAACTAATTCACCCCCCCACCCCCCGAAGTTATCTTGGTGGACTATTGTTTCTAACAATTGGTATCAGAGCATCAGGTCCATGAAGAAAATTTTTAACAACTTTGAGAGATCCATGGCGAACATTTTCAAAGAAGATAGTCCTACATCTGATAGAAGAAATTTTGACACGTGAGTTATGGAAATTCTTGGTCAGTTATCATATTTGTGTAAAGAACAAAGTATTGAGTTCACACATCTAGAATCCTTCTATTGTATACAAGGGAATAGTAGTGCAAGTGAAGATAGATCCAGAATAGAAGATGATATAAAGATAAAGGAAGGTATTGATCTGCTTACAAGGAGAGAACTTGAAGGTATGAAAAAATTTGTTTGTTGGACATGTAAAGAGTTTGGTCATTTTTCAAGTAAATTTCCTAAGAGAGTAAGGAAATTTACAAAGAGTTCACTTTCTGATGAAGATGAAAAATTTAAAGCAAATATGAAAAGATTCTTGACCGATTGTGATAAAGATAATGAGCTCAAATTGGTTATGAAAAAGCAAGTATTAGAAGAGATAAATTTGGTAACTATTTTTTTATCAAGAGGCTAACCATGAAAATGTAGAAGTTATCATTAACAATGATTTATAGAATGGGAATCAAATTGAAGAATAGAAATTTGATACTAGAGTAGAAGAAAGAGTTGAGTTCAAAACTCCTAAACAAAATGGTGTACAGAGAGAAGGAAAAAGTCTGTTATAGAAGTAGCTAGAGCTATATCAACAGAGAATGATGTATCCAAGACATTCTAAAGAGAAGTAGTGAATACAATAGTCTACACAATGAAAAGAGTGCAAGTCAAGAACGATACAAACAAGGCACCTTATGAAGTATGGTTTGGTCATTCGCCTACAATTAAGTACTTCAAAATATTTGGAAGTAAGTGTTCATAAAGAGAGATGATGACATTGGCAAGTTCGATGCTAGAAGTGATGAAGGTATGTTTCTTGGTTATTCATTCAAAAGAAAGGCTTATAGATGTTATAATTAGAGAACTAAGACTATTATGGAAAGTGAAAATGTGAGAATTGATGAGAAATTTAGAGTAGAAGAGAGAATAGTTGATTACAATTTAGATGATGATGTTGTTACTAAGCCAAGGAATGATGAGGTATTTCTTGAGAATATCAATTCTTTGTCTAATGAAGGAGAGAAAAGGCAAGAACAAAGCGAAGAACCTTTAGTAGATCCAAGAGTTGAGATAACAACTCCTACTTTAGGAAAGAATGTGATAAAAAATCACCCATTTGAACAGATCATTGGAAGCAAAGACAAAGGTGTGATGAAAAGAAGTAGAGTGAATGAAGAACTATGCTTGATATCTCAAGTTGAGCCAAAGAATGTAGATGAAGCATGTAAAGATTATTATTGGAAGCAAATTATGAAAGAGGAATTGGATTAGATAGAAAAGAATGAGACATGGGAATTGGTCCCCAGACTAGTAGATAAAATGCGATAAGAACTAAATTGGTATTCAGGAACAAGATGAATGAAAAAGGTGAAGTTGTAAGAAACAAAGAAAGATTGGTATGTAAAGGTTACTCATAGCAAGAAGGAATAGATTATGAGTAGACTTATGCTCTAGTGGCTAGAATGGAAGTTGTAAGATTATTCTTAGCCTATGTAGCACAGAAGAAATTTAAAGTATATCAAATGGATGTCAAGTCAACATTTCTAAATGAAGAACTTGAAGAAGAGGTATACATTGAGTATCCTAAAGGATATCCTTTGATAGATGAAAAGGACATAGTATGTAGACTAAGGAAAGCATTGTATCGATTGAAGCAAGCACCCAAAACCTGGTATGCAAGGTTGGACAAGCATTTGACAAAGCTTAGATATAGCAAACGTATGGCAGATAGTAATCTATATTGGAAAGAAACAAATGATGGATTGATGATTTTGGTAATATTTGTTGATGAAATTATATTTGGAGGAAATGATGAAGAAAGTAAGAATTTTTCACAAGAAATGAAGAAAAAATTTGAAATGAGTATGATAGGAGAGAAGAAATATTTCCTAAGATTGCAGACAGTACAAAATAAAGAAGGAATTTTTATTTCTTAGACTAAGTACTTGAAGGATTTTCTGAAAAGGTTTGGTGTGCAAACATGTAAACCTATTGGAACACCTATGGTAACTAGACACAGGTTATCTACTAAGGATGAGACACCTACTATTGGAAAAAAGAAGTATAGACCTATGATTGGAGGATTGCAATATCTGACTCACAAAAGACCAGATATAGAAAATGCAATTGAAATTGTTGTAAGATTCTAGGCTAATCCCATAGAAGCACATTATGTAGTAGTGAAAAGGATATTTAGATATCTAAAAGGAACATCTAAGTTTGGATTATGGTATGATAGATCTACTGATTTTACACTAAGTGCCTATACTAATGTAGATTAGGCAGGTAGTATGGATGACAGAAAAAGCACTAATGGAGGAGCTTTCTTTCTTGGAGGAAGTAGTTTCTTAGCTAAGAAAAAAGTAGGATTGTACATCTCAAAGTACAATAGAAGTAGTGTGTTGTAGCAACAAATAATTGCAACCAAGTAATTTGGATGAAGTAGATGCTAAAGGATATAAGGTTAGAAATCAATGAAATTATTGTTATACATTGTGACAACACAAGCATGGTAAATATGTCTAAGAATCTAGTATTGCATTCAATGATGAAGCACATTTCTATTAAGTATCATATGTTGAGAGAAAAATTTGTAGAAAAGGAAATAAATTGGAGTATGTAAGGACTAAAAAGTAGATTTTAGATATATTCACTAAGCCTCTTCCAAAAGACACTTTTGAGTATTTGTAAGGTATGCTAGGGGTTATTATGCTTCCTACATCAAAGTAGAAGATGCAAGAGTGCATCATTATATGGTGAGAGAGCACCATTATTTTTCTGGATTGGATGTTGATGATTCCTATATGGGGGAGTATATGTGATGGACAAAGCCATCTAGGACTCTTGTTGATGATGTTTTGAATAGTGTCTTTTGATAGTCAAGCTAAGTAAGTATCAGTTGTTGCAGAGTTTGATGCAGAAACCTTTGACATTGATGTAAATGGGGGAGATATTGGCATGAAAAACATTATGTTGAGAAGATGTTTGGCATGAGTATGGTGGAGATTTTGATAGTATTTGTAATAATAGTTTAAATATAGAGCACATTCAGGTATATCAATGGGGGAGTATGATTGATGAAGAGGATTTGAAGACTATCTATCTTTTGTAAGTATTCTTGGAACTAGATGTTTTTCATCTATTTTACCATCAATTCCAAAGGGGGAGATTGTTGGAAGATTGTTTTGATGATATGTTACATTCATGACTGAGTTTGTCATTGATGTCAACATAGCATGTTTGATGTCTTCTATGGCATCTGACAGAAAAATAGTGGAAAGATCAAGTTGGCATGGATGGCTAGTTGAGCATGATAACCACCTGAGGTTATGGGAGATACTTTAGAGTATCTAGTATATATAGTTAATTTCATAAGTAGAAAGGATAAGTCTAGAAGAAATTATGTAAGTTTTTGGTGATGTCTGTTATGAGATAGAGTTTACAGAGGCATGTTCTTGTAAACTTGTTAAATCTCTTAGAAGAATTGATATCTTGAGGATTAAGGTTTAGAAAATGTAGAAGACATGTTGAGGATGATGTGTCTAAGCTTTCTTGTCATAAAATTTTGTGTACAAAAATTTATTCAAGTTGCAAGGCAGATGATTAAGGTTATCGCTAAGTGTAATGTGTTCTTAATGAGGTCCTATAATAATTAATTGAGAAGGACTAATAGCCAACTCAAGGAATTTTTTTATGGACTTGGTATAAAGGAAGGGCATTTTCCTTCATCATGTAGTGTGTTAAGATGTTTTGATATGATTGAATGATTGATGATAAGCAACAAAGAGTGTAGAATGTGAAGTTGAGAAAAGTAGTGCAAAAGTGAAGGAAACATCATTGTCAATGTTTTGCTAAGTGATTTGAGGTTTGGTATTTGGATTTGAGGTCTATGACCTAGTCTACAAGGTCTTACAGTGATTGGTCTAGTTGATAGGATAGAGGAAAGTACAGAGGAAAGAACAAGATACCAATAAATTACTTGTTTCAGCAATGAGCTCTTCTTGTAGTTGAAATTGTATTTTTGGGAAATGGGCTCTTCTTGCATACATTATACCATAACTCCTAATAGGGACTCATTGTACTAAATGTTGTAATAGACTCCTAACAATGTCTATCCTCTAACAAGGAATATTTATACTAGTACATCATCTTGTGGGCATCATTCCCACCAAGTTTTTCCCTCTAATCAAGGGTTTCCCTAATCAATGTATCTAGTATAATTGTCTATGTGCATCTTTGTATGGTTATTTTTTATTTTGGTTGAATGGTTTTATTTTTTTAAAGAAGATAAATGTTATAATTGTTGGATAATTGATTCACCCCCCACCCTCTCTCAGTTATCATGGTGGACTATTATTTCTAACACTTTCATCATATCAACTATACATTTAACTATTTTAGAGAAGTCAAGAAAAAATCTCCTCAAAAAATTTACCTAGCCAAAGAAGGACTTCACTTCAATTTTACTCAATGGAAAACTTAATTACTGAATAGCTTTAACTCTATCTAGATCAATCTTCACTCCTTGGGATACAATATAACCAAGAAACTTGCCTTCTGTCACACAAAATATTGACTTCTTTGGATTTAATGAGACACCATGATATTTACATCTTTGCAACACCTTTCCTATATCTCTAATATGATCTTCTCTCTTCTTGGAAAATATTTCCAAATAATCAAGGTATATGACAATAATTCTATCTTTCAAATCTTCAAAGGCCAAAGTCATGCCAAGCTGAAAAGTTGCACCTGCATTCATTAAGCCAAAAAGCATTCTATTGTAGCCAAAAGTACCCTATGGTGTGTTAAATGTAGTTTTGAACTAATCTACTTCATTTACCTAAATTTGATCATATCCCAAAAATCCATCTAACATGGACATCATTTCTGACCCTACAACAATTTGTAAAAGATGATCCATATTCGGGAGAGAAAATTTATCTTTGAGTAAGGCTTGATTTAGAATTATGAAATCTACACAAATCCTTATCTCTCCATTCTTCTTACTCACTAGCACAATATTAGCAACCCAACTGGAATGATAAATAGGATATATAATCATTGCCTGCAGTATTTTGTCAATCTCATTGAAGATTGCTCCTTCAACTATAGGGTTATAGTTTCTTTATTTTTCCTAAATGGTATTGCTTCTGGTTTAAGAGGGATTTCATGTTTGAACTTTCCACCCATGAAATTCAATAGATCTTAATAACTCCAATCAAATACATCTTGAAATTCAATGAGTAATTTCTTGATTTCTATCATCTCCTCTAGTGTGCAACACTTACCTATGTTTATCATCTTTGGACTAACTTTTGTCCCTATATTGATTCCATCGTACTCACCATAGATTTTCCCTTTCTTATCTCTTTCCCTCTTTATGTATGCATCATGCCTATCAAAAAGTTTTTCTAAAGAGATTAGATGGGGTGGAATCTTATTACCTTTCAGTTGAATCATATCAGGCTCTATTTTCTTATTATCACCTATTACTGAAAGATCACCATTTGCATTAGTGCTTCCTTCAAAATAAAAGCATTCAAAGGATCTTCCCCTTCAATGAATCTTATTATGTGTTTATCATTTTTAAACACCTTCCATGAATATTCATTATCAAAAACATTAGGCCTAAATAGAACTTCTACTTTATAAACTTGATCATTGAAATTAGGATATGGTAAGAGCAATGATACATAAATTACTGAGGAATAAACTCTTGAACTGAATTCTCTGAGTACTAATGTAATTGAGAAAGCATCTAAACTCTCAATCTGATCCCATTCCTTATTATGGTAGCTTCTCAATCTTGATTTTTTTTACTACATATTGACTTTCTACTTGCCTCACCACCAACTCTACATCTCCTTGAGCTTTAAGTACCTTGACTCCTTTTTGTTTTTCTACCATTTTTCCAAGGAGAAGAGCTTCATATTCTATAGTATTGTTAATATTTTTGAAATATAACTTATATTCCAAGCAAGTCATTTCCCCACTAGGTGATGTTAATGCTACCCATGCACCTAAACTAGCATTAGCACAACTACAATCAAATTCCAAAGTCCACAACTGATCACCTTTATTTTGTTTTGGTTCTTCTAAAATATTAGGGATGTCAGAGAAAAGCATGTAATTACCAAACTACATTTCATGATACAAGATCTGAGATCTAGGGTCATCTAATTTTAGGATAGTAAATTTTGTCTTCTCTTCTGGTTCTAGCTTCACCTTTCTATCTCCAACTTGGATAGTGGCACAAGACTAGTCTAGTTTTATTTCTCCCCCCATTTCTTTGCTAAAACTTTACTTATGAGAATGCCATTTCATGTAGGGGATTTTTCCACTAGAATAATCAATTTTAACCTTTTGGAAGGATAGGTAGCAAGGGTAACTTGAGCATCTTTTATCTATCATAAAAAAGGCACTTATTTTGCATCCATTGATTAATATCTACCAAAAGTTTTAGTCAATGAAAGTCCTAAAGATTTTGCTATAGAAGCAAGCTTTACATTATCAAAGGCTCCTCAGTCTATGATACAATTACTCAATCTATTTCCATTGATGAATAAGGAAATGTAGAAGGGATCTAATTTTTTATTTGGGCATGTAGCTAAGACAAGAGGTTCTTCTTCTTTAAACAACTTAGGGAGTGCAAAATCTTCATCATTCAAAGAAGTTCCACTAGTGCTATCTTTACTGTGGTGATCAACATTAGCATTAATATTAACATGATCCTCATCCTTATTATTACAATGCTTAACTAATATTTGCAATTAATCAAGATCAAAATTCAAGTAATCTAATTGAGATATCTAGATTCTTACCTCTTCACGGTATTGTATGATGTCAAAAGAATTAGTTGACTTACCTTTATGCTCCTTTTGTGAAGATGAAGTTACTATGCCACTATTTTTATCAATTTTGTTTGATGGTAGATTATCCTTAATAGGAACTAGATTGTTAGTCTAATTTCTATTTTTCTAACCTCTAGTCATTACTATTAACTAAGGTCCTTCTAGAGTAGTAAAGTAGTTACCTCTTACTTCTAAATCTAATTCATACTCCAAGAAATAATTTTTACTCACCACAAGGAGCATGATCATCCTCACTTTTGGGATATTTAGTTTTCTTTTCTTTGTTATCCACCATCTTCCTATATCTAATCATATCAGTACATGTATCTACATCATGATCTACTCTTAGATGAAAAGTGTTGAGTTATCATTTTGCATGATGCTTAACAAAAGGAATCCTTTTGAACTCCTCTCTTGAAAAGCTAATGTTGGATCAACTCAAAGGTTCTGATAAATCTTGTGACCTACTAGAATCTACTTAGTAGAAGATAAATGTGAGTGTTCACAAGGAGGCCATTTATAGCTTGACCAATTTTGGATAAGATATTTAATCTACTTACTACCTCAAAAAAGTAACCACACAAAAAGAAATATATTTTTCTATTTTTCTATTTATAATGAATGCAGTTTTAACTATGCAACTATATGAATTCCTAAATTAACTAAGTGTTTGTAAAAGCAAATAACAAAGATAGGGTAACAAGAAGTTTAAGAAAATGACTTGAAAATAAATCCCTAATGGACATAAGCCATGAAAGCAACATGTATATGAGTTAAGCTTTTGAAAAGATCAGTATCTAACTAATGAAAATAGGAGCAACACATCCTTAATTCCACTGATGTAATCATGAATGGAAATTTAGTAACTATAAGATGTTTCACTTTTCATCAATATTGCAAGGCCATGGAAAATTCACTGATGCAAGAAAAAAAGCTATGTATGAACAGTAGGTGATCTCTTCTCCAACTAAGTACATCAGTGGAATTTGTAAACATGTGACAAACACCAAAATTAAAAGATCACTCAATCAAAATAACACAAAAAACCATTGGCTCCATTATACTCCATGAATATACATCCAAAAAATATAACACACTTCGGCAAGAACTACTACACTCAGAATGAAAGCACCAATAGTATATATTATTGCATCAAAATGATAGCTCGAAATACATATTTAATTCCTCAATTTATAGGCAATTGTCTCCTTAATTTTTGTTGAAAGTGAGATATTCCTTCATGCAAATATTTTCTTAAAACTAATAAAACAAATCTAAATATATACAAATTGACCATCTAGGAGGTGCTAAGTAGGACTTCACCCTTGTTTATATCAGTTAATGGGTGCATGAGCCTTTAGATGTCTTAAAATAAAGAAGAAAGGGTAGATAAGAAGAAGGAAGTTCTCATATAATGTAAGAGTCTCTGGAGATGCCAAAAATAGAAGCTCAACCTTTTCTAGATGTTTCTAAAGTTAAGTTGTCATCAAAATGTGCTTTTAGTGCATAGAAAGCTCTAAAATTGGAATTGGCAATTAACTGTCAATGCATCTCTAACTTCTTCAAAAAAAATCTAGCACACATTTGGAGAAGTGCACCTTTGGAGAGGCACACCTTATTGACAGGTCCAAAAAATCCAAAATTTTCCAAGTGTCAAAACTAAAATTCTAGCTTCTGGATTTTTTGCCCCTTTATACTAGAGCTATGTATGAATTTTTACTCTTGAACTTGTCTATGATTTCGATCACTTGGGTTACATCCAGAAAATCCAATGCATCATACTTATCCTTTACTATCTACCTATAGTTTCCCACTTCTATGTGAGTCTCCACAAAGTCTTCCAACTTTACATCCAATTCTAGAAATGCTTCCTCTATCTTGAATGCTTTTCTAATGTCTTCATCAATCAAATCTTCTTTAAAGGTCTTCCAAAACTATTTAAAAACTATTTGCATAGATAGGAGTTTATCCCTTGACTCATCTTCAAAAATGTTAAGGAAAGCATCACTATAATACTTCTTAGCTTCCAAAATATGCTCTTGGGTTTGATCCTTGAGCTTATGAATATCCACATGTAACATCTCCATTACTTTATTACCATTAGCAATCTTCTCAATCCAATCATCTATCTTATCAAATTCATCCCTCATATATACATCCATGAGCATATGATACCTCTATCCCTTTATTGATTGTAATGCATGAAGGTCTTTACCCTAGGTATCACCTCATCCATTAGTCCAAAATCTTGGTTTAGTATAGAAACCAATCTATCTACATTATTTTGTATATGGTACAACAATTTAAGGTTTCCTTGTATTATCTGCACACCTTTTTCCTCAAAACTTTCCTACCATAGCTGACATGTCTTCAAAAATGGATCTAATTGTACAACTATCTTCTCCTTCCTATAAATTGTTGCACCTAGAGTTGCCTCAAGATTATTAGGGTCCAAAGGACCAACCACTTCATCCAAATATCCTCTTAAAAGCTCATTATATTTTTAGAATGTTATTAATTCATAGCCATCTTTTTCTAGATGGTCAAATGCTTCTTTAATTCCTCTAATGACCATCAATTTAACAGTATCCATCATAGGCTTTCCCAAAAAGACCTCTTGAATTTGATAAGTGTTTGGAGTTAGATCTTTAGTATTTTCATGTAGAGGAGGGATGGAGATATGATCAAACAACTCTTGATTTTGGTTATTCATAATAAAGGCCAATGTACGTACATCACCCTTAGGTAACTCAAGTTTCTTGAGGCATTCAACTAATTCTTTCATTCCCTCATCCTCACTACAATACAGCTACCTTTTATGCCAAACCATCACCTCTTTTTTGAACCATCTTTGAGTAGTTTCCATAGGAGACATATACTTAGATGAAGGGGGAGTTTGTTCTGCTAGACCCTTTCCCTTATTTCTCCTCTCTAGAGTCCTTTCTTTCTGTGAGGGATCTACATTAGGCATCCCTGTGTTTGTTTAATCCACAGTCCTTACCTCTATATCTTAAGAAGTTTTTTGAGGTTCTTCATATATTTTCCCCCCTTTTGATACTTCATTAGTGGGTCTTTTTTGTGGCTCCTCTTCTTTCATAGTTTATACTTTTTCTTCATTAACAAGAGGGAGAGGTGTGGCTAAACCTTTATCCAAGAAAGATAAATCTTGACCTAGTGATGGTGGGGCACCTAGAGGTCCTTGTGAAGGTGTTAATTGACTCCAATCTTCTCCCAAAGGTTTATTCTTTGGTTTATCCCTTATCTTGTCACCTATGAGTTTATTACCTATAGGCATGAAGTCAAAACTTGAAATTTTAAAGATATCAGTCCCTTGGCCCTCTTGTTCATCAATCCACTATTGTAGTTCATCCTTTGAGCTTGTAACCTGAATAAGTTGTGTAGGAATAGATGGTGGTGTTATGATGGAGCTCCTTCTTTATTCTACCTTGGTAGCCCTAGCTAGATGAGTCCTCTAACTCAAGGGAAGGTTATCCTCTTCATCTTCTTCAAGGATGGTTTCTAGGACTAAAGGAATATGAATAACCTTTCTTTGCACTTTTTTTCTCCTAGTCCTTTTGATTGGATTTTTATCCTTTTTTCTCTTAGGAGCTAATGGAGAGGCTTCTTCCTCTTAAACCTATGGGGATAGCTCTTGTGCTTCCTCTTCAATTCCCTATCCTTGTTCTAGTTGTGGCACTTGTGGATTAGCTTGAGCTTGATTGGCTTCTTGGGCTTGAGTTGGCTCCTGGGCTTGAGTCCCTTCAACTTCAAGCTCACCTCATTAAGGAGAAACTCTTTTCCTTTTATTATTTCCTTTCTATGCTCTAAATTATCCAACTTCCCTATCATGTTGATACACTATTTATGACCTAATTGGAGAATGCGCTATGAATGTTGGTAGTTTAACTTTCACCCCTCTTCCCTTTACTATGTAGGTGGTGGCCTATAAAACTATTGTTTTAAGAACTGGGTCCAACTTGAATGGCTTCTTAATCTATTCCTTGGTCAACTAGATGATATGCCTCACCCTGTGATTGATATTCTTATTTTCTTCTCTATCAATTTATGCATTCATGATCAGCTAATTGTATATCTCATCTTGATTATACAAGGGATTTAAGACCTCTATCATGTATTTTTGAACAACCTTTAATGGGACCTTTATTTTCAAGGCATTACTTACCAAATAAAGAGTCATCCTACAATAATCCCTTATCTAGATATCATAGTCATCTACTACATTCATCCAATGATCATGTATGGCATCCTCATGTTTAAATTATTTTCCTACCAAGTATTGAACTCTGCCAATATTGTCAAAACATCGACGAGGGGAGTTATAATCCTCCAACGGATATTGATCCCATTCTAACTCAAAATTCATGATATCTTGCTTCTTCTTGACACCAAATGGACCTATGGTGATGGGCCATACCTAGGTATTCTTATGTTGTTTCCTTACTCTATCATATGTAGATGAGAGTTGTCATGCAATCTTTAGGAAAATGAGTGTATCACATGGATGCTTAGGGAGCTTCTTATGATATATAGTTGTACCTGCTACCCTTAAGTAATTGAATGTATTGATTTGGATGTAATAGACATCTATTTTTGCAATTCTTACTGTTACCTCTACTGACATCCTTTTTTCATAATTACCTTCAATGAATCGGATGATTGTAAAAATGAAAGCATCATCCACTATCTTGTATTCTTTACTCTGATTTGACAACTTCTTCTCTCCTAGCTAAGGGTATACCACATAAATCCAAGCATCGATATCTTGTATGCTTCCCCTCTTAAAAAACCTTGGGTAGTCTATAGTCCTTGATACTAACATATATACCAAATATGAAGTCATATAGTATCTAGGGTTGGTTTTAACTACCAGTACCAATTCATCTAGATTCTCACTAAGTATTGTGGCCAAGTCAATTGGCATCTTCATCATTTTGATGGTCTCAAGGAAATGTACCATCAAAATTTTCAAGTACCCTAGTACTAGTAGACCCATAATCCTACTCAGAAGCACAATGGAATATCTGATATCATCCTTCATATACCCTCTAGTCATCTAAACTTTTCCATCTTTTCTTCTCACAGGTGTCCTAACATAAAATATGGTGATTGAATAATCTTTGTAACTTCTTGTTCATTATCCATGTACCACCTTTATGCTTGATAATAAGTCAACCTAATGTATTGATTTTCCCTTGGAAGATGGAATACTTTCTCAATGTTCTTTGGTATTAGGACAATCTCTCACGTTATTCTTTTCACCACTCTCTCTTCTAATACATAATTATCTACTAAGGCCATAATTAATTCTAAAGATTGTACTAATATAGGGTATGAAGCCATGTTTACCAATCCTAATCTAATAAGTGCAAAAATCATTAGGGATCTTTCATTTGGCTTGTTGTAAAGTATTAAGAATGCATTCCAGTCCATATAACCTAACTCAATGTCTTGAACCTTTGAATGCATATCCTAGAAGTGTAATTTTGGTTGGACACCTTGAAACTTAAAGACCACCAGTTTTGGAGCAATCTTTGTTGTGAGAATGAGGAGGAGGCCATTTTATCTATAGAAAACAAAAATACATTAGTTTAGAAGGTGGAAAATACAATCCTAAACAAACCCTAATCACTAAAAAATCTGATCCAAAACTATAAAACCCATTAAAACACCTAAAAACCTCAATTTAGCCTCTGATAGATAGTTTTAGTGCACCTTACACACCTTGAGGGTGCACTAGGTGCACTATTCTCCTTAGCAAGCTTTAAAAACTAAGGGTGCACACATGTGCACCTTAGGGGGTGTACATGTGCACACCCTTAATCCTTGCAAAGGTTATCTAGGTATATAAAAATAGAGTATGCACATGCACACCTTGTGGGGTGTGCACACGTGTACCCTAATCTAACCAAACTTATCTTTTAAAACCAAAATGGTGCATAACTGTACACCATTGTGATAATTTCTTAGCTTTGTGTTTTGTAAGGTGTGCATATGTACACCTTGGAGAGGTGTGCATGTGTGCATCTTACACTTAGGTGTTAGATGTTTATCTTTTTAAATTTGTGAGTAAAGGTGCTCACCCTGTGCACCTTAGATAGGTGTGCAAGGTGTGCACCTTTAGTGTTTTTTTCAACTTGGTGTGAGTGTGTGTGTGAAGGTTCTTGAAGATTGCACACCTCAAAGGGTGTGGAGGTGTGCTCATAGAGGTATAAAGGTGAATAGTGAGTGTGTAGAGGGGTGAGGTCCTGAGTTTTCATAAGCTTGAGAAGGAGCACACCCTCTGGGGGTGCACACTTATGCATATGCATAGGTGTGCATTTCCAAAGGGAAGTGCTCCCACACTAAGGCATCTAGCATATGAGTGCACATTGGAAGGTGTGTATTTGCACTAGGTGTGCTAGCACACACCTTTTATTCTTAAAATCACCATTACACTTTAAATCTCCAATTTTTGACAACTAGGTTTTTCAGGCAAAGGGCCAAGTTAGACTTAGACATTACATAAAACTGTAAAAAAAGACTTAGACCCCAGACTAGGGGTCTAGGAAAGAAAAAATAAATGACTAGGGGGTCCCCATTTCTAAGAGAAATGGGGAGTGCATTGTGAAACCATAACAAAAAGAACACATATTTTGTCTTTTTGTGGCACCTTCAATTGCTAATCTTTGTTGAATATGTGGATTTTGCAATGGTTTGCCTCCATTTGGGTTTCTATAACTTTCTTGATGAGGTTGATGAAAAGAATGAGCATGCCTATTAATTTGTTTCTTCAAAGAAATGAGTTCATTAAAAAAATTTTGAAGCATAGCCTCTATATTATTAGAAGTACTAACTGTATTACCCATGGTTCTAGATTGGACATCTCTTTTCCACTTACTAGAGGTTATCATATCATCCTCCATCTCCACAACTAGTGTCTAGGTAGCTTGCATGTCTGCTACATTTTCTCTTCTAATTTGATATCCCAAGTCAAGAGGCATAGAGCTAATGTAGAAAGGCTTCTTATTATCATTTGTAGGTGTATTTTCAGTGGGTATTCTTTTGATGATTTTATTGAACTTTGCATTAAAAACTCTCATGGAAGCCGATGGTTCTTTCTTTATCTATGCTAATTGCAACAACAATACTTGTGCATCCTGTATACTTTTGTAACATTCTTCAAATGTTTGTTTCATAGTATCCTAATTTTTTATGCATCCTTGTTAGTAAATATATTTTCTTCCAAAGAAATAAATACAAATTAACCTCAAAGCCCAAGTAGGAAAACTAAAAATGCACTAACAGTTGAGTCACTTTTCTATTGAAAAGCGTAAGCACTCTCTATATTTATCTAGGTACAACTCCCCATATGTGATCTACAATGAATTCATAGAAATGTAAATATGAATTCTTTTAACCAAAAAGCACAGAAGGTATATAAACATCTATCTATAAACATAGCATAGATGTAGAAAGATTAATTGACTAAAAATAAAATGAATGGGAAATGACCCATAGTTCATTTACCCGAATGCTAAATTATGAAGAGAATGAAAAAAAGTATATATCTTTCATCCTACTGAGAAAGTGAAGAAACAAAGCTTTAAAGATATCTTGAAATCAAAATATATTTAGGAAATAGCAACATTAAAATGTATTTAGAGAAAACTAAAAGTGATATAAAAATCATGATTAGTGGAAAGAAAACTACCCAAACTCCAAGTTTTGATGTACAATCATCTTCCAAATCTCCCTTCTCTAAAGTATAAAAGATATCAAAGATCTTATTACACATTTACATCAAAATCACTATCTAAAAAGAAATTGAAATTCCCTCCCCTGCATTACACTTTGAAAACAAGATTTCCCCCTTTTCCTAATACAAAGTTTAGAAAAATAATAGCTCTACTCTTCTACATCCCCAAAGTTTGCTTTCTCTCTCTCAAAAGGACTAGAATAATCTTTGAAAAACTAGAACCTCAAGATCATGTTTTTGTGGTCTATTTAATAGTTAATCACCCACGTAACCATTCAGTTATGTAACTGATTCTTGGATATTCTTTCCTATGAACTCTCCTTTATCTTTGTGTTATTAGGATAAATATCATTTCCTTGAGTGATGTTTTATAGTTTAGACTACTACCTCATTTACATTACATTAAAAGTTTCACATTTATAAATGTTATATTTATAAATGAATGAGAAAGGATGCCTATGGAATTAAGAGTGAGGGCAGATTTAAATAGGTGGCACTTGCTGGTTGTAAAGTGTTATCATCATTTCTTGACAGTCATAAGCAATTTTGACAGCATTACACTCATTCAACCATAACTTTTTATCTAAAATGAATCTTGCAGCGCTGTTTGGAGATGATTTGTAAAATTATATTTTACAACACTTATCCAAAATTTAGGTCAATCCAATAGTTGGATTGTGAGATATAACTTCCACAATATGATTGTTTTACTTTGCTCTGCATTTTGTGACTAATCTAGGTAATTATGATAGGCATGCACACATTTATCTATATCTTGCAAACCAAAATGAATTCTAAAGATCACTCTAGTGATAATTTAGATAGGTTGTTGTACCCAACATATTTAAATTTCAAAAAGATCCAACGATGGAGTTGGGAGTTATGGCCCCCAAAATAGGATCTATTTTTCTGGCATCATTTTTTGGGTGTCATGGATGATTTTGACAATACTGCATTAAAATATGTGTAACTTTGTATTAATTAGGAATAATTTCAAATTGTTTAAAGAGGATTTGTAGAATTAGGTTTTTAAAAACATAACCAAAAATAATCATAATCCAACACTTAGATTGGGATTTATACCCCTTGCAATGAGAATAATTCTTTGGCTTCCTGTAAATTTGTGCCATAACTATTATGGGGAGTGTTATGATTTGATGATATTATTATTCACCATAACCAAACCAGAAAATCAACTTCTCTATACCCTAGCATTCTGACAAACATCTCATAATCAAATACAAGCTATGGTAGCATGTGGATGTTGACTTGGTGATCTGTAACACTTAGGATGAAGACTTTGATCCTGATTCATCATTAATCAAGTAGTCTTCTCTTTAAAAATGTCAATTGAAATACATCCCAATCTCTAGTACATTTACACAAACTCTCATTTTTATATCAAACCAAGAAAGAGCAAGTCTCTTGAAGAAAAATCATCTTTGTAAGGGCTCTTCTGCAACTAAATGTATTGTTCCCCATGAATCACTCTAAATTTATGACTTGATGACTTCAAATCTAGATTACTTCTATTAGTACAATTCAAAATTCATCTGCATATGCCCCAAAAATTCACATGAGCTAATCTAAGCCATATCATCTGGGTATGAAAATTTGTATCGAATTTAATCTCCACCATCTGTAATACTGGTTTGAACTAGCTTTGAGACTTTCAATTCACTAAACCTCTTTGATGAATACAAATTTTGAACTCAAACTTTTGAATCTTTGAGGGTGGACTATCTCAAACCACTTCAAACCATTTCAAACTGATTTGAACCTTGGTTCAAAGAGGTTCAAGACTATAAAATGAAAATTTAAATACTAGGTCCATATTGGGTACTAACAATCCTACAGGAAGGTCTTGAAACCAATCAGCAACATTGTTTACAAGTGTATCTACAAACATCCTTGTTGATAAGAAGATTATTCTTTTCAATTTAACTCTTAATTGCCCAAATCTATGAGAAATAATTTGATGCCAATGATTGAATAATCTTTCATTAGGTTGATAGATTTCCTTTGAATTGAAAGGTAACGCTCCCTTATGAATGATAGTCAATGAATCTTGGTTTATTCCTAAACTAACTGGATACATTCTTAACCTAAGAATAAAAGAGGAAAAACCAAGCTAGTCCAGATAGAACTAACCTAGGAAATGAATTCAATTCTAAACCTAGCTAACCCCATGAATTCACACTTCCTATGATTCCCCAACATTGGTCATGCAATGCGAATGTTACTTATGCAAATGCAGTGCAAAATGAAATGAAAAAGAATGCTAAATAATCCCAATTCCTATAATAGGAATATCTACAAATACAATGATCTACAACCCATCCATTACTTAACAAAGATGCAATATGATGCCCAAAACTGAATACAATAATACTTTGATTGATTATAATCAAAAGAGAAATAACCAGATGTTTCGATTTAGAATAAAATCCTTGTTGTTTTGAACATCACAAGTAAGAATACTCAGATTTTTTTTGCTCACAACCTCTACTAAATCAATTACAAAAACTAGAACTCTTAACATGCATAATGAAAATGTATATAAAAAAAAAAATTCCTTCCCCCCACTCTAGCTCTCTATCTCTTGCTAAAAAGAAGAACCCTTCTTGCATCATCGGATTCTTTATTTAACAACTTTTATCCTCATGACCCTTCAATCACCAATATAACTAATTCTTTGGAATCAAATTCTTTAATAATTTCTTAATGATAGTCTATTTTCACTCTCTTTGAATCTCATTCTTTTAACTTCTAATACTTTAACCATTTTAATGGTATCATTCTTTTGTGGGTTCAATCCAAAGGATTCCCCAAAGCTTGTAACAATCTTCTAAATATTGGCACTGTTGGGATTCCTTGATTCCTCATTTCCAACATACAACTAGCTTGGAATGCTCTGCCATTTATTCTCAGTAACACTTATATTTAAACATATTCACTTTCTTATATGCATTGATGAATCTAATACAATGGCACACCAAAAGACATTTGGTGATTTACTTATATATGACTCATTTTCATTTGATGGTGAGCTAACATCTTGACACTTAGCAACTATGACATGAATCCTCTATATGTGTTCCTTTTAATATGTGGATATTTTGACATATAGTTTGCTCCCATTCTCTACCATTATCACCCGAATACATAACTCCATTGGTGTAATGGTCAAGCAACACAAATTTGGGCTTATTACTCCATTTGTGTAAAGGTGTGTAGAATTTACACCAACCTAGTAATATTTGACCCAAAGTCTCTTGTGAGAGGAAAACTGAAGAAGTTGACTTCTCCCTCAAATCCATTTTTCATTAAGTTTCAATGACCATATGGTATGTTCATCATATGCATTGGTGGATCCAATATGGTGTCATTCTATGAAATAGTCATCTGTCACCTTCTGAGCTTTCATTCTTAGAATGAAGTCTTTGAACTTGGTTAGAAGATGTACCAATGCCATGGGTCGATGACTATGGCTTCAAATTTTTATTACTTGTATACAATAGATAACCAAACTTTACATTGCATGTTTGACACATGTCTAAATGATCCAAATGTTCTTCCTTGGCATTGACAATCTTAATCCATAAACTTGATGATTAACCACAAGTCATATCGGTCTTTTTATTGGGCTTGGGTTCTTCACATCTAATGTAGTACTATGTTTCACTTTAGTTGGAGTTTGATATACCCATTACTTCAAACCCCATACACACACTATCTAAGCTTCTTAGTAATGCATATTTTAGTCAAGACATTTTGTTGAGTAGTTTGTAGAGACCTCTATTGGACTTGTGAAAATTGTGTTGAGACACCAATTGAGGGGTGGGGCTCAAACATCATGATTGTATTAATTCCCTTGATTTCAATTATTTAATAATCCATTTGCTTAAGTATCTTTGTATTATGTGCTAATATGTTCCATCAAGATTTTGTCACAATGGGATTATCTTCAATGAAATCTTGAAATACATAATGTTGTTATTTACCTTTTACTTCTTCAAGCATTCTATTGAACATTTCACATGCACTAAACTATATTTTGTGATTCAAACAAACATATGTTAATCTTGGATTGATAGGTCAATCATTCTTCAAAATAACTTTCGCATGTAAGTAGAGACTAAAGCTTCTTCAAATTGCATTGTAAATTGATGGTTTCTCCTCAACCTTTAAATTGTGACCATTTTTCTCAATTCTCCACTTGTTAATGAACTTTTCTTAATAATGCAGTGACTATTGATGTTGGGATAAATCTCATACCAAGGTACATTTCAATTCATATATGACATATAGGTTTCCATCTACAAGACACTTGGGATCTATGCAAAATTTTGTGGCTCATCTTATGGGAAATTTAGGGTTCCCAATAAGTGTCTCAAACATGTCTTTATTAATTGATTAGAATGCAGATTGTACATGTGATGTAGACTTTAAGTATTTTCCTTTGATTCTTTTATCAGAACTTGTGGCATGTCCCATATTCATGAGGTCTTAAAATCTCCCTAGCTTTCAATGCTTAGCCTCATAGGAATCTCATATCATGCATCATTTCCATTCACCATTGGGTTCATATTGAAAACTTCAGATGTTCATCCCTTATTTGATATGCTTCTTTGATATATTGAACTAATATACCTTGATGCGGATGAATCAATACTTATTTAAAAGCATGTGGTTTACCTCAATACCATGAAAGTTGATTCTAGTGGAGCCATATGTGTCGGGAAAAAATACTGTACATATTTTCATCATTCTTTAATCCATGATTGCCTTAAAATAAACTTGAATCTGCATTCTAAACTTTGAACCCTAAACTCACATTTGAGCTTCAGGAAAGCTTACAATTTTGAACTATGTGTCTGACCTTCTAAACTAATGATCTCATTATCTAAACTAACAACTCATGCTCATGAAGTTGTGCTTGGAGGATGGTCTTTGAAGTTGTAAGTCAAAATTTGAACATTAAATTTGATTCTGAACCAAGTGCCATGTATATTTGAACTATATCTCATGCTTTGAACATTTGAACTTGACCTTCTAAACTTTGTGGTTCAAGGTTCAAGTTTAGTACATTCTCCAAACACTATCTTCTTACAAGTCAAATCATACAATACCATAATTATCAAAACAAACCAATAGAATAATTACTTGATGGGGCTGATTTGGAAGTATAAAATGTGGGTGCTAAAACCATGCTAATAATCGTGACAACCACATCCTCATGTTGAGGATTTACTACATCATAAGCCTTATGGAAAGCACTTAAGTGTTGTTCTACAGAGGTGGTACCATCACCATTAAATCTTGGGAATTTCTTCCTTGATGCTCTTGGAAAATAATTATTAGTTGCAAGGGCAAGAGGACCAATAGCATTTCCCCATGGTTGTGACATAACTATTGGTATAATATTTTGGTTTATCTTAAAATTAATAGAAACTAGAAGTGTTGCACCAATAAACAACAAAGTATCAAAAGCAGTAGGAATGAAACTCTTAGAAATAGGAGGAGAAGAAGATTGACTTCTATGTATTCCATTAGGAGGAATAACTATGGACAATTGAGTATCTTGGAGTTGTTTGGTCACAGAATCCCTTGTACATGTTCTTCCTCTTCTGCAAAGGTCTTCTAGGATAGGAAAATTGGCTTTCTTAAGCTCTTCATATATTGGGTCAATGTTTCCTTTCTCCTTGGCACTCTTGGTATATTTGGAATTGAGGGTGTATCAAATAAAATAGTATTTTGAATTTACCTTATTAATCTTCAACTTTGATTTTGCTTCTTTTCTTCAGCAAGTTGAGGCTGTAAAATTGGTATCAAGTTCTTATGGAAAATACCTTACTACTATAAGTCCTTTCTTGCAACTCAAATATATGGAATTAGATCACAAATTAAAATGAAGGAAAATTCTTCAGAGATTTCATCTAAATCTCCCAATTATCACCAAAAACTATTGGTAAATAGTTTGTCCTCCTATTAGATTTTATAAACTGATTCTTTGATTCCCAATGTTTTGGAGAGACAAAAGTATGTTTACCAAAAAATGAGTCAATGTAAGTATTCTATCACTACCCTTTGAATTATGATTCTCAATGATATGCAATGAATATGTTCTTATGAAATCAAAAGTTATGATATTATAAGCTCTTAACCTGAGAGTAGTAAAGGATAACCAAATTGTTTGTAGGCACAAAAAATTTAGGCAAGATAGATTTGAATAACCTATCACACCTAATGGAATGAATATAGTAGATTATCTTAAGATTTTTAACCCTTACTTCTATTCTAAATGCAGATTAACCATCTAAATGCAAAAGAGGAATGAAGAGATATGCACATGAGGGAAAATGGAATTGCTTTCACTATCAGCCTTGAATGAAATAGAATCCAACAAATAACTAATAGATTCATACACATTTATCTTTCATTTCCCAATGAAATTATCTAACATATTATGAAACTAACAAGAGAAGAAACAAAACCGTATATGAAAAAAGTAAATGGAATCACTATACTGCAAATATCAAAGTGAAATGGAATTCATTTGATTATTCAAAAAATAATACATGATTATTCTTCAACTCTTAATGAAAATCTAATCTATGCATTGACAACAATACATGACAAGAAAATAGTGTAAATAGAATTATAGACCAATTCACCATCAAGTTTTCTAACCTTTGTATTGTCAAATGAGATTACATTTATAGTTTTATGTCATCTCCCACTTCAGTGGAGCAGCACTCATAGAATAGAAAAGAGAATAAAATATGAAATTATCTAATGATATGAATATGTGGCATCCTTTCCATTGATGATTATGAGTTCATAGTGTATATGAGCAATGTTAGTATGCATAATAGAAACCAAATTTAAATAAAGCTTCTACAAACTAAACAAAATTCATAAACTTCAAGATAGACTAAGATGAGCTCTCAATTGAAAATATGAGCCATTAATGGGCTCTCTCAATGAGAAGCTCTCTTGTTGAGTAGATTTATCTAAATGGATAGGATGTATGCTCAATATGCTTCCAAAGGCTTCAATGGATGATTGTGGATTTTTGGTGTCGATAGATGGCTTTAGTATGGATTTGGCTCTCAAAATAGCATTATAACTTTACTTCATGGATTGTGTTATTTTGCAAAGGGGAAGGATCCAATTTATAGGCAAGAGGCTTGAGGGATTGAGGGCTAAGATGCAAGGATGGGAAAAAGTTCATGGAGGGCTCAGATTGCATGAGAGGAGAGCATGTGGATTGTGCTTCCTTACAGCCAATCAAGGAGTGACACATGTCACATGGTGAGAGGATGGAGGAAAGGGGAAGGATGAGTCAACAAAGGAGGCTCAAGGGATAAAATCTTCATAAAGACCATCATAATGACTTGTAAGAGCAATAAAAGGGCTTGGAAGAGTCATTTATGGCCTAGTGGACTTCATAAAGTTTTATGGTTGAGATATTTTGAGGGAGATGAGAAGAATTTCGACTTGGGATTGATTAGGAAGGTTTTAAGCTTGCTTAGGCTTGTGCAAATGATTAGAGGATGGATTAGGATGGTTTAGGATTAGCTTAGGGATAGGCAAGTGGATGGCATTTAATGAGGGTGGGTGAAGGAGGAGATATTTGTTAACTTTGGCTTGGGTTAGTAAGTTTTAACCCATGTTTAGGGAATGTGACAAGGTTAGGAGGGGATTAGGATTAGGTTTAAAGACATCTTCTAGAAGAGTCTAGACTTTGGATGAGGATAAAGACTTTCTAGAATAGTCTAGAATTTCCTAGGATGAGGATGAAGACTTTCTAGAAGAGTCTAGAACTTCTTAGGATGAGGATAAATTAAATTTTTAGAAAATAAATAAAGTTTTATTTATTTCAAGGGTTTGGGTTTAGGAAATATTTATTAAAACTTTTTTAATAAACATGAGGATTAATATTTAATCTTAATTAAATATTTTGAGTTGGGATTAGGGGTAGGAAATGATGGGATTAGCCTTTAATTAAAATTAAAGAAGGATTAGAAGATTTTGGAAGAGGTTAGTGGTCTTAAAGAAATTGGCCAAGTTTTGGGCAAAAAATAATTTTTTTATTTATTTTGGGTTTTTTGGTCAATTTATTAATTAAATATTTAATAAATAAGGAAATAATGTTTAAATAAGATTTAAACATTTTTGGGAGGGATTCCTTAATTAAATATTTTTAATTAAGATAAAGGGATTTAATGGCATAAAAATAAATTAATTAATTAAATAATTAATTGATTAATAAATGATGATGTCATCAGAAATTTTTTAGAAAATAAAAATACTTTATTTTCTAAAGGTTTTTAGGTGTCTACACATAGTACTTCTCGAAACACCTAATGACTATTCGGCTTCATAAAATTCAAGAATCCTGTAAAAAATCATTGTTTTCTTCATATTGTGGTGTTTCATGCCAAGTTGGTATTATTCATATTCTAACAGTCATTGTAGTTTTGAATTTGGTTCATCGATCTTAAACCAATGATTATGATTAAAACATTATAACCCTTCTTTTATAACTTCCTTTGTAGTTCCCTCCATGTACACAAGTTGAACTGTTATTACATTGCTATGAATAACAATCAAGCAACTTCACAGAGTGACAAACATAGATCTTTTTTTTATCTGACAATAGTGATAAAAGACATTTAACCTTTTGTTTACTTTTCTTTGTGGGTCCACTTTCTAGCTATGCACATCATGGAAAACAAATGGCAACATTCCATTTCTTGGAGAATCTAGCGTTGGATTGCTTCACTTTGTGGCACTTCGTGGAATATAATGGGCCTAGCAAGACACATGTCATTCTATCACTACATCACCATGATTACAACATGTTCATATTTTCATAATGATATAGCGACAATCGTAGATGTTCTTTTGATCTAATGGTGTTCATTTAAAGATTTTAACTCATTAATTTCTCTTTGCAGTGTGGGTCCTTCTATTCCATGTCTCCAATCAGCATTATGTCACTTTAGTTATTCTTTGTATTGTATATGAGCAATGTTAGTATGCTAATAGAAACCAAATTTAAATAAAGCTTCTACAAACTAAACAAAATTCATAAACTTCAAGATAGATTAAGATGAGCTCTCAATTGAGAATATGAGCCATTAATGGGCTCTCTCAATGAGAAGCTCTCTTGTTGAGTAGCTTTGTCTAAATAGATAGGATGTATGCTCAAGCTTTATGCTTCAAATGGAGTTGGAATTTGGGTGTGAGTGTATGGTTTTGATGTAAAATGGCTTCTCAAAATGGCATTATGACTTTACTTCATGGATTGTGTTATTTTGCAAAGGGGAAGGATCCAATTTATAGGCAAGAGGCTTGAGGAATTGAGGGCTAAGATGCAAGGATGGGGAAAAACTCATGGAGGGCTTAGATTGCATGAGAGGAGAGCACATGGATTGTGTTTCCTTACAACTAATCAGGGAGTGACACATGTCACAGGGTGAGAGGATGGAGGAAAGGGCAAGGATGATTCAACAAAGGAGGCTCAAGAGATAAAATCTTCATAAAGACCCTTCATAAGTGCTTTGTAAGAACATTTATGGCTTTGTGGGCTTTATAAAGTTTTGTGGTTGAAGATATTTGTGAGAGATACCATGAAATTCGAATTTGAGGGTTTAGGGGGGTTTTAAGCTTGCTTAGGGTTGAAAAAATGATTAGAGGAAGGGTTAGAGATGACTTAGGACTAGGCAAGTGGATGGCAAGTGGATTGCAATTAATGAGGGTGGGTGAAGGAGGAGATATTTGTTAACGTTGGCTTGAGTTAGCAAGTCTTAACCCATGTTTAGGGAATGGGAAAAGGTTAGGAGGGGATTAGGATTAGGGTTAAAGACATCTTCTAGAAGAGTCTAGGCTTTGGATGAGGATGAAGACTTTCTAGAAGAGTCTAGAACTTCCTAGGATAAGATTTTAAGAAATAAATAAAGTTTTATTTATTTCAAGGGTTTGGGTTGAGGAGATATTTATTAAAATATTTTTAATAAACATGAGGATTAATATTTAATCTTGATTAAATATTTTGAGTTGGGATTAGGGGTAGGAAATCATGGGATTAGCCTTTAATCGAAATTAAAGGAGGATTAGAAGATTTTGGAAGAGGTTATTGGTCTT
The DNA here is from genome assembly GCA_028749045.1 of Cupressus sempervirens. Taxonomy (NCBI): domain Eukaryota; kingdom Viridiplantae; phylum Streptophyta; class Pinopsida; order Cupressales; family Cupressaceae; genus Cupressus; species Cupressus sempervirens. The sequence goes on along the minus strand of CM053784.1, from coordinate 2,864,226 downwards.
AAGGAAATTGGCCAAGTTTTGGGCAAAAAATAAAAAATTTATTTATTTTAGGATTTTTGGTCAATTTATTAATTAAATAATTAATAAATAAGGAAATAATGTTTAAATAAGATTTAAACATTTTTGGGAGGGATTCCTTAATTAAATATTTTTAATTAAGATAAAGGGATTTAATGGCATAAAAATTAATTAATCAATTAATTAATTAATTAATTAATCAATTAATTAATTAATCAATTAATTAATTAATTAATTAATAAATGATGATGTCATCAGGGATTTTTTCAAAAAATAAAAATACTTTATTTTCTAAAGGATTTTTTGGTCAATTTATTAATTAAATAATTAATAAATAAGGAAATAATTTTTAAATAAGATTTAAACATTTTTGGGAGGGATTCCTTAATTAAATATTTTTAATTAAGATAAAGGGATTTAATGGCATAAAAATTAATTAATTAATTAATAAATGATGATGTCATCAGGGATTTTTTCAAAAAATAAAAATACTTTATTTTCTAAAGGATTTTTAGGTGTCTACATGTATAACTCTCCATAACAATGAGCATAGATATATTTTCAATCTAATGGTCAATGAGATGCATCATTGAATACTTATATTTCCATCATTAAAACATCATCCATTGATCTATCTTTATGATAGATTTGGGTTTGATCTTCAAAAGCACTTGACTTGTCAACTGGCTAATGGTGTGTATTCTTTCATTCATTTGACTTTTCTCCACCATGTAGCTTACTATGATCGCATTTGAACCATTCATGTATTGAATCAATGATGCATATTTGCTTATCTTTATATTCTGACTCTAAGAGGGTTTTGAATGTTTTTTTCTGCATGAACTACTTCTTTTGCTTACTGATCTTGTTCATCTGTAATGTCTTTCATGGAAACCATAATGTAATGTTGAATCTTTATCTTTATCATGGTTAAGAAAAAATCAATAGAAGATCTAGACCTTCTTCTCATCAGGATGACACGTAAAAACTTCCCAAACCCTAATTACCTAGCTTTTGAATGATGCATTTCTTATATGATTCTCCACATTAGGTTAGCTCAAAGGAATGATGAGAAGAAAGGCCATCCTATGGGAAATCTAGACTCAGACTTAAGACATTGATGCTTGACTCAAAATCCTCAAGCAAAAATATATGAATTAAAACTTTGGAAACACCTTGTTAAGGTTTTTTGGGAGTTATAGTTAGTTCTTTATTTTTAGGAGGGCTAATAGAGGCTCTTAGGGCTATAAGGGCAAAGAGGAAAATTTGGAGTTGTGGGTATGGTAGACTTACCAAAATAATGGAGAATATCATGAAATGTGATGAGAAACATGGAAAGATGGTCTGAACTTTCTTTTGGCCCTTGAGGCACATTTAGTGAAGTTTTGTCTCACTAGGTCAAAAAGTGCATAGTTGGTGAATTAAAGGTAGAGGATTGGAACTTAAATTTTTGAGAGAGTTTCTTGGTTAAAGGGGATTAAGAAGGGGTCCTCTAGGTTGAGGTTAGGAGGAGTAACCCTAAGTAGGCTAGGAGGAAAATTTGGAGTTGTGGGTATGGTAGACTTACCAAAATGATGGATAATATCATGAAATGTGATTAGAACCATGTAAAGATGGTCTGAACTTTATTTTGGCCCTTGAGGCACATTTGGTGAAGTTTTGTCTCACTAGGTCAAAAAGTGCATAGTCGGTGAATTAAAGGTAGAGGATTGAAACTTAAATTGTTGAGAGAGTTTCTTGGTTAAAGGGGATTAAGAAGGGGTCCTCTAGGTTGAGGTTAGGAGTAGTAACCCAAAGTAAGCTAGGAGTAGCCTTGGTAGAGAAAGAAAACTCTAGAGTGAAGAAGCTCCCCACCATGGGAAAGCATGTTCCCTCATTCCATAAACCATATCAAGACCTTCCCCAAAAGCCACATGAAGGAAAAGCACTACAGTTGCCATCTGATCAACAAAAGCTTGCTAGGGAGGCACCTCCCAAGAAGAAAAATGTGTGTATATTTCATCTAAGAGTGGATCACGATGGTAACTCTTGTCCAAAAATGAAAAAATATAAGAAGCTCACTACTACTACTGAGCTAACCATTGAGTAGCCCAAAACTAAAAATGACTCTACTCCACATGGAAAATCTAGAACATTCTTTTTGGAGTATGAATTTGATTCAAAAGTTGGAGGTGACTACTTCACCACCTTGGATGGAATACATATGACTATGGAAACCAAAATTCAAAGAGAGAAGAACTTGGTGAGCTTTTTTCCTACCTGAAACACAACCATGAGCCCTTTACTAGCTATAGCAGGAGCATCCACTTCCTCATCTTGGAGGAAAGAGTAGACAAGGTTTGAACAAAATGGTAAGCCTTAGACCTTATTTGAAATAATTCAATATTGTAAGGATGCTCATATCCAGGTTTCTCACCTTGACTATCTCAAAACCCATCCTCCTAAATTGAAAAAATTAGTAGACTATTGCAAAGGTGATGCTAATTCCAACACTCAGCCTAATGTAAATTCTACCATAAGTAATAACCAACCCCAATTCAATAGAATCTCACTAGCTGATGAAGAGTTTGTCTTGCCTCTACCCTTAAAAGAGGATGAAGTGTTAGTCTTGGCTACCTCCCTTGGTCAAAAACCTAATCCATTTTGCATTTCCTTATATATAAATGGTCATAAGCTTAGTAACTACAATATTGATTCTAGAGCATCTGATAATGTCATGCCATCTTATGTTACTCATGCCCTTGGCTTAACCCTTACCAAAACATTTGGATGATGCTATTTCATGGATGAAAAGTAGGTCCTTCTATTAGGACAAGTGAAAGATACACAAGTAACATTGGTCACACATCCTACAAAGAGAATGAAGCTGACCATCCTGGTAGCAGATATTCCAGCTAGCTATGGTATGCTCTTGATTAGAAGTTTCTATTGGGACATGGGAGGGGAAATCAAGATGGATTGGTCTCATTCCATCATTCCTGTGGGAAATAAGAAGATCAAGTCAGAACCTGAGGAAAATGCCAAATTCACTATCTTGAAGTCTGATGACCTTAAGGCACAAATCCTGTACCAAGAAATGGAATGCAAAAGCTACTTGTTATTTTTTGATCCTGGCAACTTAGAAGAACAATTAGTTCCTCTTAGTGACCTAAAGATTTGGACCCTAGAGTTCAATGGCAGTTGTGCTACTGTTGGGTCTAGAGCTATTATGGTGCTTGTATCCCTAGATGGAGATGTAACTTAGCTTGCATACAAGATGAAATTCAAAAACACCAACAGCATAGTAGAGTACAAAGCCTTGTTGTTAGGTATTACTACTACAAAGTAGAGAGGAGTGAAAGTCTTAGAGCTCAAGGAGATGCATAGCTTATAGTGAAGCAATTTCAATCTTAGTACACTATGAAGAATGCAAGGCTCAGGAATTATAGAAATAGGGTCTAGCATGAGATCAAGGATCTAGATGCCTTCTCTATACAAGTCATTCCAAGGGAATAGAATGAAAGGATAGATTTTTTAGCTACCTCATCCTCACTTTGCCTCTACATCCAAATTTCACAAACAATCAATATAAAGTTGAAGTCTTATTCAGGTCTAATGTGCCCGATAATGCTGAAGCATGGTAAGTCTTTAACAATGATAAATAGATTTAGTCTTTCTTTGAAGGGTTTGAACATTTTAGTGATCAATACTTTGAAGGAAGAAAAAATGTCTATAGAGATTTCCCCCTTGATAGAAAGGAGTTGGAGCTTGGACCTGAACAACTCAAAGGTAACAAGATCCCCTGACATCTTATTTCCCTTGAAAAACTATTTGATAGGCATAATGCATTTATTAGAAGGGAAAGGGAGAGGAAAGTTCACACTTCTAGAGAAAATGAAGGAATGAACATTAGCACCAAATATAAACCCAAAATGGTTAATATTGGTAGCAGCTAATCAAATGAAGAAAGGGCTAAAGCTAAGGGACTACTGTTAAAATAACAAGATGTATTCTCTTAGGGATATGAGGACCTAAAGACCTTTTGAAATGGTGAATTCAAGCACAAAATCCCCCTCAAACCTAAAGCCAACCCTTTTAGGTAGAAGTAGCACAATTATAACCCTATGGTCTTAGATGCTATCTTTAGAGAGGTTTACAAGATGTTGGAAGAAAGAATCATCTACCCTGTATACCACTCGACCTAATAGCCAATATTGTCCCTATCTAGAAAAATAATGGGGAGATTAGAATTTGTGTGGATTTTAGGAATTTAAATTAGGCATCTTTGAAGGAAAACTATGCCTTGCCCAATATGGATCATTTACTATAAATAGTGGCCGACTCCAAAATGATGTCCATATTAGATGGATTTTTTGGTTTTAACCAAATTGAGGTAGACCTAGAAGGTCAACTCAATATAGAATTCACCACCCCTTAGGAGACGTTTACATATAACAAAATGCCCTTTGGGCTCATTAATGTTTGAGCCACCTTTCAAAGGGACATAAACTCCTCCTTTTCCAATCTCAAGGATAAGATCATCATCATATACTTGGATGATCTAATAGTCTTCTCTAAGAAAATAAAAGATCACTTAAGGGATCTAGAGAAGGCACTAAGATGTAGAGAGCAAGGGATTTCACTCAATCCTAAGAAGTATTTTTCTATGTTACTAAAGGAAAGTTTGTAGGTCATATTATCTTCCAAGAGGGTATTAGGATTTATCCTTAGCATGTTAGAGTCATTTAGTAATTGAATTTTCTAGGAAGAAAATCTAGAGTTAAGTCATTCTTCAGACAGGTGAACTTTCCAAGATGCTTCGTCCCTAATTTTTCAAAAATTACCAAATGCATACTTTACATGATGAAGAGTAGCCAAAGTTTCAAATGGAATGACTCTAGGAGAAAGGCTTTTGAGAAAATTAAGGATGTCATAAACAAGGCACATGTCTTGGTTTACTCAGATTATACTAAAGATTTTTTACTACATTGGTACACCTCAACACACACACTTTCTACCATACTCATGCAAGAAAACAAGGAAGGCATTCAAGAAGCCATCACTTTCATGAGTACTCCTCTTAAAGAACATGAATTGAGATACTCTCAAATGGAAAATTGTGCCTATGTGGTGGTGAGAGAACTCAAGAATTTTAGGTTCTATGTCTTACATTCTCATTCTATTATATTTGTACCTAATTCAGCTATCAAGATCATATTGGCCTAGCAAGAGATAAGATGTAATACTATAGGTGCATGGATAGAATACAATATCAAGCTAAAGCCAATGAAGTTGGTGTGAGGAAATGTCTTGTGCAAGATGATAGCAGAAAATCAAAGCCCAAGTCAAGAAGAGGAATCCTCAAGAGCACTAATGGGTAGTCTCCAAGATCCTTGGTTCTCAAACATTTCCTATTTTCTCACTTATAAAGACTACCCTAATGGACTGACATATAGATAGAAAAGAGACCTCGGGATTAAATTAATAGGGAGAGGGGATGAACTAATCACTAGTTCATGCTTCTAGTCTGGCATTGAGACCTGAGGTGACTTCCAAGTCCACTAAATGGATCTATAGGATCCCTCTTATGTATAAATCCAATCCCAAACCCCCACTATTCTATCTTGAACAAAATCTTCTTCTTGCCACTTGCTAGGTTCTCATTCTAGATAGAGAACACTCAAGTTTCCTAAACTAATATAGGTTTTTCTTGGCTAATATTTACACACATCTTGTAGGGTCATGGAGATGATGTAAGACCTCTCAAAACACTTATTTCATTTCCCAAGACAACTCAATTCATTTATCTTCCTTATTGATTCCACACTTTTCCACCAAAATAGGGCTACTAGAAAAGACCCCTAATTAGCACTCTTATTCTAAGAAATCAAGGATTTCCTCAAATTTCTTCTACTATCCAAAACAAACTTCCTTTAGAGAATCCCATTCATTTCACTAACACTCTCATATTTTCTAGGTTTTGGGTCTCAAAAAGGTTGTACAACACCTCTATACAAATTGAGGGTTTTTAAGGGTTTCTTGACCTTTCATAGGCCTATTTGTTGTATGGATTGGTTTAGTGCCTTTCAATATTTCCACCAATCTCTCCTTATTTCCAAGGAGTCTTAACTCACTCCCCTTCCTACTCCATACTTGTTCTTTTGCTGATCTTCACAACCATGCGATCCATAAGCTATGTAATCTTAATCTTCCCTAGCTGAGCATGCACTGGCTCGCCTAGGGAAAGAGATTAAAAATTATTTCATGGCTTTTGAGGGCCCCTCCTACGAGAAAGAGTACATAGAGTAGAATCACTATCCCCAAGAGGTTGTACTATCTCTACGGTGGGATAGTGAGTTACATGTTCTTCAATGCCAACTACCTAGTTCAAGATAGTGAAATGGCAAAAACAAAAAGATTTACAAATAGGAAAAGAAACACACACACACACACACCTACCTTACTAAAACAAAACTACTATAAATAAACCAAATTACAATGCCAAGATGTTACATCAATTTATTCAACACAAAAACACTTTCATTTCTCTCTGTTTTGTCTTTTTATACTCAAAATCCACACTACAATATAATTTCTATACACTAACACCCACATAATAAAAACTTTAGGGTTTTGTAATCTTATATACTACCTCTTAGGTCTTTTCCCATCAAAACTAGAGTTTCTATCAATCTCCACCTTTTTTAGAAGGGGTTGTGCAATGTTGTTTAGCAACATTTGAAAAGTTGCAACTTTTGTACCTTGTAATTTTTGTTAACATCTTTTTGACATCTTTTTCTTGCAAAATTGGCTAACTCTTAGCTTAGCTACATGATGATGGATTACATAGTGTGATCCAAAATTCTGAGGATAAAAATCATTCACACAATCAAATCAAGAAACTAAATAGTAATAACTCTTAGCTTTCCAAGGCTAGAGACCCTTTCCTAGGCTAGAGATCTGTTCTAGGACTTAATGACAAGCAGTACCTTACTAATTCTAAGGCTCATCCTAGGACACTTATGACTTCCTATCTTCTAAACTGTGAGGCCTCGCCCCGACCCATCATAGCATAGTGATACATTACCCTTATTTTGTTATTCACGACTCGAGATGTCGAGACATTATCTGATGCTTAGAACATATTTTATTATTTTATGTTGTGTGATGTTATTTTTAGATATATTTGATGATTGTCATTTAATGTTTCATGTATATGTATGTTGATGAAATCAGTAAAGGTAGGATCGAGACTTTGATTTAAGATATTTTAAATGGTTAAGAATTAAGTAGGATAAAGAAACCCTTATTGATGTATGTTTTAATTTATGAGAATTTTTGAATACATATACATTTATGTACATGTGATTTTACGAGACTACTGATGTGTGCAATGAGTGTGTAAATATTTTAGCTGAGAAACCCTACGAAGGAACAAAACTGATCTCTGTGTGCTAAATTTGAAAACCTTGTTGTTCGTAATTCACATTTTTTTGTATTGTGAGATGTATGTATGCATCTTCCTTGTTCAGTGAATATTAATGTTCGTAATTATGTTCTTACAGTGTCACTTGACACTCGTAAAATGGTTATGTGCTTCAATGGCTGTTTAGGGTTAATTGTTTAACCTTTGGACCAAGTTGGTTTAAGTTAGTATCAACTTTCTAGTGGGTTCTTAATCAAGGTTAGTCATCCCTAATCCGAATTAGTGCTTATTTGCAAGTTAGAGTAGTAAGTTGGACCTATTTTATTCCTAGATTTTATTTGACTCTAAACCTCTTTCCTAGGCTTTTAACTTGTTATTATTCTAACCAAAGGGTGTGGGTATGGGTGAGGGGTCTTTTCCAACCCTAAGCCCTTTTTTTTTGACTTTTGAGGTCACCCAAAAAGTCCCTTTTTTCGTTTGTGCAAAAATTGACCATGGTTATCTTGAGTTACCTCACCTCATCTCCACTTAGGGTTTAACCATAGTGTAGGTTGAGTTAGGAGTTTCTAGAGTGGCTAGTGGGTGGAAATAGTTATTGCTCCTTTTGGGTGGTTGAGTTGGAGGCTTATTTAGAGGCCTTCCTTGGACTAGTGGGTTGTTACCCAATCTCTACATTTAGAGAAGATTTCTTGAAGCTTGAAGGAAGGAAAGGGATACTCTACTCAAACTTGTTCATTGCCATTACCTCTTTGTGAAGGTAGGAAATTCTCATCTCCCTTATTCAATTTTTATGTTTTGTTTCATGTTCTTGTTACTTTGTTGTTGTTTCACTGTTGTATGGTTGTGGGTATGTTCGAAAGATTTGTAAACCATGTTATTTTGGTTGTTTTCCTTTCTTGTTTATGTTTGAAATTTTGAGTTTCCTTGCATGGGTGTTTTGGTATTACTCACCCTAGGAGAGGGTAGAAGTGACCAATTTTGGGAGAGGTCTGTTTAGTTGGACTCCAATCTGTGTAGAGTCGCTTCTCAGGATGAGAAGAGGAATAAAGGGTAGGGTGTTATGGGCCCCTACCCATCAGCACAAACCTGGTATGAGTATGGAAAGTTTAAATGGAAGAACGGAAGTTCTTGGTTATTGGACCCAATTAGGCATCTGAATTGGTGTTGTGCTTGAATTCTCCAGTTGGAAGAATCCACCTTTCCCTAGTCTTGATTCATTGTGAATCCTATTGTGTAAACCATGTATGATTATGCATGCTTGATGTTCTTTTGGTTCTGTTTGGTTGTCACCCGATCAGATATTGGTTTTTCAGAAAACATTACAAACTCCTTGATTATGATCATGAAGAAAATTTGATAAAATTGTTGAAAATTGGGATTGAGATCCTATTGTAAATTGTATTTTAAACCTTGTTGTAATTGGCTACGAAGCTGGGTTTTCTTCCTGATTCTTTCTTGGCTGAGCCTTGGAATCAGGTTGGCCAATAAAATTGGTGTTGGGTATAATTGCTTGTCATGTGATTTATTTATAAATTTTAATTTTAGATGGATGAATCTTAAAAATTTGGATGGAATTAATGATGTTCAGTTTGGCAATATAACAAGTTTTTCATAAATGTTGAAAATGGAAATTTATGTTCATTCATGTAGATTTAGTTTTTTATGATTATTGGATATTAATCAAACTTGCATTATTGTGTTAATGGTTAAATCTATGTTTTAATTCTATTCCAATTATATACTTCAAAAATAATAATAATAATACATGACTTTAACTCTACACTTAGAAAATTTTCAACAAAAAAAAAAAATGGCCCAAGAGAGTAAGAAAACTCTCTACCTTTTGTATGGGCTTGGAAGTTAAAATTTTGATGGAACAGAGAATATTCTCTGTTGATCCTTTGTTTTCAAATTTAAATTCAAAAAAATAAATAAACAATAATATTAATATTAATAACTATAGTATCATCATGCTTAAATCTTATCCTATCTTACCGTAGATCTCACCTATAAATCTTTTTACATTACTACCCCCCTTGTTCCTAGAACCCATCTACCCCCTTTCCTTTGTTTTGTTTTTTTCCTAGCTTGGTCATTTATGAAAATAAAAGCCATCATAACATGGCTAACGTCTTTTTTTTTCCTTGTCTTAACTTTTTGGTCGTTGCTTGTGTTGGAGAAAATGTTTGTTTAAGTGGTTTTAAGTTAAAACCTCTTGCCTTTACCTTGGAAGGGTACGCTGATTGGGAGCTGCCCTTGTACTGCTCACGTACCCTGGACAAGGTCTTCTTGGATAGTGCTTTGCAGACCTCGGTCTGCGTGGAGAAGCTAGGAATCCGCCCAGGCTAGTTTGGGGATGGGGGTTTAGGGGTGGGTGAGTAGGGTAGGTGTGTGAGGGAATCCACTTGTCAAGTGGATTAATTAAGTTTTGTCTTGTCATTCTGGGTTAGTTTATTATTAAGATTATATCAGTTTAGTTGTTTTGAATAGTATTAGTTTAGTTAGTATTTGGGTTAGTCATTTTCTGTTTAAGTTGTTTAAGGGTTAGTTATTATCAATGTTAATATATTATGTTTAGATTAGCTTAATTTTAGTTATGGGCTATTAGTCTACATTAAATATAGTTAAATGTTAATTCATTAGTTTTGAATTTTAATTGTGATCCAATGAAATTCTTTATAGAAATTTGTATATTGAAAAAAAAAATTTATTAGTGTAGTTAGTTTATCTTAATTTTTAGTTCATTTATATTGAAGTTAGCTTAGACTTAAGTTCATAGTTAGAATGCTTATACTTGTTCAATTTGTAAAATAAGTATTAAAATTAGCTTAGGTATTTAATTATTTTTGATACTAAAGTTAAGTTAGTGGTTAGTTATGGTATTGCTATCTAGTTTTAACTGTGTGATTCGAGACAAACTCGTCGACCCATGTTTCATGAGTAGTGACTCAACAGGAATCCATCTCTCATGAAAATAAATGGATCACTTAGCACTCATTGGATCTAGGAGATAGTGGTTATCCATTAGTTGCTTAGGAATTTACTTAATTAATATGTTTAGGTTGATATAGTTTTTGTATAATGTTATAATTATGCTAGTGTAACCTTATTTTTAATCAGCCTATTTTGTTAGTATTTAAATTTTAGATAAAATTTGTTTTTAGATAAATTTAAATTTAGTTAGTAGAATTTTCGAATAGTTTGGGAAATCTTTTAGCATTAATATGTAGTTAATTTAGATGTTTGTAACTATTAAGTTTGACATGTTTTATTAATGTAAAATTTCCTTTAAAATTTAAGGAAGTTAAATTATTATTATTATTATTATTATTTTTGAAAATGTAGGGATTGTAAATTCATTTGGAAATTAGTAGACATTTTATGAATATTTTTAGAATGATAGTAAGCTAGCGAGTGTCTCAATTTTTATGTTAATGATAAACTATTGTATAATGTTAAGTAGTTTTGCTTTATTCATTTAGTCAAATTTTAAGTGTTTTTTATACAACGTGTTATAAGAAATTAATTAACGAAATAAATGTTGATATTAGTTTAACAACTAGAGCTTCTAAATCTTAGCAATGTACTTATCCACTAGAGTTTGTAAACTTAAGACGTAATGTAGAGAACCTATACTAAAACTTTTATCTATTATTTCAAACTTAGAGCATGTTTAATTATTAATTATTACTTTAAAAAAAAAATTTGGAGTGTGTTTTTTCCCTCGTAGTTTGAGCATGACATAAACAATGTTTCTAAAATGCACAACTAGGTCCTCAAACCTTTATTCTAGTTACAAAGCTCTCTTAGAGCATAGCACAACAAAATTGTTATTAGTGAGGGCCTTATGTCTCAATATGCCCCTGCACCAAAAATCAACTAAGTATGTCATATATGATGATCAATTATACAAAAGAGAAATTGATGGAACCTTCTTGAGATTCATGGATAAGCCCCAACAAAAAAGATTACTTCATACTTTCCATAATGAGGCATGTGGTGGGAATTTCTCATCTACAGTTATAACATATAAAAATTTGAGGCAATGCTACTATTGGTCTGGCATGTTTAAAGATTTCTATAAATGGATAGCCAAATGTGATAAATGTAGAATATTTACTAGCAAACCTCAGTTATCTACCCTACCACTTAAGACAGTTGTAATAGAAGGTCCCTTTTAGCAATGGGGAATTGACTTTATTGGACCAATCAATCCTTCTTCCTCTATTGGTCACTTATATATTATCACTGCTATGGACTACTTCACTAAATGGGTGGAAGCCAAGCCTACCAAGAAAACAACACTTAACCCTTTTCTTGTTGATTCACTTCATTTTGGGAAATGTTGCTCAGAGAAGGGTTTTCTGTCTCTAGGTAATGTGGTAATGTAGAAGGCCACTTCTCTGAAGGCTTTGAAAATAGAAAGTTAGATAACTTTGAAAGTATGAATATCCTTTAGAGATTTTCAAAAGATACTTCCAAAAAAGTTAGTGGAGAATATGTGACTAGTGTAGAAAGTGCAAGAATGAAGTGTGCTAGCCATCTAAGGATCACTCCCTGTGTTGTGATTTTGAATAAAAGTAAAGTGGGCTTACAAAAAGGATAAGTTTCTATTTCTCCCCACATATGTTAAGTTATTGAGTATTCCAAATTCCAAATTCTAAAGGAAATTAAGGCATTTTCCATGAAGATATAGAACTTGTTTTGTTAAGTGAATTTTAGTAACATGACTTTATTTTAAGTAAAGTATCAAAGCTTCTAGGAAATTAATATTTTACATGCAAGTGAATAGAAAGTTTAAATATTCATTTATTATGGAATTAAATGCAAATCCTATTGTTATAATTTTTGGTTGAACTTAATTTCATTTGTGTGGAACCAATATTTGAATTCCTGTCCCTAGTTCATTAAATTGCATGAAATTCATTTCCTCGAGTATATTAAAATGACTATTTATTGAGAACTATACCCAATGCAATCATAGTGAATGGAAATTAGAGATGTGGATTATGATAAGTTAATAGGCCTGGAGAGTGAACTAAAGGAGTTAACACATACATCATTTAAATTCTATGATTTGGGTAATCTACATAGGAGACTAAATTCTTAGCCTATTCACCCGATCACATAGAACCTAAGAGAGAGTGGATTGGTAGAAGTAGCTAGTTTTCCAATGTTAGTACATGCACTAGAGCTTGTGAGGGAATGTATTAAGAGATATGACCCAAAAACAAAGTAAAATTTGTTCCCCAACCAATCCATCCTCATCTCACTCAACAAGGCTTTGATGTAGTCTACATTTGGTGTACCTATGAAAGACAAGTATATGATATTGACTTCATCTCTTTCACATCAATGTTAAATGAAAAGAAGACCCTCAAATAGGAGGACATCCAAATAACATGGTTCCAGACACCTCACTCAAAGATGAGTAAGATACCAAAGACTCTTTTTTGAACCAATCTAAAGAGGGAGATATTAGATATCCTCATCTTGATGCTTAGACTAAAGGGTAAGGACAAAATTTTGGATAAGTTCTATCAAGGCTTTCAAGCAATTCTACATGTCATCCTATCTTATCTATGCCTTAGCTTCACACCATTTATGGCCCAAATTTCCCAATATCTAGAATTATGATTAGAATAGAAAGGTTTATGAATTTCAGCCACACCTCTAGTTCTAGAGAAGTTACGAAGAGTACGTAATAGTAAATGATGCTTTCACAATGAGGTTATGCTAGGAATTGCAAGGATAACTTAAAAGGAGATTCTCACCAAAGGAAATTTTGTCTACAGTCAATTTGAGTGGTCATTCATCCAATTTTCAAGCTTCTCATACCTATGGGTAGGTTCCTTTGATGGTTTTCCCAAGAGACTCCCCAAGTACCTAGAGGACTAGGTGGTTCTTGTCAAATCATGTTGATAAATTCTTGTAGTGAATACCTTGTTTTCAAATGTGAAGAAGATTGTTAGGATTCCCTTCTCCATAGTGGTTGGACCCTACTAATGTGCTTCTAGATCTGATGCTTGGAATCTAGTTAAGAGTTTTGAGAGAAAAATCAAATTGATAGACTATGAGGTACTTAGACCTCAATACAATCCACTAAACTTTGTGAGGGACCACTTGAAGCCAGGATATGCCCATAGACAAGTTCTAGACATCAAATATTACTAAGCAAGATGTCTTAACAAGTGCCAAACTTGGGAGAATTTTTGGTCATGATTGACTATTTTTGAGATTACATTATATAATAATTATATTGACATTTTTGACCTTCCAGATGATGGTTCATACATGCATCCCTCATCTTACAAGAAAATCAAAGGTGCACCTATTGTGTCTACCCTACCCATAGGACCTATTATCAACACCATGGAAGTCCTCATGCACAAAATCATCAAGAGGATGGAAAATTGAGTAGAGTGGAACCAAGAGAGTAAGAAGAGGATGGGGAGCACTAGTTCTATGGGTGGATTTTCTTCTAGATCTACCCAATCCAGTGCAACACCAAGTACTACAGTCGCCACTTCAACATCAACATTCCTAGCTTAGTCAATTGGGAAAGTTGGAGATGAGCCTCTAGATAAAAATATGCCAATTATTCCTACATATGGAGTTGTATCTCTTCTAGATATAGGAAAATTTGGAGAGAAAGAAGTGGACCAAGACAATGAGAAGGAAAAAGAAAAATCTATGGCCAAGCATGCCTCCCTTGCTCAAGTGATCAACTTGGATGGTGACACTAACCCCATGGATGGCCAAGAGTAGGACACATCATAGAAAGGAGACACATTGGCCCTGTTAGTGACTAAGGTCATTACCTTCCCTATTACTTCCCAAAGCAAGAAAACTCCACAAATTTCTAGGAAGTTGTTTGATCCTACTACCCTGCAATCTCCTATCAATGTGCTCTCTATTGATTCATGGATTGAGGAGACCATTGATAGGAAGAAGATAAGATATGAAGATGTAATTCCATTGAAGGACTTGATCACACAAGCCACCTCTTCTCAACCACCATCCAAGAAAATGAAGAAGCAAAAATCCATTGTTGCATTGGCCACTTATCCTTCTATTGGCCACATGCTAGTAGAGATTGTAGAGCCACAAAATGAGGGTAAATTGTATAATCTTTCCACAAATGACTTCCAAATTTGAATGGTGGATCTTGGTATCCTTGGTCATGATTCCATGGTGAACATATGGAGGTCCACCGATGAGAAGATTGAAGATAGGTTGGAAGAGCTTAGAGCAGAGAAGGAGGTCCTAAAGGCTTCAAATAGAGAGTTGATGAAATACATGAAATCTATAATCAAGAGCACTTTATCAAGACAATTGTACCTAAATGTAGAGCAGAACAAATATTTACTCCTGAAGCTATTACAAGAAAGGAAATTCGAGCAAATAGGTCAAGCATGGGTGGATCAAATGAAGGCTCAATGTCCCACATTGATTGAAAGCTTGGGAAATCTGGTACTTGATGCTCAAAAGCTAAGGGAGGTAGTTTCCAATCATTATTCCACCATACAAAATGCATTAGATGGACTAACAAAGCAATTGACCTTACTGTAAGAGGTGATCAACATGAAGACCAATATCACCATCTCTCATGGGATGCTCAAGAAAAGCCAAGAGCCTTTATTTCATTGGAAACAATCTCTAGAGTTTATTATAGAAAAATTTATCCATTCTATAGGTGAGCTTAAGCATGTGCATGAGCTACTGTAGAAGGTCATTGAAAAACTCTTTGAATATTTGAAGATAATACATACAAAACCTTACTTATCTACTAATGATAAGATTCTAGACGTTGAGAGGATGAAGTCAACGTTCTTAATATTTTTTTGATGAAGTTGTTGATCTTCTCAACTTCCAAATTTCACAAATTCAAGACCTCTCATCAGCAGATGTAGTCATAAGGAGGGAATCAGAGAAATTATAGTCAAAAAATGTTAGGATAGATGAACTAACAAAGATGTGTGACTCTTGGATTATTTGAACTAAAAACATAATCATCCTAGGTGTTAAGGACTTGGACAAAGTAATTGATGCTATGAAAACCTATAGAGATAAATTAGTTACTCCTAAGAAGGCAAGATGTTCTTTCATTCTTCTAGACATTTGTCTTTATCTCCTTCTCCTTCTTTTTGTTACCATTTATGGCATTTTGTCAATCTTTGTAACAGAAAATGTTTTAGGTTTGTCCTATTTTTAGCCTATTTTATTCAGAGATGTTCTGTTATGCAATCATCTATTATAACTAACCATTTTGAGAAGGCCTATTTATGTAACTTTTGGAGAAGTTAATAAGATTGGAAAAATTACTTTTGGGCAAACCCCTATAGCTAGGATTATTTTGTGTGACTCTAAGTCCAATCCTAATTATGTTGTTCATTTAGTTAATAGTGTAGTGTTTGGAATGAGCTTTCTTTTTTTGATAATTGAAGGAATGCTAATGAACTTGATTTTATATCTTTCATTCAATAGATTGTATGCCTTACTCTCTTTAGCATAGGTTTTCTTTGTTCTTTCTTCTATACACCTTAGTTTCATGTGTATAGAGTAGTACATTGTATAAGAGGGCCACAAGTTGGTCAATGGAGTGGCTACAAAATAGACAATCTAGGAATTGTCAAAATATTAGTTAACTTTGTAATCCAGGAATTACCCATTCTGCCATCTTTTCCTTGCTTTCTCCTTGTTGTAGTTAGTTTTGCATGTTTCCATTACTTGCATTAGAGTCAAAATAGATTTCATTTAATGAGTTATTTCCCAATCTACTCTTGCCTTGGTTGTTTAAAGTGTTGAGAAATCTATTATTTTCCTCTTCTACTCTTTGGTTTAGAGCATACCCCCAAAATCAAAAAAAAAAAAATTATTGCAAATCTTGCATTCATAAGGGAGTTGTACCTTTCAATTCATGGGTCTTTGATAGATTACTACATTGACCCATTCTGTTGTTAACTTTTTTGTTTTTCTCCAAGCAATTGGATAGTATAAGAGTCAAGGTATAAACCAAAATATTAAGACAAACTATTAACCAACAAAATTTAAAGACCTAGAAAATTTTGAATTTTGGAATTTTGTAAAGTTTTGAAGGCCAATTTTGAAGGAAGATTTTTTTTAACAATATTTTGGGACATAGCCAATTTTTTCGCATGTTTCCATCAATGCCAAAGGGGGAGATTATTGGAAACATGGCTAAGAAGGATGAATTATATTTTTCATTTATGGAAACATATATCTCACGATGAGATGGAAGAATGTACAGTTAAAGATCTCACAGTCTATCACAGAAAATTGTCTAAGTGTTAGACAATTTCACTAGCAATAAGAGACAATTTTGGTAATGCATAGTCTTTAGAGATATTTGAAACATGCATAATTAATGACAAATAGTACAAATTTTCCTAATGATGTAGCTAATTTTTAGTATGGTATGGACGATATGACATCAGATATATTAGTTTTATCAGTAAAGGTAGTGAATAGAGAAAAATAATAAAAGGTAAAAATAAGGTTAAGGAATTATTTTGGGTATGAAATATTTACTGAACTAATTAGGGATGACATCCTATATTTTAACCATATGTTAGCAAGATTTATCTTTGTAATATTCCAAGTGTGTGAAAGCTAGAAGGTTGATAGGATGGAGTTTTGTTCAAATGTAAGATATAAAGGAAGATTATAACTTGCAAAGTTATGTGTGGTAATGTGAACTATGTATGTGATATGAAAACTTATGTGAAGGCTATGTGATGCAAATTATATGTAAGATCATAGCTATGTGAAGCATAATAGTCAACAATACAGAGGTTTTTGTATCTATCTCTTTTGTATAAAGGCACTACATTGTATAATTGCATGTTTGGGCAATGGGCCCTTCTTGCATACATTTTGTATTTCTAATACTAACTCCTAATAGGGTTGAAGAAACTCCTAATAGGTTTGAGGCTTTTAACAAGGCTTGGTCCTCTAACAAGGACCAAGAAACTTTATGTACTTAATAGACTCCTAACAAGGTCAATATCCTTAACAAAATTCTTTTGTTTGGTGGATCATTTTGTGGGTACCAGCCCATCAAGGTTTTCCCTTGGCCAAGGTTTCCCTAGTTTAAAAAATCTAATTTTATGAGATCTCTTTATGTATGGATTTATTCATTGTTTAAGAATGTTGGTTTACTTTCATATGCATGTTATAAAGTAATTAACAATATTTAGTTGTGGGCAAAAGTTTGTAGAATATTGATTCACATCCCCCCCCCCCCCCCCCCCCCCCTTCGCTTAGTATTATCTATTTCTAACAGTTCCAACATAAAGTAAGTATATTTATTTTAAGTACAAAAGAAATGATAACAATGTGCATGACATTGGAATGTAGTCTGAGAATCATGCTACACAATCTATTCATGTTGATGAAGGTTTAGATGTGCATCCCAATTGTGGAGGTATACATTTTCTATTCAAATTTTTATATCTAATAATTAATACAAGTTAAAATCTCAAATTTAAATTGGTTTAGTAATACAAATTTAATTACAATTGCTGTGTGGATTAATGTAACATTTTTTATTGTAACTCCTGATGACCGTGAGGTTGGTGTTCATGAGTATGTTAAGGTTGAGACCAGGAAAATTAATGTGGCTAGATCAGGTAAAGCGCACCACAGTTATGTTCTTTAAAGTAATAAAATACTTGTAATTATTATAATAATATAGAATAACTTAACCCTTTTATTTTTCCATATAAAGAACCCCCTGCATTAGCATAGTACTAAAATTGCAACAAGATCACAAGTAGTAGGGGAAAGAACTAAATGAGTGTGGGGGGAATCATGATGATGAAATTGATCCTCCTCTTAGATATTTCACAAGGAAGGAAAAAGAAAATGTCTTCCTACCTTAGTTGATAATGACTAGATTATAGGTGTCAATGAATTTAATTATGTGCTAATGAATGTTCATGAATTATATAATGTGTTAATGAGTATTGATGAATATTGTGTATTAATGGATATTATTGTGTGATAATGAATAAATGTGACACTTTATTAAAGGTTGATAAGAATGAATGAATGTTAGATGTTAATAGAGAATTTAAAGTGATATTATTGGGGGGAGGAAGGAAAAATGAGCTTCCATCTTTACGTGGTTAGCCCTATTTAGTAGAGAATATTAAAAAATTCTTGAAACAAAGTGAAGTTCAATATTAGCCTTTGATTGCATCTCAACTTTTTGACTCCAGCTAGGAAACTTCTCATCTTACCTAACCCTATCAAACATTTAGCACTTAATAAACTATCCAAACATTCTTAATACTAATCATTCTCTTAGGCCATACATCTAAGATGGTCCTCTTGTCTCAGATACTTACCACTATAATCAAATACTTATTTTTTCATACCAAATACACTTGAACACTTATAGGTTATCTTTAGAGCTATTTATTTCTTTAATGAGAGAAAAATGACCATCTTATGCAAGAGCATGTGTCATTTGGACAGCAAGGCTTAACTTGATAATGTTTTTATTGTTTCCTACTCCAATTCCAAGCATAAAGTTTTCATGCACTATGTACATGTATAGGTTTATTTTATTAGTTGTTAAGTCTCACTACCTTATTTCCACATAGCTTGTTCTCATTACATACTATTGGTACTTGCATGGATCTATTTGTGATTTCCATGAGTTTTTCCATTCTTATTTTGCATGTTCTTTGTTTCACTACACCCAAGACACATTCCTTGTCTTCTTCCTTGTCTCTTGGATGTCTCCTTTTGAAACCACTCAAACTCAAGTTGGCTATATATGTTGAGAGTATTTATTCATGATTATAGATGGCATCATCATTGAGCCCAACTTTCTCAAATAGTGATAACTTTGCTTGAGTATGTTCTTTATATTATTGAAATTGAGGGTACATTCCCACCAATTTCAAGTTTAAGTTAACTACCATTTTGTAAGATGAGGTTTAACATCTCAACTACATTTGTAATGCCAAATTTGAGGAATACTTTATTTTTGGTAGTCAATCTACTACCAATAACATTGTAAGTACAAACACAGCCTAATTAGTGGTTCTTGAACCAAGATGAGAATTTTTGAAGTGTATGTATTTCCTTGGCTTGTGACTATTAACAAAAAAAAATGTCATCCTCTCAACGTATTTCAATGGATATTTTCTTTGTTCCATTGGGAATCCTTGTCTTTTATTCTTATATCCTTCAGCTATTATTATGAGTACATTATTCTCTAAATGAATTTAATTGTTCTCACTATTAATGCATTTATATTTTCTATGTTCCCTTCATACACCTTATTTCTTTTGAGGTTTTTGTTTTTTATCCTATTATTGACAATATTTCACTATATTAAGTTCATGTGTTATAATAGCATCATATTCACACCCTATCACAACATTCTTCATCATTGCATTGATGTGATTATCATTATTTTTATGATAAAACACACCAAAAAAATCTTTCAATATTGACCATGTACTCTATCATCATAGTCACCACTTCTATTTTTTGTGTTATTTTGTTATGTTGATGTAGCTTTAAATTTTGATCTTGTAGCTATATAATATTCTTGCATTTTAATGTTGTTCTTATAGCTAAATCCCATAGGTATAGACTGTTCATATAGGTGTTTATATTGATCCTTTATCTTTTTATTTTTATCATTTAGTGATATTTTATTTATATAGTTCTATGTTGTTTGTATAGCTTTAAATTATGTAGCTTTAATTTCACCTTTCTTTTTTCTAGTAATAATATATTGATAGTTTATGTCATATAGGATTTATACAACAGTCTAGATGAATCAAAAAAAATTCATTTTTGATTTATATAGGTTCTTGGGCAATGCAACTAGCACAAATGAATCAAACAACAATGATGTTTTGCAAGTATGAGAAGCTCACTTCAAAATTAACAAGTTTGTTTCCAGTTTATTTTATTGGAAAGAATAATAGATTATTTGAGAGAATGGAAAGAAATTGAGGGTACATTCCCACCAATTCTTATCTTTTATTGATAAATAGGTTTTACAATAGCCTAGTATAAATATAAAAGTAAACTATTGAGTCGCAATGTCATTATAAGGTCATAAAGATACAATTTTTTATTACAATACAAAAATCAAAATTATAAGAACTAACGTATAAATTGATCCTAAAATATGATTTATATAATATTACAACATTTTAGTTCTAAGGACTAATGAGATTTAGAAGAATAACAAGTATTTAGTTAAGATTGATAGGTCAAAACTCTCTTAGTCATCTAACTATGTTGCAACTACTTTTAAAGCCTTTGATCTTCTTTAATTGATGAGAATATGCACAATAAAATTCCTCTTTGACCCTTCTCTTGATGAATCTCCGTAGATGGATCCTTGATGCTCTTAGGTTATCTTCAACTTGGTTAGAATTTCTTCCTATATTATTCAAGTACAACTGTCCTAGATTGTCTCCTTGATTGGTTCAACTGTATTCCATTAACATAGGATGTGTTTTCAAGGCTTTGTAGTTTGAATAAGTCTTGAGTTAGATGAAAAGAGAAATGATCATTAAAATCTTTTAAATTTCTTAATATTGAATAATAAAATCTTCACACTACTTTGTACTTATATTCATATCCTTTGGCATATTTTCCACAAGTCAAAAAACCCTTACTATTTTAGTTTTATTTAATTTTGTATGCTTGTCATTAGATGACCCAATCTTTATTATATAAGCTTTGTATTTGTTTGTGATTTTCTAATATTGTTATCTTTTCACTCTTCCATTCATTGTCTTAAAACTTCTTATTATATTTCAAACTATTAATCATCCTCCACATAAGGATGGTGTAAACTCATGGAAACCTCTACTCTTGCATTAGAAACTGCTAGCTTGATCTTGTGAATTTCTCTATTATTAATTTCATCTTTGCCACCAATGCATATTTAATATTTGAAACCAATATTGTCACATAAGATATCACTATCACGATATATATTACTATCTTGGCATTGATTTGAGATTATTTCTAGGCATACTCATTTATATTATAGTCTCAAGCACTATCTTTTGCATTAATTTTTGCATCAAAGTCTAGCTCTTAACTATAGTAGTACTATGTTTTACTCCTATATTCATTTTCTATACATTATGCATAATTAGTTCTATGACACTTTAAGTCATTGTTTTCATATATACCATATAGTAGAATTATATTTCAGTAGCATATCATTTCTATTGCTATATTGAATCATTGTCTAGGTCTCTTGTTCTTACTATTTTGATATTCTTCCTTATCCCTTCTCTTTTATGTCCATAGATATGTTCTATCTTTGTTTCACTTTTATTTGTACTTCAAAAAATATCAATTAGACTTGTTCTTATTTTTGTTCATGCATTTTCACTATACCTTAGACAACAACTAAGGTAGAACCATTCATACCCTTATATGAATGTTACGAGTGTTTGATGTTCACTTTGAAAAACCTATAACTATTCCATTGACTTAAAAAAATTGTTTCTTAATTACAAATCTATTGTTCACTTCCAAAAATCATAATAAACATAATTGAGGGTTCAAATTATTGATTCATTTTTTTATCTTAAGATCTTCCCTAGCTGAAACTTTGTAAATGACATCCCTCCTTTTTTTTTTCAAAATGTCCACACTTTTGAAAGAATTTCCAAAATGTCTATACAAACTTGTTAGTCTTGATAAATTATTGAGCCTACAACAATTAATGTTTCAAAGTAGTAATTTCAAGCCTACAGTTGTAATATTATTTATATTCTACTCATTGTACAATTATCTCAAACAAATTTAATGATAATATTGATTGATGTGAAATCAGTAATGTGGTAATTTCACTTCCAATCAGCAATATAATGTTTTATCCTCATGGTTAGATGGTAATTACTTCTGAAATCATGTTAATATATGGGTTATATTGTAGAAACTAAAGTAATTTTAGATGAGTCATGTAAATAAATCAAAACTTTGAGTGTGTTATTTAGTTCTAAAATTCTTGTGGCCTAAATGAGTTATACCTATGATCTGTTTTCTAAATGAACTCACTAGTTAGGTGTAACTAATTACAAAAACAAGAACATCTTTTAAAGTGAGACAAGGGTAGGAGGTTGCACCATTGAAATCATTGTCAATGGTGAGAGAGGATCATTCCTTGATATCATAATGGAAAGCTACACTCAATTTTCTTATGATGGGGACCAAGCACCATTGAATAGTGCACATGCCATAACAACTATAATGATTAACAATATCCCTAATAAATATGAGTAAGTATGCCTCATTATGGTCTTATCACATCAATAATCCCTATTACCTTGAGAATAACTAGAATATCAAAATATTATGTGTTAGGTAAGGTTCACAGGCCTATTTTGAAAGCTTATTTCATAAGTAAATGATAATGGTGTTGTTATTGTATTTTTTTCCACTCTAGACATGATTTTGGAAGTGTTTGATAGCCACTATATGTAGTTGAATGAAAATTTAACTCAAAATTATGAACCTCTCTTAGAATATGATTTTGTATTCTTGTTAATAAAATTCAAGTATGTTAAAATATCATTTAATAACTTTTTGTTGACTTTCTTATTAAGTTATTCAGTTTTAAGGACTTACCACTTACAACAAGAATAATTTAGTTGGAGTTTTAACAAAAATGGATGTAATGTGTTTTACATCTTCTAAAGCTACATGGAAATTTTATAAATTAATTCAAAAAAGATAAAGCTAAAGCTAATTAATTTGAAAAAGATCTATGAAATTACATGTGGCAAACTCCATGTATTGTGTGATCTCTACCAAAGATTAATATATATTTTCTTGTGTGTGTTGGACTCATTATAATTATCTAGTGTTATATATTTGAATTTTCTACATTGGAATAACCTTTCCTTATTGTTTATGGTCTTTGATGGGGTCATGATCTTCTACAATTTCAATTTCAAAATATTAGCTTGAATGTGATACGGATATCTTTCTGGCATTAGTCTTTGATCACCTCCCCCACCCCACAATGGCCAACATTTGATAGTCATGAGAGTCGTCCACTCTATTTTGAAAGTTAAAACTATAGCAACAAGTATGAACACATGAAATATTATAATCTAGCTCTGTAAGATGTTATCAAAGACATAAACTATTCTCAATAGGGGTGTTAATGGATGAAGAAGTTTGGTGCCAAATATTTCTATGTTTATTGTTGGACTCATGGGATAGCCTTGCCATGGCTATAAGAAGAACTTCATTTGTATTTAAGATGGAGGATATTATTGTTCTCTATGTTTTGAGGAGATGAGCAGGAAATTTTATGTGAATGCCAAAGAGGCTTTGAGGGTTTGAGAAAGAACAAGAGAAAGAGGAAACAATGAAAAGAAGCATGATCATTCTAAGTCCAAGACTAAAGGGAGATCAAAATCCCTAGTAAGTCCAAGTCTATCTATTAGATTTTGGAAAACTTAGATACTTCCAAAAGGATTACATAGAGGAAAATAAGAAGAATAAGAAGAAGGAGAAGAAGAAAGATTCTAATTTTGAGTCTGAGAATAAAGATGGAGATATTTTTATTATAGCATTAGTTTCTCATGCAAGTGATAATGCATGATTGGTAGACTCAAGTGCATCTTTTCACATGAGTCTTAATAGAAAAAAGTTTAGTAAGTATAAAAAAAATTGATGGTGGTAAGGTATATTTGGGTTATAACTTAGTTCTTGATATTGTTGGTCATAGAAGTATTCATGTGAAATTTTCTCATGGTAGATTTAGAAGACTTGATGGTATCTTGCATAGCTAAATATTAGCAAAGGATTTTTTGTATAAGAGCAATCTAATAGGTGTAGGTGTGCATGTATAGTTTTCTAAAGAAGGCATGAAAATGGTGAGAGGTGTTATAATAATAGCAAGAGGAAAGTGGATTGGGTACGTTTTACCAACTTGATGCATGCACTTTTGAGTACAATAATACATCTAATGATATTATGATAAGGATTGCTTTGTTGGAAAAGGCAAGGGTTTCTCTCTCAATAGATGTTCATGGTTTTTGAACACCCAAGAGTGTTCTATCTATCGAATCAAAGTTTTTTATAGAGAAAACCATGTTGTGGTACCAAATACTCCATCAAATAGGTGAGAAGGGTCTACAAACCTTGAAAAATAAAAACCTTATTGATGGGTTGAATGACTAAAATCTTGAATTTGATTTTTGTGAGCATTTTATTTATGGAAAATAAAACCACATTCAACTTTACTCAAGTTCTCATAAGTCTTCATGTATTTTAGATCTAACTATTTAGATGAAGTTGGTCTTATAGATATTCCTTCTACTAGTACATCAGTATATCATGTTTCTTTCGTTCATGATTTTAGTTGAAGAGCATAGGTTTATTTTCTTAAGATTAAATTTGAAGTTTTTAGTTGTTTCAAAGAGTTTAAAGAAATGGTTGAATCACTGACAAGAAAGAAGAAAAATTGTTTAAGCATAGATAAAGATAGTAAATATTTCTCAAATGATTTTGATATATTTTATAAACATTGTGGTATTAAAAGACATAATACAACTATATATTCTCCACAATAGAATGGAGTTGCACAAAGAATGAACATGACTTTGATGGATAAGGCTAGGAGTATGTTGACTAGTTTTGGGCTAGAAAAAAAGTTTTGGCTAATGTTGTACCCACTATTTTCTACCTAATAAATAGGTCTCCTACATCTTCTCTTTTTGATAAGATACTAATGGAAACATGATCCATCCATAAGCCTTCACTTAGACATCTAAGAGTGTTTGGTTATGAGGCATATGTTCATTTGCCCAAGGAGAAGTAGACAAATTTGGATAAAAAAGTTTCTAAATGTATATTCATCATATACAGTTATGTAGTGAAAGGATAAAATCTTTGAGATCATGTTGAACAAAGGTATTTTATTTTAGAAGTCTTATTTTTAGAGAAACTAAGCCTTCTTCCATTTTAGTCGATCCATAACAAGTGGAAGAAAAGAAAGATTTCACTCAACAACCTTCTACACCTGAGGAAGTTGAATTGAGGCTCTTAGAAAGACAAGAAGTTGAGCATGGATCTATGAGTTTAGAATCATCAAAGGAAGAGGGAGAACCTAAACCTAAACTAGATCTTGTTCAACAATCTAGTAAACAAAGAAACCACTTGAAAGGTTTGGTTATTCTCCTGATGATTGGATATAAATATTTTATTTGAATGCTAATATTGATAAACCATTATATGTAGAACAGTCCCTTGATATGAATGATTTAGAATCTTGGAAAATAGCCATGAATGAAGAGATGACAACTCTAAAGAGGAATGATGCATGAGACCTTGTTCCATTGCCTGAGGTCATAAGAATGTTGGATGTAAATGGGTGTTCAAAAGAAAGATAGCTTATGATGGAAGCATTGAGAAGTAAAAAGTGTGATTGTTTGCAAAATGTTACTCCCAAGTTGCAAGAATTGATTATGGTGAAAGCTTTTCTCCTATAGTAAAAATGGAATCCATTCATTTTTTTACTTTCTACTACAGCTGCTTATAATCTAGAAGTTGAGAAAATGGATGTGAAAACAAATTTTCTTCATGGAGATTTGGAGGGAAAAAAATTATATGAAATAGCCAAAGCACTATGTGGTGAAAGGTAAAATTCATTTGGTTTGTAAGTTAAAGGAATCCTTGCATGGTTTAAAATAGATTCCTAGGATGTGGTACCAAAATTTTGATACATCTATTGATTTTGGGATTTGTGTGGTCTAAATTTGATCATTGTATATATTTCAAATCTTATGGTGATCATTTCTTAGTTATTTCCTTACATTTTGATGACATGTTGTCTATTGGTAAAGGAAAAGGTTTGATTGTAGAGTTAATATCTCAACTCTTAGAAAAGTTTGAAATGAAAGATCTTGGTGCATAAAGGAACATTTTGAGAATGGATATTATAAGAGATAGACAAAACAAAAAAACATTTACTGGGCCAAAATAAGTATTTTGATACTATACTAGAAAGGTTTGATATGCGAAATTCTAGACCATTGGGCATTCCTGTTACAATGGGAGAGAAGCTTACTAGCTCACAGTGTCCTACAAATGCATTTGATATGGAAGAGATGAGCCAAGTACCATATCAAATTGTTGTTAGAAGTATGATATATCCTATGGTTTATACAAGACTATACATTGCACAAGAAGTGGGTGTACTTTCCTATTTTATGTTGTATCCATGAAGAGAGCATTGGGATATAGTAAAAAGAGTCTTTAGACACTTGTGGGTACCTTAGAGTACTCTATATGTTTTCATGGAATATGAAACAAGAATTTTTTGGATATTCAAGGCTACATGGATTCAAGTTAGGTTGGAGATCTTGATAGAAGAAGATCTATTAGTTCATATGTGTTTACATTATTTGGTGATCCAGTAAATTGGATGAGCAAGTGAAAATTTGTCATCACTTTATTCATTATAAAGGAATAATATATAGAAGTTACTCATACCAACAAGGAAGCCATTTGTCTCAAGAGATTATGTTTAGATATAGAGTTCAAATAGGGTGTAGTGACAATTTATAATAATAGTCAAAGTGAAATATGTCTAGCAAAGAACTTGAAATTTCATGCAAGGACCAAGAACATTGATGTAAAATATCATTTTTTGAGAGATGTGGTTGAAGATAGTAAGCTAAAGTTGGAGAAGGTAGAGACTTGGGAAAATGTTTTTGATGTCATAACTAAGCATGTGAGCACATAGAAGCTCACATGGTTTTCAAAGTCTATGGGCCTCTTGGCCCATAGACATTAAGACAAATATAGTAGAGATCCCCTAACTCTTGCAAGGTATTCAAAAAGTGGGAGAATATTGAGAAAACTTTGTCCCAACCTTGCAAGACACCAACCTAATATTGGATGCATGGTCAAACTTGGTTAGGTATTAATTTTATATTTTTTACCTACCAAAGTTAGGTACCACCAACTAAAGTTTGGTAGAACATGGTCAATATTGGCTAGGCAGTAACTTTTTTATTTGCCACCAACCTAAGTTTGGTAGCATATGGTCAAATGGGTTTGGTCACACATGGCCAAATGGGGATTAGGTAGAACTTTATTTTAGCACATAGTTTTTTTAACCACAAATAGTTGTGAGAAGCCTATATAATGAGGGTTTTGAGCATGGAGTTATGCATTTGAGGTTTGTATGGAGTCTATTTGGAAGATCAAGTCCTATAAGGATATAAGTGAATTTCCTCCAAGCTTGTGTTGAGGTGATTCTCTTGTAACAAATTACATTACAAGTGTATTGTAATCTCTTGTGATTTCATAATACATAGTTTTGGAGTGTAGGATTTTTCTCCGAAAAGGTTTTTGGTGGAAGCATGAATGCTGATGATACTTCTATGGGGGAGTATTGTAGAAACATGATTATATCATTTTCATGATGATATGTTGCATTCATGACTGTGTTTGTTAGTGATGTCTATTGGTGTTTGAAAATGTTACCCATTTCCAATTACCCTGATGAGAACAAAACGCATCTAGGGGCAACTAACTCCCATTATTAACACATCCATTTAGACACTAGGCCAACTATAAGGCTATACTCCTTCTGCACTTCAGGCTCTGCAAAACCTAGGTAGGTAGACCTAGAGATTCTTTATATGGTACCAGTTGTCAAAGCATATACTGAATCTATTCAAAGCAGATAAAACCCTTATTTCTCCTAAGAACTCATGAAATAACATAGACCAACAATAGCTAGATGCAGATCTATGAACCTCATAAGCTGAGTGAGGGCATTCTATTTATAGCTCTTCAAAATGAAAGGGAAATTCATTTGATTAAAGATGTTGATTCAACAAAACCTCAAAAATGCAACAGTATAACCAGTGATCCTATAACTGATCAGTGCCTAATCCATTGGGCAATTCCATGAATTCAAAACATACATCTGTGATATTAGGACGTATCTCATATACCCAGACATCAGATCTATCCAACCACCTTGTGATTCAGACATTAGTGCTCATTTAGGTCTCATTCTCACAAAATATCCTTCTCAAATAACCAGTAACCTTGTTTAAACGTATCGAGCATTTACTTGGCCCTTTGGTCCAACAGAAAAATACATCAAACATACAACCTGAAAGGGATGCAAATGGGTCTCAAATCTTTGTTCCAAAACCACATAAGACTTATAGATTGCTGAGATAGGAGACAAGAACCAGAACAAAACTAGTGATATTGTTGCTCATATGTATTCATTTCCTGGAAACTATACATTCAGATGCATAAAATTAAAACATGAAACAACCTAATATCTCAGAACTATCTATATTATCTCTACAATGCTATTCACATGAGAGTTCTGCTGAAGAAAAATGGTGTCACAGTCATGGAAACATGTCAAAATACTAGAACCAATGGTCTCACAGTGTAAAAACTGGAATCCCTAATGGTATCACAGAAATGAACTCTTTCTTCCCAGAAACTGGAACCCCCACCATGATAGAAAGAAAGAAAAATATAGAAGAGAAAAAATTCTCAGATTGAAACTGAAGACGACAAGTGTCCACTTGGAATCCCATCTTGTGCAACTGAAAACCTCTTTCATCTCTCTACCATTTGATCTGATTTGATTTCATCATTGCCTTGTAACTGATTTGAAAAATATCCACAGCTGAATGATGAAATCCCTGATTTGCTAAATATCTGATTTGCATCAAAATACTAATAAAACTTCATCTAACTGACTCAAAAATTCCCCTAGCTGAATTCTCCTTGTCTTTTACACATATTCAAGCTATTAACTTGCCAAAAAACACAACTAAACTTCTTGGTCTAAAAACGGTTGCAATTCAAGTACCTGAAAGAAAACCTCTTGTAGCTTGAGCTAGCTACTACCTGTGTAAAAACTAACTCTGAAATCAGATAATTCATCTTTTCCCAATTTCGGCGGTATATTGGAGTCCATGTTTAGCTTATTGGAAACCCACTAAATCTTCATTTGAAAAATGCCTCTCTGGTTGAAAGTTCAGGCTTGCACATCTTTAAAATTTTAATTTTAAAAAAAATTTAAATAGTCTAAAGTGAAACTTTAGAATAAAACCCATTTGATTTTCAAAAAATCTGACGTGCATCCATTTTTTTGGAAATAATAATTTAAAATTATTATTTTTGTATTTCAATTTTTTCCTATGCTTTTCTGGGCCCACTGGGCGCCACCCGGGCTGCCACGTGGCAGCCTTTGATTGGCCAACCGATTGCTTAATCATCTACTTACCTCACCCCTGGCTCAGCCACGTCACCTACCTCATTATCACTAAATGAGCCCTCTTGCCACTTGTCAAAAATGTGCTTCCCTGCATTACTTATTGACTTTGCAACCTATTTTTGCAGGGATGCATCGTTCGTTGATCTGAGCCACATGTCGGCATCTGGATGAATCTCCATTTTGGGCACCACATCAACGCACGCGTTGGTTCATTTAAAATTATGTATTGGTCGGATCCATCTGTCAAATCTATCACGGGCCCCCATACAAGTTCAGCGTCCTTTCCTTTCAAAAGGCCCTTATTTCAATTCATGCTACTTGAAGCGTGCTTTACTATTTAAAAACAAAAGACTCCATCCCTACTACAAATGTGGGATTAATTGGTTGACTGGAGGTGTCTTTTTCCTCTAATGCGATGACTCTTTCTTTGACTGCAATCTTATCCCTCCAAGCTGCGACTTGGACCTCATTCACACAATGTGGATCTTTCTTGCGTGAGTGTTCTTGATTTGTTGGAGCTACATGTTCTTCACCTTTTTATGTGCATTCCTCTACCTTTGCTGCAGTGCTGGCTCCTTGCACAGGCAGGTCTTCTTTTAAAACAAGATAGTTGAAGATTGTTTCAACCACTTTCGCAGAAAACATTGGAAAAGCCATTACTATCAAGACTCTAAGCAACTGATGGAATCAGTCGGGCCCCAAAGTGGGTCCGACTAAAAAAAAAAATTTTCCGAACAACTAACTCACAAACTGATCCATCAACCCTTTTGAACTGACTGGAAACCGATTCGATCACAAAATCACCATTAAAAACTCATTTTGAATCACCTCTATACCAATGTGAAAATTGTGTCAGGAGGCTCTTTGACTGGCCTTGAAAACTGACCCAAACCTCTGACCAAGCTCTAAAAACTAGACCACTAATTCTCTGTCCTGCAAACTTTCATCCTGTCAGATCTTGTCTCATGATGAATTCGAAATCAAAAAATATTCAATGTCGAAGTTTCCTTCTTAGAATCATTTGCAAGAAACATGTCAGCAAACAACAGACTAGGTTCGGATTTGGCTCGAAAAACTAGGCAAATGGATACTTGGGAGGATAAAAACTGGGGCATTGATTCTTTGTCATGAGGTGAGTATAGATCTACGATTTGGGCTCACGAAAAATCATAGGGCACAAATGGCAATCAGTCAAAGTAGGCTACTCAAAATTTTACAGACTGGACATGTTGACAGAAAACATTTTTTTGCGAATGGAATTGACCTGAAAAAATGTGCAAACGGATTCGTCATGTTCTAAAAATTGGCACACTTGTAATATTTTCAGTGGAAAATACAGGGGAACAAACCATTTGATCTATAAAATCACGGATTTCAAGTTATAATACCATGAACAGGGTACTGATAAATATGCAAGTGCTGACACCAGTAAAAAGTCATAAATTGTGTTTGGAATCGCATTTGAAAACTGATCAAACGGATTTTTCAAGACTTAAAAATTTAAACATAGGAAGTCTCTGACGTCAACCATGCAACGCAAAAGGAAATTTAGCATTTTAGTCAACTAGGTCAAAGTTATAGCACGTCAAACAAGGCTTCTCAGAAATGTGTGCAAAGTGCAAAAGCATGAAAACAGTAACTGACCAACTTTGAGGGACTCAAAACCTATTCAAACGGACTCAAAACAACTTGAAATCTAAAACATAGGTTTTCAGGTATAGATATTAGATACTCCCAAAGTGGTAAGTCTTGAAACATTTCTGGGTGCAAGATATTCAGATGCAAACACAGCCTCCTGTCGCTATTTGACACTTTCGTGATAATGCAGATTTGATAATTTCTCAAAATAGTACTTCAGCAAATGACTTGAAATGATGATTTAACTTCATGGAATAGGTAGATACACTAAATGGAGGGTGTTAGGAACATTAAATACCTCAGGGGCCTCACAGGTACAGTCGGGTACATAGGCTTCACAAAGCATTTCTAGGCCTCATTTTCTCAAAATTTTGAAATGGGGCTAAAAATGAAGCATTCAATTTTTTGTCCCAACAATTTCAACATAGCAATTTTTGTGGTATCTGAAAAAAGAACGGCAATAAAGATCAAGTTGGTATAGATAGATAGTTTAGCATTTCCACTAAGAAAGCTTAAAGGGAGATAATACTAAGTGTCTAGTATATTCAGCTAACCTCAAAAGCATAAGATATTAAGTCTAGAAAAAAATTTGGTGAAGATTGTTCTGACATAGAGTTTACAGAAGCATATCCTGGTAAACTTGTCATATCTCTTAGTAGAATTGTTATTCTTAGAAGCCAAAGTTAAAGATGTGAAGAAGACATTCTAAAGATGATGTAACTAAGCTTGCTCATTATAATATCACACATATGGAAATTTATTCAAGTTTCAAGGTGAAAGATCAATGTTGTCACTAAGTTTAACATGTTCTTAGTGAGGTCCTATAATAATTAATTGAGAAGGTGTAATAGTTGACTCAAGGAATTGTTTTATGGATTCAATATAAAGGAAGGTTATTCCTTTATCACGTATGGAATGTATGAATGATTACAAGAATCATGAAGAGAAAAATGTGAAGATAAACAGAGCATAGTGAAGGTGAAGGAAACTTCATTGTTGAGATTTTATTGTGAGATCCAAGGTTTGATATTTAGATCTAAGGTTCATGACCTAGTCTACAAGGTTTGATTGTGTTTGGTCTAGTTGAAAAGATAGAGGAAAGAGGTTAAAGTATAGTACAAACAATTATTTTTCAAGGAGTAATTGAGAGTGTTGGCGCTAAAAATTGCATGGTCAATTTTGAGCACTTTTGAGAAAATCAAGCCCCATAATTGCATGTGTACCTGACTGTACCTTTGAAGCCCCTAAGGTGTTTAATGTTTCTAACACCCTCCATTTAGCCCATCCACTTGTTCCATGAAGAAAGATTGAGATTCTAAGCCAATCCGTGAAGTCTAGTTTTGAGTAATTGTCATATTAGCATTTTATCCTAAGTATCAAATAGCGTCAGGAGGCCCTGTTTCCCATTGAATATCTCGTACCCAAAAATGTTTTGTGATTCACTGCTTTGGGAGTGTCTAGTGTCCATACCTAAGAACCTATGTTTCAGGTTTTGAGTCATTTCAAGTCTATTTGACTAGGTTTTGAATCCCTCAAAGTTGGTCAGTTGCTGTTTTCACACATTTGCAAATTGTACATAATTTTGGGTACCCTTGTTCGGCACGTTATAACTTTGATCCTGTGATTGGTAAGCCTAAGTGAGTTATACCATTGTGTTTTGTCCTAAAAATCCTTGAAGTATGTCAGTTCTTAAGTCATGACGAATCCATCTGCATACTTTCACATGTCCGTACATTTGCCAAAAATTACTTTTTGACACATTTTCTAGTTAAAATTTTCAAGTGCCTATTTTCGAAAATTCGTCAAATGCGTCTTGTGATTTGTCATGAGCCCAACCTATAGAATTATATTCTCTTCATGGAAAAGAACTTATATCCTAGTTTTCAGAACCCCAAGTGATCAATAGCATAGTTTATAGTGTCAAACTCGAGCCCAGTTTATGTTTTTTAACACTGTTTGCCTGCAGGATATTTAAAGTATGGATGTTTGGCGATTAAAATCTTTTGATTGGGAATTCATCATGGGCTAATAATTTTTAGTATGGTAAAGCATGTAGGATTGAACACTCATTCTGACTTTCATGCCCTGGTTACTTGATTCAGTCAATTTTTAAGGCCAACTGGCAAGCCTCCTGACACAATTTTCACAGTGGTGCGAAAATGATTGAAATAGGTTTTCAGTGATGATTCAACGATCAAGCTTGATTTCGGACAGTTCGTGGATGCCAATGACTAATTTCATTAGTTGCTCAGAGTCTTGAAATTAATAGCCTCACCAATGTTGCCTATAGAAGTGATTGAAATAGTCTTCTACTATTTGGTTTTAAAGATGAATTCATTTTAAAATATATTGGCATTTAGGAAAACCACTACATTTGAGAATTATACATTTCTTTTAAATATAAGAAACACATATTTATGATACAACATAGCTGGATCCTCAAATGTTGTTTGTCTGAACTATATTTTTTTTTTAAAAAGAAGGTAAATTTGAAGATCAAAATAGGAGCATTTTTATGCATGAGAGAGTGTCTAGGCAAAGGACAAAACTTTATACATATCTACCCACGATAGGGGCAATCTATGGCAGATTTTTGTTTCTTCATGGTAGAGGAGGAGAATATCCACGATTTTGGAGGAAGGAACGGCTTTATGACAAAGGAAATCCCTCATGTTTAAATGTTGGTGTCCATGTTTTGACACATGAGGAAGAATGCAAGCTATAGCAAGGGGAAAGTGTGTAGGTCTACCATGGTGTGAACCTCCAGGAAAAAAGGAAGAAACCGCAGCTTGCAACATTTTAAGCAAAGATTCACATATTGTAGATATTTGCAGAACAAACTCATTGTGATTGAATGAAGATTGTATTTGCAAGGTTAAT
The DNA here is from genome assembly GCA_028749045.1 of Cupressus sempervirens. Classification (NCBI taxonomy): domain Eukaryota; kingdom Viridiplantae; phylum Streptophyta; class Pinopsida; order Cupressales; family Cupressaceae; genus Cupressus; species Cupressus sempervirens. The sequence goes on along the minus strand of CM053784.1, from coordinate 2,829,988 downwards.
AGCATTGATAACAACCCATGTTTTTGATAATGAATGGATTCTCTAATAGGAAGCTCATGTGTTTTGTGAGGAGGGGGTTGCATTTCTAAATAAAGGTAGGAAGTGGCATTAAAAGAGGGAATCTGCAAGTAAAGGAAAGAAGCCACTACAAGAGTTTTTGAGGCTCACATTTTTTCTAGAGAATTCCACGTTCAAGAGCAAAAGAACCACATTTTAAAGAGCATATCAAGGCATAAAAGGAACAACCTATAGCCAATGCTAGTGATCAGTGTTTTTAAAAGGCAAAGGTTCACACATCCAAAGAAATCTACAGTCAGCCCCAATGTCAACACAATGTAAATGAAGAAAGAGAAATAAGAAATAAAAATTCGCAGCACATCCGGCAACCCATGCAAACAAGGAAAAGATGTCACAGTCCAAGAAAAGCCACAGGGGGTCACAAACTTGAGTAATGACACCCAATTCAGGCATTTCAATGTTTTTTCTCAATATAACAGAGGATCATCATTCCTTGAAGACTACTTAGAACCAATGGAAGGCATCATTCAAAATGAAGCAGCTCACGGCAGGGTTCCCAGGGAAGATTGTAGTTTTAGAGCATTATCCCACATTCGCTGGGTGGGTGTATTTTGAATCTTTAAATACAAATCCACGCTAGAAGCTACATGTCACAAAGAAAGAGGCTTTTTGGAAGCCATGATGCGCGCGGATTCCAGGGAGTTTGTAGGATGACATTAGAGTGGGGTCTATGCAAACTTTTGAACGAAAATGGAGCGATGATGATGTGGCGATGAGGACCAAAATTTTGACAAGTGGCAAGTGTAGACACCTAAATTTGATTACACCGCTTTGGTAATCCTATTTAGTTATCTCTAAAGGCATCATTAATTCAATTCCTATTTAATTAATCCTTTGCCATCCCCTAGCTGATTAATTTAATTAATCATCTATAGTCCTAATTGATAAATCAAATAACTTATTATTTATCAATTAAATCCTATTCTTCTATATAATTCCAAAATCACCATTTATTAAATAAATCTATTTGATAAATAAAACCGTCAAATCTAATAACCCCTAACCTATTCCTAAACCCTTCATTTAGCCTAATCCACCCCATCCACCCATACTAACTAAGCTTAGCCACTAACTCACCCACCCTCATGAATGTCGTCCACTTGCAAATTTCTAACGTCCCTAATCTAATCTTAAACCCAAGCCTAATCCACCCCCTAAACTTGTCACATTCCCTAAGTAAGCTTAAGACTTTCCTAAGCCAAGCAAAGTCAACAATCTCAACTCCCTCCAAAATATCCCAACCACCCAACAATGAATGCTCTTACAAAGGCCATAAAGACTCTTACAAGCTCTTACAAGCCATAATGAAGGGTCTTTATGAAGATATTATCCCTTGAGCCTCCTTTGTTGACTCATTCATCCTCTTTCCTCCGTCCACTCACCTTGTGACATGTGTAACTCCCTGATTGGTGCTAAACAAGCACAATCCATGTGCTCCACTTTGAGTGCATCCTAGCCCTCCTTAAGCTTTCATCTTTCCTTCCATCTTAACCCTCCATCCCTCAAGCCCTTAGCCTATAAATTGAATCCCCTCCCAAGCCATTTCATCACAATCTTGAAGCTAAAGTTATAATGCTAGTTTGAGAAACCAAAGCCCTTAACCATACCCTTATGATGCCAAATTGAGAGCTCACAAAGCTACCAATTTTCCATTTTTCATCTCCATTGAACCTAGTTTTGAGAACCTTGAGCATACATACCAAATCTAAGAAAATAGACTCATCCCCAAAGTAAGTGACCATCCTCATTGGGAGAGCCATTCTATGGCTCATATTCTCATTTGAGAGTTTCACTTTGTCTCTCATATATGTTATGGTTTTTATGCTAGTTAATGCTTTTGTTCTTTTAATAGATTAGTATTACTTGCTAACATATTTCTCATATACATTTTGGCACGCCCAGTGGGACCCCACTATGGGTCATTCATTCATCTATTTCACCCTATGTTTTATTCTTATAAACTAATCATCTAATATTTGTTGTTGTTTGAGTGTGTTGTAGGGTGTTTTGCTTGTTTTTGCAGGTTAAAGAACGCACTTAGGAAGAAGAAATACCCTCTAAAAATCTGAAAATAGAAAAAAATTTAAAAAAATCTGCATTTTTCAGCTCTTTTCATGTAGTGTCGTCTCTGTAGTTTAGCGTCTGCGCCTACAAACTGTCATCTCCGCCAGCTACTATGTCGTCTCTACAACCAAATCGACGTCTCCGCAGTTTGGCATCTCTGCCTAGTTTTCTGCTATCGGTACCGCCACTAGACTGTCTTCTGCGCATTCTCAACTATCATCTTTGTAGATCAACATCTCTACCAGATACTCTATCATCTCCACTGTTGCCTCTAACCTAAACTTTCATCTTTGTCACCGCCAACCCAAATCATTGCCTCTAAAAATTAGCATCTCTGCAAATTAGTGTCTCCGATTGTCTCCTATTTTTTGCGCCGCAAATCTGACCTGTCATCTCCACTTCTTTTTCTCTATCATCTCTGCAGACTAGTGTCTCTGCAGTTCAGCGTCTCTGTAGTTTGGCGTCTCCGCCTGATAAACTGTCATCTCTTCTTGTTTATGTTACATTTCTGCTTTAAAATCTTTATTTCTGCACTTTTAGTGGTTCTGTAGGATTTAGACCATTCTAAGCATTTTCATGTGTAAGAAAAATAACAAAAAAAGTTTTTAAAAAAAATTCATAGTTAAGCTTTCCTTTTGGAAGATTTTGGGTGACTAATCAATTTTCTTTTTTTGTCTTATTGCAGGTTGGAGCAACAAACTTAATCATGTTTTTTAGGTTGTTCATGGAATGAACTTGAATGGTTAAACACATTTTCCATTGAATGAATGTTGTTCAAAACACTCTCTTGAATGCCATGGATTAAAATCAATTTTTTCTTGAATGCATGATTAAAACAACAAATCCAATCTTGAATGCAAAGGATCAATTAACCATTGCAATATCAAACCCTTCATTTGGAGCTTTTAAAATTGAACAAAACAAATCTCTTTTCCACATGCAATTTAGGCAAAGTTTGATTTTTGGACATTTAAGAAACTTCGTTAAGTTAAATACAAATTTACAAAAATCAATTTGAGTAGTTCCTTGGACTCACCTCTTTTCTAATCACCCATCAATTCAACCATTGGTTGCAATCTCAACACCATTTATGGGGATGGGTCTACTTTAAAAAGGTGTTAAATGTTCCACAATATAACTCACTCACTTGGTCTTTGAGCGTTTGCTTTAACTTTATCAAAATTCTTAAATGACCAAAACTCTAGATTAAATCGATCACACTTCAAGTTTGGGCACTAAAATTGAACAACTATTGACGTGGAGGGCCTCCGAGCATGTGCTCGACAATTGAGTTTCAGACATCTTTGTTTTGGGCTTAAAACATTAAAATCACACCAACTCTTGAATGCTTTAAAGGAAATTAATTGATACTTGACGTGGAGGGCCTCCGAGTGCACGGGTTTACTTTTTTGTTGACCCTAACTCTTCTTCTTGTATTCATTCTTCGATCGATTTTTCTTTGTTGGCGCATTTCAAAGTTAGAATTGAACATTGTCTCTTAAACATGAGTTCTTGCAAAGTCTAGGTCAACACACATAAGAGTCAGTTGGAAAAGGAACAAGCGTGTTTTTTAGCCCAAGGTCATCCAAGTCTTCTCTCCCCTTGTCAACTTTCGAGGCCATCTTGGGTGCATAAGATTAGGATCCAAAACCTTGTTTCTCTTTTTAGGAGGCCTGCTTGGGGATTTCATCACCCCTTGGGATGACCACAACTCCATTGTTTCGACGGAGTATAAAGATCGGGAGGTGAATCCAAAGACACCTCTCTTGGAATCAAGATTTTGTCACTCGAACTAAGCCTCAAGGAACTTTATACCCTTGAGAAGTGAAAGAGGAGAAGTGGGTTACCGCTCCTCTCGGCTGTGTGACATCTTTTTGGTTTCATCTATGGATTTGGGCCTCACATACCTTGGGTATATCGAGGACTCCCTAACTAAACCAACTGTCAGCCTTGTAGACAACCATCTAGAGTGTTAATGTGTTTGAAGTGACCGAGCGAAACATTTGTAAAACATACACACTCCTCAGCATAAGTATCACATTCTGAGAATCAAAAACTTCTATCTGGTTGTTCCTATCTATTGCTTGCTTTTTTATTTGTTGAATAAATGTTTGCCAAACTTGGTCAATCCTAGCTTAGGGCGCACTTAGCATAGTCACTGCCTATTCTAGAAGTTGAACAAGTTGAAGCAAAATAATTGAGATCTCTCAAAGTCAAGCAGATTCAAGAATTCATGTCAGAACAACCCAAACCCAAACAAAAGTTCCACAACGTTAAACTCAAACCATCTTAGACATACCAAGAACTTTCAGCTAAGAGAAAGGAACTAACACCAAGTCCTCGAATTGCCACACTCCACAAAGAAGAGGACAAAGCTACTGATGAAGCCCTTCAAGACACCTAGTTAGATCGCACCATCCAATTTAACCAACATCCAAGAGTTAACAATGCTTATGCCTTACCAACTAGGCATGATTTCTATGATTAGACCCCCTTGTTTCTCTACATCTTCTTGCATAAGCTTCACTTTTGAATTAGAGTCATCTTTGTAGGAAAGCCAGCCATCTTTAGTCTTCCCCTTAAGCATTTTAGCTCATCCATCTCATTTAGAATCAAACCATCTAGCCAGAAATCCAAAATCTTCACATCCAAGACTTCAAAATTGTTGTCACTTTTGCCAAAAGTTTGCCATTCCTAACATCTTCCAAATCCATCAATCTCACCAAGGTTATCCCTTTGACAGAGCTTTGTCTAAGGTAATTTAGCTTTGTCACTTGTCATCCCTCATCACCTTGAGCTAAAGGTTGGGATCCACAAGTGGTCAATCTTGTGTTCTTCCTAAAGGATCATCAGTCTATCCTTAAGTTGACACAATCACCACCAAGCCTGCACATAGGAAAGCAGACCTTTCATGCTTTGGCAACATATCTTTGAAGTTAGCATGCCCAACACAATCCTCCTTAGGTTTTTTCATATAGCTTTGCCTCAACCTAGGAAATCATTTGCATAGAAAAGCCTTCCTCTTTTGCCTCCATCAGCATTTTTGCATCTCATCCGTAGGAAACATTCTACATTTTCATGCCACCCGTCACTCACTTAGGCAAGAAGAAGAAGGAAACAATGGAGCCCTATCATTTGGATCCAATAGCATCGCTCCCCTTGTGCACTCAACCATCCTTCAACCCAGAGAATGCTATACCATCACCTACTGACATTGAAACTTTCATGAACCAACCAAGAAATGTAGTATTGGTGAACGCCATTATAGACAAAAACAAGGAAACAATCATGGCTAACTTTCGAAGGGACAACATTGGAGCCTTCAACTTTGGAAGACCTCCCTGCTTATCAGATCCATCTCACCCCTTGTTTGAGAAACTCCACCACCCATAGGTTCTTATGATTCAAATTATCCTCAATATGTGCCAAAAGATAAGCCTCAACCCACCCCATACGATCCAACAGACCCAAACATACCAGCCTCCACTCAAGTTGAAATCTGCCCTCCACAAGCCAATCCAGCCACCACCACTCTACCATTGGTCCATACTACTCCATCCCAAACCCCCTTTTCCCAAAATAGCTCACCATTCACTCCCTTCACTGTTGTTGTTGCTCTCCAACCCAACCTTCCGAACCCACCCATCTCCCAAATTAGTGCTAGCATCTTTGCCCAACCTCAACAATACACAACTGGGATGCCACCCATGGGGCCAAGTAACCAACCCTTCATCACCCTTGGCTTGTTTACCTCAGCTCAAAACACAATTCCATCATTTCCACTAGGTCCTTGGAGCTTAGTGCCATCAGCAAAAAATCCACAAGCTACTACCCTCACTCCACAAAGCTATCAAACCCCACAAGCTACTACCAATGTTCTGCCAAGCTCTCAAGTGACCCAAGCTCCTACCACCACTCTACCAAACTTTCAAATCCAGCCACCAAGCTATCAAACCCCATCAATTCCATTTCCAAGCTTTCAATTCCCACCACCTCCACCAACAACTAATCCATTACCTCCTATTACCAACTATTTTTCTATGCCACTTCTAGGAGGAAATCCACCACCACCAACTACCAATTACTTGGCCTCTTTTGCCATGCAGACACCTTCCCAAATGGGGGCACAACCCACATATATTGGTCAAACTCCTCAAATCCAAAGTCAAGTTCCACAACCATCTTATACCTTACCTCCACAAAGCAATCCATTTATCCCATAGCTAGCTTATGTTCCTCAATCCCAACCTCAAATCCAATATCAGCAGCAAGCCTCACAACACATGTAGCAATATGTGCCACCTCCACCTCAGCAACCCATCATCTACCATTTAGTTGCCCAAGCCATGTACAATCCCTACCAGCCCATACCTCAAAGCCATCCATATTCCATTGCCCCATCTAGCACATACCTACCTTAGGGTACTCCTACATTGGGGGCACCCCAGATGTCACCCATTAATTTAGAATGGGAAGCCATGAAAATAGCTTTGAAGAACATCCAAGAGGGAAATGATCCAAAAACCTTCAAGTTTGAGAATGTGTGTCCTTACCCATTTGACAGAGCCATTACCATGACACTATTTCCCAAGCATTTTGAGACACCCAAGTTTGACAAATTCAAAGGAAAAGGAGACCCTGTCACACATATCAAAGAATTTTACATGCACTACCAAGAAGTGGCATACGATGACATCTTCCTCTTGTGTCTCTTTCCCAAAAGCTTGGCCGGACCAGCTCTTGAATGGTTTTATAGAATCCCCTATGGCACAATTAAAAATTTTGCTGAATTATCTGAGGCATTTGTAGCCCAATATGCCCATCTTGTTGAAATAGAGCTATCAGTAGTTGATCTTGTCCACACTAAGTAAAAAGGTGGAGAAAGCCTTCTTGGATATCTACAATGATGGCAAACCCTTACCACCCGCATATCTTGCACCTTGCCAGAGCGCCTTTTGGTGAAAATGTTTATTGATAATGCCCATCCTAGCTTGGCTCACCACATGACCATGAACTGTTTGCAGACCTACAAAGACATCAAAGAGAAAGGAATGATCCTTAAGCAAGGACTCATTAAAGATGGTGTGGTCAAGATTACAAGGAAGCCAACCAAAATCAATCACATTCCAATGACAAGTCTAGGTATTGGAACAAAAACAAGCACGTTGCAACAGATGGCATCACTGACACCAGACATGTGAATATTATTGGTCCTTCCCAAAATTAGTCTAACCGACCATATCAATCAAACAATCAACAAGCTATCAACTACCAATAGCAGAATAACCAAAGCTATCAAAACCACAATCCAAGACCCAACTTTCAAGGGTCTAGCAATCAAGCTAATGTCATCAATGTAGTTGTAGGGCAAAAGCCTAGATTCCAACCTACACCTAGAATTTATACACCCCTTGGTGAACCTTTGGATTTCATTTTTGAGAAATTAGTCAAGGAAAACCTCATCAAATTTCCTCCTACCCAGCAAATTGACCCAAGCCAATCCAAAGTTGCATGGTACAAAGACAATGAGTACTACAAATTTCATAGGGTAAAAGATCACACTACCCTTAGATGCATGAAACTGAAAGATTATGTGCAGGACCTCATTGATCACAAAGAAATCACCGTTGGTGTCCAAACCTCTCCCAATGCAGGCTTACAGATATATCAAAATTCTTTTCCTCCTCACAACAACCAAAATCTTGGAAAAGCACCTATCCAAGCAGACAACAACAACACCAACAACCGCCAGCCAAACCAACGGCATGCAAAGAAAAATGACCACACTTCATCCTATATAGACTATGGTAGCCTCATAGGTTGTATATCTGAGAAAGAGCCTTCTATCAATGTTATCAATATTCAAGGAGCAAACAATGAGTGTGTAGTCACCACTTGAAGAGTGCAATTTAACATCGTAGGCCCACCAGTTTCACTAGCACCATCAACTCCATCAAAAAGTCAGTACAATATCTTGGAACACCTCGGGAACATGCCAACCCAAATCTCCATTTTAGACCTTCTTCACACCAGTCCCATGTACAAGAACATCCTTGATAGTGCTCTTATAGAATCTCATGTCCCTTCAAATATCAATGCTACTAATTTTCGTAATCTTGTTGAACACCTATCCTCCTCATGTGCCCTATCTTTCAAACCCACCAACATACCCATGCTCGAGCCAGATCACACCCTTCCGCTTCACATAGCCATCATGGTATCCAGTTTTGCTATGAAAAGACTAATGATAGATAATGGATCAGCGTTGAATATTTGCACCCTAAAATTCATAAAATAAGCTGGGTATACTAAGGTAGATATCATCAGTGAGGTTATCACCATCAAAGCTTATGACAACTTGGAAAGAACCACAAAAGGAACTATTTTTCTGCCAATCAAGGTTGGGCCAGTCATCCAAGAAACACTCTGCCATGTTATTGATCTAAACCTCCCATTTAACCTCCTCCTCAATCACCCATGGATCCATTCCATGAAAGCCATTCCATCCACTTACCATCAGTGCGTCAAATTTCCACATCAAGGCACTAAGGTAACCATCCATGCCGATCTAGAACCCTTTGCTTACTACAATGCGATTGAAGCTTCATATACAAACCATTGCCCTAGAATTGATATTGACACATCCATCGCTAGCTTATCCCACACTTGTAATGACCCAAAAACCATCATTGCCTCTACCCTGTCTACCATGAAGATCAATAACAAAGGATGTGGAGAGTATAGTCTGTCAGATGCATTTGTTGTTGGGGCACTCCCACTTGATCCACATGCCCATGGATGACCGACATATCACAAAGCTAAGGAGATTCCACCTCCTCGATACAAATAGTTTGGCCCAACAACCTTTGTATCCTCAAAAATCCCTCTTCATGAGGAGCTCACTCCAGATATCAACAATTGGTTACATAAGGATGTACCTCAAAGAAATCAAGCACGCCTTGATCACTTCAGCCAGAAGCATCCCCAAGAACATAAGCTCATCACTGATAAATGGAACTATCAAGGTGGTGGTCTAGGACTAGAAGAAAGAGGCATGTAGTGCCCCATTGACGCACACAGGTGGGAATCGAAGTCAGGTCTTGGCTTTGGCATACCCACAACTGGGGGCACCAATACGGACGGTCATGATTTTTCAAACATTCATTGTGACCTTGTCAAAATTGAAGACATTCCTGAGGAAGTTGAAAAGAGAGCCTACGATGATATCCCAGACCAAATCTCCTTAGGAGACTCTGTTCTCCAAGAACTATCCATCCACCTCATTAACCTACCACTCGCCCATCCACAACTCATAGATTGGGACCAACCAAGTGTCATACACATTGATGAGTTCACATCAGAGGAAGCAATTCTAAGATTCATAGGAGCCAAAACTCCTCATAAGAAAACAAAGCCAAATTTTGCCTATATCTACAAGCTAGAACCCAAGGGGTATTTTTGAGAAAATCCCCAACCTAGTTCCGATACACCCAAAACTGGAACTAAGGTGAATCTAGGACTAGCTAAGGCAGCAAAGAGAACCCCCCAGCAAGAAAATCCAGAGCCACAAGTAGAACATGAGGATTTAGCATTGCCTCCTCAAGATAATCGACCAGAGGTGTCTTCTATTCTAATTGAGGATACTAGAGAAGTCAACATCAGTTCTTCAGAGATCCCTAGGCTTGTTCACATTGTTGCATCCCTATCACAAGACCAAGCTGACCTCCTCTTTGAGGTCTTAAGAGAGAATATTGGCTGATTTGCATGGTCATATTAGGACATGCCAGGACTTGATCCAAAGCTTGTAGTTCATCATCTTGTAGTTGATCCAAAGATCAAGCTCATCAGACAAAAGCTTAGAAAAATACACCCAAAGGTGGCATTATTGGTCAAAGCTGAATTAGAAAGAATGTTAGTTGCTAAGGTTATCCAACCTATCAACTACTCAGAGTGGATCTCCAACATGGTCCTCATCACTAAACCTTTTGGTGACATTAGAATCTGCACTAATTTCAGAGATCTTAACAAATCTTGTCCAAAAGATGATTTTCTCTTGCCCAACATAGATATGATTGTAGATCTTACAGCTGGACATGAAATTTTATCCCTCATGGATGGATTTTCTAGGTATAATCAAATCAAGATTGCAGAAGAGGATCAGCATAAGATAGCATTCACTACCCCTTGGGGAACCTTTTGCTACAACATGATGCCTTTTGGCCTAAAGAATGTTGGGGCTACCTATCAAAGAGCTATGACAGCCATTTTTCATGATCTCATCCATAGCATTTTGGAGGATTATGTGGATGATATCTTGGTCAAGTCTCATACCTTCATGGATCATCTTGCTGGCCTAGAGAAAGTCTTTGATAGGTTAGCCAAATATCATCTCATGTTGAATCCCAAGAAATGTGTCTTTGGGGTCACATTTGGCAAGCTTCTAGGCTTTATAGTTTCTAAACAAGGTATAGAGATCGACCCCAAGAAGATCAAAGCTATCTTAGACATACCTCCTCCCCAGACACTATGACAACTTCATTCTCTTTAGGGAAAGCTTCAATCTATTCGACGCTTCATCTGCCAGCTTGTAGATAAGTGTACACCATTTTCACATTTACTGAAGAAGGATGAGAACTTCAAGTGGGATCCTTTATGTCAGCATAGCTTCGACCATCTCAAGAAATATATCATCAATCCCCCTATCTTGGTTCCACCAGTTCCTAGTCATCCCCTGATTTTATACATATCAGCAACACCTACTACTCTAGGGGCACTTCTAGCACAGTTCGATGACTACAGCAGAGAAAGAGCCATCTACTACATCAGTAGAACCCTAGTTGGTTATGAGCTCAATTATACTCCTATGGAAAAAGCTTGTTTGTTAGTTGTTTTCTCAACTCAAAAGCTTTTCCATTACATGCTAAGTCATACCATCTAAGTAGTCTCCAAGATTGACCCTCTCAAGTATATGCTCTCCAAAATAGCACTTATAGGCTGTTTGGCCAAATGGGTTATGCTCCTTAGTGAATTTGACATCCAGTATGTGGATAGAAAGGAAATCAAAGGGCAAGCTATAGAAGATCACCTAGCTGATGCACCTCTAATAGATGCATATCCTTTGATCACAGAATTTCCAGATGAGCATATCTGCCTAATTGAAGAATAGCCCCCATGGAAGCTTTATTTTGATGGTTCATACACATCTCGTGGATTAGGGGTAGGAATATTGTTGGTCACACCTCAAGGAGATTACATTCCAAAAGCTTTTAAGCTAAAATTCCCTAGTACCAACAATATAGCTGAATATGAGGCTCTCATAGTAGGATTAAAGATAGCTACAGAATGGAACATCACTGAATTACAAATCTTTGGTGATTCTTAGCTCATCATCAAGCAAGCCCTAAATGAATATCAAACTAAAGATGAAAAGCTATTACTCTACAAAGAGCTAGTTGATCAGCTAACCCAGCATTTTACAAAGCTTTAGTTTACACAAGTTCCTCAAAAATAGAACAAAGCAGCAAATGCTATGGCTACTATTGGCTCACTCTTGGAAATTCCCCAAGTAGCTACACAGTATGATTTTTTAGTCGAGCAACTCCTCACACCTGCCTATGTGAATGATGACTCAAACCGTGTTTGTATCTTGGTTGGTCCCCAATCCCCTTGGTACCATGAGATTCATGCTTACCTTAACGATGGTATCATATCCCCTCACCTCACACATACCCAACACTAGAACCTCATCCAAAAATCCTTCGACTATGTTATCATAGCCAATACCCTATATTGTTGGGGTTATTACGATACTCTCTCTTGATGTTTAGACCAAAACGAGGCCACGATGGTGTTAAAAGAAGTACACTCTGAACTTTGCGGTGCCCACATGAGTGGTATTGTCCTAGTGCGAAAAATCCTTAGAGCAGGCTACTATTGGCCTACCATTGAAGAAGACTCCTATGACTTTGTCAAAAAGTGTCTCCCATGTCAGCAGCACACAAATCTTGTGCACGCTCCAACACAGAATCTACAGCCTATTGTATCACCTTGGCCTTTCACTTATTGGGGCCTTGATCTAGTTGGAACTATCACACCCCTCTCATCTGATTGACATAAATGGATAATAATAGCTACAGACTATTTCACTAAATGGGTGGAATCAGTCCCCCTAGTCTCAGCTACAGGAGTTCAGGTCTCCAAGTTCATCTTGTACCACATTGTTTGCTGCTTTGGCATCCCATCCACCATCTTCACCGACCACGGAGGTAACTTTGAAAATCTCAACATGGAAGAATTATGCACTTCCCTCCACATCCATCACCACTTTTCTAGTCCATATTTCCCATAAGGTAATGGCCAGGTAGAGGCAACTAACAAAACCCTCCTCAAAATCCTAAAGAAAGTTGTCAATGATTTCGGTCGTGATTGGCACCTACAAATAAATCCAGCCCTATGGGCCTATCGAACCTCCTTTCATACATCCATAGGCACAACTCTATACTCCCTAGTCTATGGTGCTAAAGTGGTACTACCTATAGAGGTTGAACTTCCCTCTTTTTGCATATCTTTGCAAGGGCAAATATCAGATGAAGAATACAAAGTAGCTCGACTCACCTAGCTAGATCTCTTAGACAAGAAGTGACAACAAGCCTATGATCATCTCACAGTCTATCAAACTCATCTCAAAAGGAATTTTAACAAGAAGGTGCTCCCACGAAACTTTCAACCAAGTGACATGGTCCTCAAAGAAAATATGAAAGTCCAAGCTGATCGAGAAAAGAAAGGCAAGTTTGAACCTACATGGCTTGGTCCTTATGTTGTCACTCCATCCTTTGGCTTTGGAGCCTATCAGCTATCTACACTAGAAGGAGAACTCTTGAATGATCCTACTAATCCATTATCTATCACTACCCTATCCTTCATCCATTCACCCACCATCCCATAAAACACCTTATTGTTCCCTTTGTGTTCCGACCCAATATCCAAAATCTAATGGAGCTTGTAAATACCTCCTGTATAGCTTGTAAATCTTGTAACTTAGCTTGTAAATCTTGTACCCTAGCTTGTAAATCTTGTATCCTCCCTTGTATCATAGCTTGTCTATCTGAATCTTGTCCAAAGCTTGTACCATATTCCAGCTTGTAAATAATCGTGTATCCTAGCTTGTATCCTATCACATGTACACAAAGAACCCCATTTTCACTTAAGCTTTTCGCAAACCATCTACCTATCTGCCTATCACCTATTGTAGACATCCCACCCTTTACAAACATTTTCATCTCACAAAACCCAAACATGAACACAACCTTGTACATTTGTAACATATCTTGGTCTGTCAGCTTGTACATCCTTTTTAGCTTAGTACCATTGTATCTATCCAGCTTTTGTGTCAGTTCCTCCTTGATCAGCATCTTGCACACATCACACAACCCTTGGTTAGCTATTCCAATGCATCCTTTAGCTAGATCTCCTATCACCAAAGTGTTATCCTTCTTAGTTCAGCTTGCCAGCCGCATCATCCAGATCCATCAGCTTAGGTGCTCTCCGATAGATCCTTGTAGGATATAGCTTTCCTCATATCTGATCTTGGTCTGTTAGTACCTTGTTCCACCCATCTCATTGGCAAATGGTTCTCTTTTGGATTTTTGCTTTCTTTTGATTTGGAATCTTCCCTTTTGGGTCTTGAAGTATCTTTTCCAAACAATCTTTTTGTTCCCTCCTCAAGGTTGCCATGATCTTCCATATCATCGTATACTACAAATGGGGCAATCTGAGCATAAGGTCTTGATCATGTCTTTTGCTTGTTTTCTTTTTTCCTTTTGGGTTACCTAGTGTCATTTCCATGCTACTTCCTCTGGGATTCATGTGTGATGCTAGGGTAATCCTTGCGTGTTTGTTTTGAGTCAGTTTGTCAGTCTTCTAGATGGTTGGTGAAAAGGCCTTAATGTTCTTGGTAACCTTGGCAATTAACCAACAGTCCTATAGCAAATCTAGTGCTCAACTACATGGTGGTACTTCTCTTTGAAGTATCTCCTTGCTCAAAAAGCTTCAATGGAATCCTTTCATCTCCATTATCCCCCATCCATATCCAACATCTGTCTCTCCTACCCCAACTTATACATCTGTATCTCTTTGAATCAATCATCACTCTTAGGTTTAAGGATCCAAAATCCTAGTCTTAGGGATCCACCAATCCAATCAATCCACTAAGCCTCATCTTTTGAGATCCATAATCCTAGTCCTAGGGATCTTCGAAAACCATCTTCCGCCAATCTAATTCTTTGAAATCCTATTGCATTGGCTTTATCATCCCATCATCCATCTTCCTATCTTAGATTCCTTTTTATCGCGCTCTACCCCTTCATCCTCCCCCCAATCCCAAAAGTCTTAAACTTTCTTCCTCTTGTACCTCTGATTCTCCCTTTATCATTCTCCCATAGTGAGAGTTTGAGCTAACTAAACCTCTTCTCTTAAGCCAATCTGAGTCTCCTTGCTCATCTCAGATTCTTGTATTTTTCAAGAAGTTGTCGAGCCTCATTTCTCTCTCTGTCGCCTTCTTGAGGGGGCATCATCTAAGTCTAGTTTCTCCTCTTCTTATTCGAGATTGGGGCAACCTTGTTGCTAAAACATCTTCTCATGTCGTTTTCGTTCGAACTTCTTTGAAATAATGTTGTCTCAACACTATGTCAACGAGGGGCAAAATGTAGACACCTAAATTTGATTACACCACTTTGGTAATCCTATTTAGTTATCTCTAAAGGCATCATTAATTAAATTCCTATTTAATTAATCCTTTGCCATCCCCTAGCTGATTAATTTAATTAATCATCTATAGTCCTAATTGATAAATCAAATAACTTATTATTTATCAATTAAATCCTATTCTTCTATCTAACTCCAAAATCCCCATTTATTAAATAAATTGATTTGATAAATAAAACCCTCAAATCTAATAACCCCTAACCTATTCCTAAACCCTTCATTTAGCCTAATCCACCCCATCCACCCATACTAACTAAGCTTAGCCACTAACTCACCCACCCTCATGAATGCCATCAACTTGCAAATTTCTAACATCCCTAATCTAATCCTAAACCCAAGCCTAATCCACCCCCTAAACTTGTCACATTCCCTTAGTAAGCTTAAGATTTTCTTAAGCCAAGCAAAGTCAACAATCTCAACTCCCTCCAAAATATCCCAACCACCCAACAATGAATGCTTTTACAAAGGCCATAAAGACTCTTACAAGCTCTTAAAAGCCATAATGAAGGGTCTTTATGAAGATATTATCCCTTGAGCCTCCTTTGTTGACTCATCCATCCCCTTTCCTCCATCCACTCACCCTATGACATGTGTCACTCCCTAATTGATTCTAAACAAGCACAATCCATGTGCTCCCCTTTGAGTGCATCCTAGCCCTCCTTAAGCTTTCATCTTTCCTTCCATCTTAGCCCTCCATCCCTCAAGCCCTTAGCCTATAACTTGAATCCCCTCCCAAGCCATTTCATCATAATATTGAAGCTAAAGTTATAATGCTAGTTTGAGAAACCAAAGCCCTTAACCATACCCTTATGATGCCAAATTGAGAGCTCACAAAGCTACCAATTTGCCATTTTTCATCTCCATTGAAGCTAGTTTTGAGAACCTTGAGCATACATACCAAATCTAAGCAAATAGACTCATCCCCAAAGTAAGTGACCATCCTCATTGGGAGAGCCATTCTATGGCTCATATTCTCATTTGAGGGTTTCACTTTGTCTCTCATATATGTTATGGTTTTTATGCTAGTTAATACTAATGTTCTTTTAATAGATTAGTATTACTTGCTAACATATTTCTCATATACAGCAAGATCCAGCGATGCCCACTTTCCTGCAAAAATAAAGTATGCACGAGATAAATAAAGCAGGAAAGTGAGTTGTCACCACATGGCGATGAGTTGGCAAAGATCAGGAACAACTTGAGAGGATGCACCAGACTATGACATGTGTCAAAATCTGATGGATGGCACAATCCCACATTAAGAAGATGTAAGGGATTTTAAAAATGTGAGAAAGCAGGCAAGTGGCCATGTGGCACTGGGTTCGGGCAAAGATGATGTGGCATTTGATGATGTGGCAATGCAAATTCTAGGGCCAATCAAACATTGCCATGTGGCAATTGGTCAACTAAAGGTTGACTCCAGATTCAAAGGACAAGGGAATTTTAAAATGTTTAAAATATTAAAAATTTTAATTTTGAATGTCCCATGCAGATTTTAAATTAAAAAGGGGATAATTTCTAAAATTTTAACTTTAGAAATTTTTTATTTTTTCAAAAAAATTTTAAAATGATGAATTGCAGACCTGAACATTTATAACAGGGGAGTCATTTTCAAATAGACCTTTGGGTGTTTACGGGAGGCTAGATATGCACTCCAATATACTACCGCAATCGAAAAGATCTGAATTTTCCAATTCTATAGTTAGTTTTTGCACAGAACATAGTTTGTTCTTGCTACAGGGGTTTTCTATCAGAGGTTGGTTGGCATGTTCTATCAGGTGTTTTGAATCACCAGTTGCAGGATTCAGTGAAAAGATGCTTAAAATACATTCAGTAACTTTTGTATCTAATTATTTTGTGTCTTCATGGTGTTTTGGTTAAAATTTTATCAGTTAGCATGTGTTCAGATTCAGTTATCAGATTTCATCATTTAGCTAAGATATTTGGAAGTCAGTTAGAGTGTAATGATGAAATCAAATGAAATCAAATGGTGGAGAGATGAAAGAGGTTTTTAGTTGCACAAGATGAAATTCCAAATGGACACTTGTTGTCTTCAGTTTCAATCCAAGAATTCATCTCCTTGCTATATTATTCTTTCTTTCTTCCATTTGAAGGGTTCCAGTCTTTTGGAGAAAATTGGAACACTACTATGATACCAAGGTTTTTGGTCCAGTCTTGATGCTTTCCCAATACTATGAAACCATTCTTTTAGCATTACTTCTCTTATATTGAACAACATTAAGTCCTTTATGCAAATAGTTCTTACCTATCAGGTGTAGACACCTAAAAACCTTTAGAAAATAAAGTATTTTTATTTTCTGAAAAATTTCTGATGACATCATCATTTATTAATTAATTAATTATTTAATTTATTTATTTATTTTTATGCCATTAAATCCCTTTATCTTAATTAAAAATATTTAATTAAGAAATCCCTCCCAAAAATGTTTAAATCTTATTTAAACATTATTTCCTTATTTATTAATTATTTAATTAATAAATTGACCAAAAATCCTAAAATAAATAAAAAATTTATTTTTTGCCCAAAACTTGGCCAATCTTCTTGAGACCAATAACCTCTTCCAAAATCTTCTAATCCTTCTTTAATTTCGATTAAAGGCTAATCCCATCATTTCCTACCCCTAATCCCAACTCAAAATATTTAATCAAGATTAAATATTAATCCTCATGTTTATTAAAAATATTTTAATAAATATCTCCTCAAACCAAACCCTTGAAATAAATAAAACTTTATTTATTTCATAAAATCTTATCTTAAGAAGTTCTTGACTCTTCTAGAAAGTCTTCATCCTCATCCAAAGCCTAGACTCTTCTAGAAGATGTCTTTAACCCTAATCCTAATCCCCTCCTAACCTTGTCACATTCCCTAAACATGGGTTAAGACTTGCTAACTCAAGCCAAAGTTAACAAATATCTCCTCCTTCACCCACCCTCATTAATTGCAATCCACTTGCCTAGTCCTAAGCCATCTCTAACCCTTCCTCTAATCATTTTTACAACCCTAAGCAACCTTAAAACCCCCCTAAACCCTCAAATTTGAATTTCATGGTATCTCTCACAAATATCCCCAACCAAAAAACTTTATAAAGCCCACAAAGTCATAAATGTTCTTACAAAGAACTTATGAAAGGTCTTTATGAAGATTTTATCTCTTGAGCCTCCTTTGTTGACTCATCCTTGCTCTTTCCTCCATCCTCTCACCCTGTGACACGTGTCACTCCTTGATTGGTTGTAAGAAAGCACAATCCGTGTGCTCTCCTCTCATGCAATCTAAGCCCTCCATGAGCTTTTTCCCATCCTTGCATCTTAGCCCTCAATCCCTCAAGCCTCTTGCCTATAAATTGGATCCTTCTCCTTTGCAAAATAACACAATCCATGAAGTAAAGTTATAATGCTATTTTGAGAGCCAAATCCATACTAAAGCCATCTATCCACACCAAAAATCTACAATTATCCATTGAAGCCTTTGGAAACATATTGAGCATACATCATATCCATTTAGATAAAGCCACTCAACAAGAGAGCTTCTCATTGAGAGAGCCCATTAATGGCTCATATTTTCAATTGAGAGTTCATCTTAGTCTATCTTGAAGTTTATGAATTTTGTTTAATTTTTAGAAGCTTTATTTAAATTTGGTTTCTATTAGCATACTAACATTGCTCATATACATTTTTGGCACGCCCGGTGGGACCCCGCATGGGTCATCTTCATTAGCTTTTTTAGTCAAGTTTTGTATGTCATTTTCTGATTTTGGCTAATTTTGCTTGTTTTTGTGATTGGTAGGATTATATAAATTGGTTTTGTAGGTCCACATGAGCATAAAAAAGACAAAGTAACTCATAGTCTATCTCATAGTATTTGCAAATTTTTCAAGCTTATAGGTGGACAAAGCACTTGGAATTCTTCTTCCTCTTCTTGTCTATATTCTTCTTATTCCATCTACTTCTTCTTCTTCTTCTTGTGGGAGATCTTGGCCATTTTTTTTTAAGGAATCAAAATCATACACACTTCTTTTTAGTGCTTAAAATGAACTCCCAAATCATACTTAAATCCATTTAAAAACTAAAAATTTGCAAAAAAAAAAAAGCCTTTTAACAAGTGAAACTAAACCAATTCAATCATTTGCATCCTTGCAACATCAAGGTTTTAGATGCATTCATGCAAAGTTAGGAACACTTCATTTTTGAAAATTTAAAAAGAACTTCAAGTTTCCATTTCAAAAGGTTCAAAATCAACACTAAGTGCACACTAAAATCTAAATCAAACTCAAAGCATCAATCAAGGATAAAATGAACCTCATTTGCAAATATGTTAAAGTTCTTTTAAAAATCTCATGAAAACTAAGAGTCCTAAATGGTTGCCAAAATTGTCCTAAAAAGCTTTGTTATTTGTTCCAAACAAATGTCTTGTTGCAAAATTTTGAATGTTTCTTAGGTTCTTTATGCATCAAAACAATCTAAGAATATCATTTTTGGACTTAAAACATGCAAACTAGAACACAAAATATTGAATGAAAAGCAAAGTCCAAAGAGTCATTTTCACTTTTGAGTCCAAAAACAATCTTGAATGATCTAAGGTTCAAACAAAGCACTTCAAAGTTCTTAAAACAACACACAAAATCTCAATCTTGAATGCTTAAAGGAAAAAACTTGAATGTTTAATCACTTGTCTTTGAATGCATGTTCCTAAAATCACTCTTGAGTGCCATGGATTAAAATCAAAGTTTTTTTTTTTATGAATGCATGATTAAAACAAAAAATCCAATCTTGAATGCCATAGATCAAATAATCATCTTTTGGAGCATAAAAAGAATCTACATTTTTGTAATCTTTTAAGTTATAAAAACAAATAAAAATGCTTTGAGTGAGTTTGTCATTGGACTCACCCTCTTTAATCACCCATCAATTTAACCATTGGTTGCAATCTCAGTGCCATCTATGGGGATGGGTCTACCTAAGAGGGTGTTAAGTGCTCCACAAAGATCAAACTCCACTCACTTGGGTCTTTAGTGGTTTTTCTAAGTTAGAAAATTCTTTGAATGCGCATTAATCTCGCTCACACTTCATTTGGGCATAAAAATTGGACAAATCTTGATGTGGAGGGCCTTCGGATGCGTGCTTGGAAATCAAATTTCACACATCTTTGTTTTGGGCTTGAAACAAACTCACACTCAATCTTGAATGACTAACAATCAATGAACATTGCATGGTTTGGACGCATTTTCAATGGCGCTCTCATTTCTTATGTTGACAATCTCTTGACTTTCATTATGCTGATGATGTTGTCAAATTGGAATGAACATTATATGCCATAATCACAAGTGTCTTCAATCATAGCTTACAAAATCTAAATTATCAATTGGAATAAACGCGTGTCTTTTAAAGCCCAAGATCATGTATGTGGTCTTGTTTTACACTTTTTAGGAGGCCTGCTTGGGGATTTCATCACCCCTTGGATGACCTCAACTCCAGCATTCCGACGGAGTATAAAAATCGGGAGGTGAATCCAAAGACACCTCTCTTGGAATCAAGATTTTGTCACTCGGGCTAAGCCTCAAGGAACTTTATACCCTTGAGAAGTGAAAGAGGAGAAGTGGGTTACCATTCCTCTTGGCTGTGTGACATCTTTTTGGTTTCATCTACGGATTTGGGCCTCACGTACCTTGTGTATATTGAGGACTCCCTAGCTATAAAAAATTTCATCCTTGTAGAAAGCTTCCTAGGATGTTGGTGTGTTTGACGTGCTTGCTCAAAACTTTTGTCTACTTATTTGTTCATAGCTTTTGAATGAATGTTTGCCAACTTTGGTCAAAATCCCAAAAAAGCAAAAATCTCCCAGCTCAAGGCATATTTAGCGTAGTCACTGCCTCATCAGAAAATCATCCAAGCTCCCCCGCTGCAACCAAATCTATCTAGTTCCTTGCTTTAGAACAATCCCAAATCCAAAGTCCATCCAAATCATCCCCCCAGCCAGCTAGCAACCCAATCCAAAATCACCCAAGCCTTTAAAGAGTTGTTGTCACTTTACTAGATTTTGCTATCCAATCAATCTATCCTACCAATAAACCAATCTCACCAAGGTTATCCCTCTGACAGAGAATTTTCTAGGGTAATCTAGCTTTGTCACTTGCATCCCTCATCACCTTGAGCTAAAGGTTGGGATCCACAAGTGCTCAATCTCGTGTCATGCCATAGGATCACTAGTCTATCCTTAAGTTGACACAATCACCACAAATCCTGCACATAGGAAAGAAAAACTCTCACTTTTTAATAGCATACCCTTGAAGTCTTCCACCCACAAGAAAGCCAAAAATCTCCAGCCAATCCTCCTTAGGTCTATCATACAGCTTTGACTCTCCCTAGGAAATCTTTCAACAGCCAATCCAAAATCTGTGCTTAATCCAAATCCAACAATGAGCTTCTGTGTTCATCCATATGCAAGACCCCATCCCCATCAAACTCATCATCAAAGCATGAAGTACCAATCCTATCATGATGTGTTTGGTCGCATTGTCCTTTCTTTCACCACCTCCTATTCCAATGATGATGAAAATCTTGTTGACTATGACGGGTATATTGAAAGCCTTAGAAACATTCCCCCAAGCATCCCCCAAAATCCAAGAGTTATTCCAAACTATCTAGTCATGCCATCTGATATTCCAACTTCCCCTCCATCACCCCATCAACCAAGCTTCCAATCTTCCACCCCCATCACACTAGCTATTCCTGTCAATCCACCTCCACCTTCGACACACAAGTCTCCAAGGAATCTCCTAGAGGAAATACAAGAAAAGCCGCCTCCAATAGTCGATAAGCCATGTCATCTAATCCAACCATGTAAAGTAGTTAGTGATGAAGCTTCCCCATCTATAATATCGCCTCCATCTCCCATAGCTATCATCCCCATACCATCCATCAAATTGCTTAAAATCCTTCCACTTCTCGCAAGCATCAAAATCCCACCACCTATCAAATCCCTCCAAATCCTATCCACATCGTCTCCAAGCATTTCCCAAATCTCTCGTAATGACCCTTATGCATCCATCTTCTACTCACCCATCTCCACTACTGAATTCCCCATCTATCCATCTGCTGCCTTTGAAGAATCCATCCCTTCACCTCCTATCACACCATCCACTCCAAACCAATCCTATCAAGATCCTACCCAAAAGCATGTTGACATCCCCCAAAACATAAATGAAGATATCATCGTACCATGTCTTCCATCCATAGTGCAGTCACCATCTCCTCCATCTCCAAAACCTCAAGCCATATCTCCTCCACTACAAGATATCTTGTCATCCCACCAGCTACATCAAGATCCTATCCTTCCATCTCCCCCGCTCCATGCTTCCATCTTACCACCTATCCAAGCTATTTCACCATCTATAATCTACCCTCTTGGTTCACTTACATTCATCCACAGTGGCCCTCTCTCAGCAGAAGAATTAAGAACAGTATCTCCCCATTGCAATACACCTAATAAATCACTTCTACCATTTTTTGCAAGCAAAAAGTGTCCTCATCTTGTTCAAATGCTCAATCGATGGCATTATCAAGGTCAAGGTTTAGGACCACAAGAGCAAGGAATCAGAGAGCCTATTATTGCACAAAAAAATCTAGGATTTCATGGTCTTGGATATGTATCCAAAGTCTCACCATCTAAAGGTGTTGGTACACCACACCCCCAAACCAAGCCTATCTCCAAGCCCACCATGCCAGCCTCCCATCACTCCTTCAAAAAATCTTATGTCATACCCCCTCCACCATCTTTTCAACCCAAAACAACCTACCATATCCCCCCTTCATCCGCTAAATCCATTTTGGGTCCCTATGTCCCAAAATCTACCATCCTCCATCCTCCTATTAGCCATTATAAAAATCCTATTCCATCCATTCCTATGCAAGATCAACAAAGGCACATATCAGGGCACATCATCCATCATCATCCCCCTACATGCTCTTTCATATCCTCTCCATCTCACAAAGCTTCTCCTAACCATCTTCCCAAAGCTTACCACAGCAATGTGAATGCCAACTTCAAAATGCATAAAGCTAAAAATCCACATCCTAGGCAATCATATGTCTATTCTAAAAGACATACTCCAAAAAGGAAAAATCCAATCAAAGAATGCAAAACAATGCAAAAGCCTATGAAAAGAAAATCCAAAACCATGTGGATCCCCAAGAAAAAAGTTGAAACCCAATGCATAATGGCATCCACCATTGCTAATTCCCCATCTAGTGACCTATGTCCCCCATCTCCTAACTCCATCTTGGGTGCCTATATCCCCAAGCATGCTTCCACAAATCCTCCATCACGCTCGCATCTACCATCTATCCCCCATATGCTCTTTTCACACCCATCCCAACATGTGCCAATGTTTCTCTTGCAAGCATCCCCATATCATGCTCCTTTCCAACCTTTTCATCCCTCCATCTCCTACCATCAATCCCATCTAATCCAATCTATTGCATAAATCACACATCCGGTGTACCAACAACTAGCAACAAAATTGAACATTCCAACAGCCAGTGAAAAATCCCAAAAAAGCCAAAATAGCTGAAGAAAGCCAAAATCATTCAAGCTAAGTCAAAAGTCAAAAAGTCAAAAAATATAAAGAAAAATAAAGCGTCCACTGGTGAAAACTTGGCAATTCAAGCGCCTTGGACAAGTACCATGATGAAAACTTGGCAAACAAGCATCATGTGTAATCCAACCATCCCCAACTTAGCCTATCATCCTCATGCTTTTGGTCACATCTTGCCATCCAGCTCCATCTTCCAATTTATCCACCTATCTTTCATCCTCCAGCTTTTATCTATCACTATCCACTTATCTCCTGCAGCTTCAGCCAACCATCGCAGCTATCATCCATCTTCCTAGCCCCTTTAGCTTTTTCCATCCTAGCTTCAATCCTATCACATCCATCATAAGACCTCCTTCCACATGTTATCTTCTGATTGGGGGCACTATATTCCTTGGAGATCTGGTCTTGTCCATCCTCCCTTGTCATTGGTATCTAGCTCTAGGCTATCCTCATGCAAACCCAATGTCATCTCTTTATATCCATCATAATCCTAGCCATCTACCATCCTATCCAGCCATCTCATCCTACTCCTTTAGCTATCGTTGGTCACAAAATCTCTCATCATCATTGGATGCATCTTGTCAAATCCATATCTTTCGCTATCACCCCACCCTTAGCTTTCGCATCTTGCACAACATCGAACCATCCCGCTATCCTATCATCCTAAGCTTTTTCCTACTTGTAACTATCTTGGTCAGCTTCAACTTGTAAATATCTTGGTCTGTCAGCTTGTACATCCTCTTTAGCTTAGTACCATTGTATCTATCCATCTTTTGTGCTAGTTCCTCCTTGATCAACATCTTGCACACATCGCACAACCCTTGGTTAGCTATTCCAATGCATCCTTTAACTAGATCTCCTGTCACCAAAGTGTTATCCTTCTTAGTTCAGCTTGCCAGACGCATCACTCATCCAAATCCACCAGCTTAGGTGCTCTCCGATAGGTCCTTGCAGGATATAGCTTTCCTCATGTCTGATCTTGGTCCGTTAGTACCTCGTCCTACTCATCTCGTTGGCAAACAGTTCTCTTTTGGATTTTTGCTTTCTTTTGATTTGGACTCTTCCCTATTGGGTCTTAAAATATCTTTTCCAAGCAATCTCCTTGTTCCCTCCTCAAGGTTGCCATGATCTTCCATATCATGGTATACTGTGAATGGGGCAATCTGGGCGTAAGGTCTTGATCAAGTCTTTTGTTTGTTTTTCTTTTCTACTTGTGGGTTACCCAGTGTCGGTTCCACTCTGATTCTTTCGAGATTCATGTGTGATGTTGGGGCAATCCTTGCGTGTTTGTTTTGAGTTAGTCCGTCAGTCCTCTGGACAGTTGGTGAAAAGGTCTTGATGTTCTTGGTAACCTTGGCAATTAACCAATAGTCCTATAGCAAATCTAGTGCTCAACTACATGGTGGTACTTCTCTTTGAAGTATCCCCTCGCTCAAAAAGCTTCAATGGAATCCCTTCATCTCCATTATCCCCCATCCATATCCAAAATCCATCTCTCCTACCCTAGCTTATGCATCAGTATCTCTTTGAATCACTCCTCACCTTTAGCTTTAGGGATCCACAATCCTAGTCTTAGGGATCCACCAATCCAAATCAATCCACCAAGCCTCATCTTTTGAGATCCACAATCCTAGTCCTAGGGATCTCCGAAACCCATCTTCCACCAATCTGACTATTTGAAATCCTGTTACATCAGCTTTATAATCCCCTCATCCATCTCCCCATCCTGAATTCCTTTTATAGCGCTCCACTCCTTCATCCTCTGCAATCCTTGAGATCTTAAGCTTACTTTCATGCGTCTGATTTTTCCCATCCTTGCATCTTAGCCCTCAATCCCTCAAGCCTCTTGCCTATAAATTGGATCCTTCCCCTTTTCAAAATAACACAATCCATGAAGTAAAGTTATAATGCTATTTTGCGAGCCAAATCCATACTAAAGCCATCTATCCACACCAAAAATCCACAATTATCCATTGAAGCCTTTGGAAGCATATTGAGCATACATCCTATCTATTTAGATAAAGCCACTCAACAAGAGAGCTTCTCATTGAGAGAGCCCATTAATGGCTCATATTTTCAATTGAGAGTTCATCTTAGTCTATCTTGAAGTTTATGAATTTTGTTTAATTTGTAGAAGCTTTATTTAAATTTGATTTCTATTATCATACTAACATTGCTCATATACATTAGGTAGTTTGGCATTTCAATTTCATGCATCTCCTATATTTGTTTCAAAGAAATAAATAGAATTCAGCAGTGAGTTAATCTTCTTTCTGGTATCTTGTCTCCCATTCATGTTGTCTGTAATCTCTTGTGTTTTTTAAACAAAGAATATGATACTCAGTTGCAATCTATTGGTTGTATATGTTGATTTATTTTGCTAGTAACTCAAAGGGTTATGTAAGTGCGTAATTCATCATCATAGGATTGCAGATCTCAGGAAGGGATAGGTCGACTATGAGATTCAAAAGGATGCAGATGTCTAATTCATAAAGTGGATAGATAGATTAGGAAAGTCCTGATATATGGCATATATCAATGACTTTCTGGGATATGTGTTAGGGATTTGTGTGATTTCCCAATAGATAAGGCACTTATCATCTTGAAAGATCATAGGCTTATGTTGATTCATGTCATGGTTTTCTGAAAATCAACATTATTATTCAATTGTATTTCCCTTTTATGTTGAAAGAGCTATAAAAGTTGAACCCTCACTCAGCTTGTGAGATTCCTAGATCTACATTTAGCTACTGTAGATTAATGTTATTTCATGAGCTATCAGGAGAAATAAAGTTTTTATCTACTTCATATTAGATTCAGTGCATGCTTTGATAACTAGTACCATATAAAAAATCTATAGGTCCACCTGCCTAGGTTTTGTAGAGCCTAAAGAAAAAGAAGGGTCTAGCCTTATAGTCGGCTTGGCGTCTGAATTGGCATGTTGAAAATGGGAGTTAGCTGCCCCTAGATGTGTTTTGTTCTCATCAGGGTAATTGGAAACCCTCCAGCATTTTCAAACACCAAAAAAGAGATTAGTTGGATAGTGAATTCAGTGGTCTTTCCCTAGAAGTTGTTTGGACAATGGGTCTTTATGCCTTCTACAACTCTTAACAAAGTTGGCACAACTCCTAATAGGGTTGGAATCTCCTAACATGGATTCAAAGTCTCTTAACAAGGACTCATATTTACTAAATGTCATAGTAGACTCCTAACAGGGTCCATCCTCTAACAAGGAATATTTATATTAGTACAACATCTTTTGGGCATCATTCTCACTAGGCTTTTCCCTCTGATCAAGGGTTTCCCTAGTTAACAAATTTGGTGGAATTGTGTATGTGCATCTTGGCATGGTTGTTGTTTACTTTGATTGAATGGTTAAGATTATTCAAGATTGATAATTATTTTAATTGGGTAACTGATTCACCACCCCCCTCTGTCAGTTATCTTGGTGGAAAATTATTTCTAATAATTGGTATCAAAGCCTCATGTCCTTGAAGATAAAGTTTAACAACTTTGGAAGATCCATGGCAAACATATTTAGAAAGGATAGTCCAAATTTCAATAGAACAAATTATGACAACTAGAAGGAAAAGATGAAGAAACATCTATTGTATAAGGGTCTTGGATATTGGATCTTGAAAAAATTAGAAAATATAATTATTGTTGAAAATGCTTTGGAAACTTGTAGCAAGGAAGAGAGAGAAATTTTCATGTGTGACATGAGATCTAGAGAAACATTATTGTTTGAACTTCCTAAAAAATTGAGTACAACCAAGTAAAATCACTTAATACTTCTCATGAGATTTGGAAAGCTTTGGAAAATAGTTTTGAAGGTGATGAACATTCTAAGAAGTTGAGGCTACAAAGATGGATTTGTGTATTTCAAGATGCTAAAATGATGGAAGATGAATCTATGAGAACATATGTAGGTAGGATATCAGAAATTATTATAGGTATCAGATCTCAAGGAGGAACCAAGTAAGATGATGAGGTGATCTGGAAGATATTGAAGAGCTTAATGCCACCATTTAAGCAAGAAGTTCAAATCATACAATTTTTGATCTCTTATACCAAATATTTCACAAAGGAAACATTACTTGGGAGATTTGAAGTAGTTGAGAATGAGCTTAGACAGTCCAGAGAATTGACTAGAACAGAAACAACTTTTAGTGCCCTAAATATTAGACCTAGTTTATCGAGGAGCACAAGTGCTAGAGGAGATTTTACTAGTAGTAGTAGATCTGATGAAGATAGAAATATAGAAGAAGGAGTAGCCCTTCTAGTAAGAAGAGAAAAGGATAGTAAGAAAAATTCTAAATGTTGGACTTGTAATGAGTTAGGTCATTATGCATCTAAGTGTCCTAAAAGAGATAAAAAGTATAAAGGAAAATTCAAAACTAGAAGAGACAAAGATTTTTTGTATGCAAATGAAGATGATGATTCTAATGAAAAAGTAGTAAGTGCTAGTGATGATGAAAAAAGATTTGTAGCTATTAAATAAGAAATTCTAGAAAAAATGGCTTTGGTATCATAGGTTGAAAAGAAATTTGATTGGGTAATTGACAGTGGTTGTTCACATCATATGACTAGTGATATGAACAAGTTTTTTGACTTCAAAATTCATGATGGAGGTATTGTTAGAGTTAGAAACAATGCAATGTGCCATGTTAAAGGTATTTGATCTATAACTCTTGATGGTAAGACTAATAGTTAGGATTTAAATTTTGTTGATGGTTTGAAACACAATCTTCTAAGTGTTGGACAACTAGTGTATAAAGGTTATCAATTACAATTCACAGAGAAGACATGCATGATCAGATACAAAGATGGAAAGGTTATTGGAACAGGAACCATATCTAGAGGTAATGTATTTCAGCTGAATCTAACTAAAATGACATGTTTGGTTACTAAGGTAGATGAAAATTGGTTATGGCATAAGAGATTTTGTCATATAAACTTTGACAGAATTGTGAAAACTAGTAGTATGTTTATAGTTAGATATTTGCCTAAGATTGTTAAGCCTACTAACACAATTTGCAAGGAGTGTGTATTAGCAAAGCATACTGGAACTTCTTTTCCTAGCAAGAAGTTTACTACTACATCAAAGTTGCAGATTATACATACATATCTCAGTGGTCCTATGAAGACTAAAGGATTCTATGGTGAAAGGTATTTCATGATTATAGTTGATGACTTGTTTAGACTAATGTGGGTTGCATTTCTTAAAGAAAAATATGAGACATTTGAAAAGTTCAAGATATTCAAGAATAGAGTTGAGAATGAATTAGGTATGAATATTAAATGTTTAAGATCAAGTAGAGGAGAAAGTTCCCTTCAAATGAGTTTAACATCTTTTGAGAAGCTAATGGAATCAAAAGATAGTTATCAGCTCCAAGAATCCTGAACAAAATGGCATTGTAGAGAGAAGAAATAAGTCTATAATAGAAGCAACAAGAGCTATGTTAGTTGAGAATGATGTGTCCAATATTTTTTGGAGAGAAGCTATTAATACAATAGTCTACACTATGAACAGAGTACAAGTCAAGAAAGACACAAACAAAACCCTTTATGAACTATGGTTTGGTCACTCACCTAAAGTTAAGTATTTCAGATTTTTGGTGGAAAATGTTACATCAAAAAAGACAATGATGTTGGTAAGTTTGATGCTAAAAGTTATGAAGGTGTGTTTCTTGGTTATTCATTGAAAAGCAGAGCCTATAGATGTTATAATCTAAGAACTAAGACTATTGTGAAAAGTAAAAATGTAAGAGTTGATGAGAAATTCAGCATACAAGAAAGAGTAGTTTATTACAATTCTAATGATTAGAATGTTATTGTTACCAAAAAAAGGAATGATGAAGTATTCTTTGAGAATAATAATGATTTTCATAATGAAGGTGATAAAAGGCATAAAAAAAAGCTCAGAACCCTCAACAGAGCTAAGAGTTGATATAACAACTCCTACTTCTGGTAAGAATATGACAAAGAATCATGCACCAGAGCAGATCAACAGAAGTACAGATAAAGGTGTGATGACAAGAAGCAGAACCAATGAAGAACTATGTCTAATATCTCAAGTTGAACTAAATAATGCATATGAAGCATGTAAAGATGACTATTAGAAGTAAGCGATGAAAGCATAATTGGATCAGATAGTGAAGAATGAGACATGGGAATTGGTCCCCAGACTAGCAGACAAGAATGTGATAGGAACAAAATGGGTATTCAAGAACAAGATGAATGAAAAATGTGAAGTTGTAAGAAACAAAGTAAGATTGGTATGTAAAGGTTACTCACAACAAGAAGGAATAGACTATGACAAAACCTATGCTCCTATGACAATAATAGAAGTAGTAAGGTTATTCTTAGCCTATGCAACACATAAGAAATTAAAAGTGTATCAAATGGATGTCAAGCCAGCATTTCTAAATGGAGAACTTGAAGAAGAGGTATACATAGAATAGCTTATAGGTTTTCCTTTAATAGATGACAAGGACATAGTATGTAGATTGAAGAAAGCATTGCATGGCTTAAAGTAAGCACCTAGAACTCGGTATGCAATGTTGTACAAGCATTTTAAAAAGCTTGGATTTAGAAAAGGTATGGTAGACACTAATCTATACTAGAAAGAAATAGATGATGGATTGATGATTTCGGTAATATTTGTTAATGATATCATATTTGGAGGAAATGATGATGAAAGTGATAGGTTTTTAGAAGAAATCAGGAAGGAATTTGAAATGAGCATGATAGGATAAATGAAGTACTTCCTAGGATTACAGATTGTGTACAACTAAGAAGGAATCTTTGTTTCTCAGAATAGGTATTTGAAAGATTTATTGAAAA
The DNA here is from genome assembly GCA_028749045.1 of Cupressus sempervirens. NCBI lineage: Eukaryota > Viridiplantae > Streptophyta > Pinopsida > Cupressales > Cupressaceae > Cupressus > Cupressus sempervirens. Next base: position 2,799,626 of record CM053784.1, on the reverse strand, counting down.
GGTTTGGTTTGGAAACATGTAAACTAGTTGGAACACCTATGGTAACTAGATACAAGTTATCTTTAAAGGATGCGACACCTATTGTTTAGAAGAAAAAGTACAAATCTATGATTGGAGGGTTGCAATATTTGACTCACACAAGGATAGATATAGAAAATGTAGTTGGAATTGTTGCAAGATTTCAAGATGATCCTAGAGAAGCACATTATGCAGTAGTCAAAAGGATATTTAGATACCTTAAAAGAATACTAGAGTTTGAATTGTGGTATGATAGATCTAATGATTTCACTTTATATGCTTATACTGATGTTGACTGGGCAAGCAATGTGGATGATAGAAAGAGCAACACTGGTGGAGCCTTCTTTCTTGGAGGAAGATTGGTTTCCTGGTTAAGCAAGAAGTAAGACTATACCTTATAAAGTACATAAAAAGTAGAATATGTTGTAGTAGTAAACAATTGTGATCAATTTGTTTGGATGAAGCAAATGTTGAAGGATATAAGGATAGAATTTAGTGAACCTATTGACATACATTGTGATAACACAAGCACAATGAATATGCCTAAGAATCTAGTGTTGCATTCTAAAACTAAGCACATTTATATCAAATATCACATGTTGAGAGAGAAAGTTGTAGAAAAGGAAATTAGATAGGAGTATGTAAGCACTGAAGAGAAGATTGTAGATATTTTCACCAAGCTTCTTCCTAAAGAGACTTTTGAGTATTTGTGAGGTATGCTAGAGATTATGCCCCTTCCTACATCAGAGTAGATGATGCAAGACTGCATTGGTCCAATGTAATAGAGCACTATTATTTGTCTAGAATGAATTCTAATGGTTCCTATATGGGGGAATATCTATGATGGATAGAGTAATCTAGGACTCTTATTGGATGTTATTTTGAGTACTGTCTTTGGACACTTGAGCAAGTCAGAGACAGTTGTTGTAGAGATTGATGGTTGTTGAAACCTTTGACATTGATATCAATGGGGGAGAGATTACAACACGAAAAATAGTTTGATATAGAGTACATTGAAGGGAGAGATTATTATTGATATAGAGTACATTAAGGTATATCAATAGAGTAGAATGATTGATGAAGAGGATTTGAAAAGAAATAATAACAATCTTTTATAGTTGGTATGAACTAGATGTTTTTCATCTATGTTGCCATCAATGCCAAAGGAGGAGATTGTTGGAAGCATAAATGTTGATGATACTTCTATGGGGGAGAATTGAATAAATATGATTATATCATTATCATGATGATATGTTACATTCATGACTATTTTTTTCATTGATGTCAACATAGCACTTTTTTGTGATGTTTGAAAGAAGAACAGCAATAAAGATCAACTTAGTACGAAGAGATAGTTGAGCATTTTCACTAGGTGAGGTTAAAGGGATATAATACTAAGTTTCTAGTATATGAAGCTAACCTAAGAAGCATAAGATATTAAGTCTAGAAGAAGTTATACAAGTTTTGGTGAAGACTATTATGAGATAGAGTTTACAGAAGCATGTTCTGGTAAACTTGTTATATCTCTTAGTAGATTTGTTATTTTGAGAATCCAAAATTAAAGATGTGAAGAAGACATTTAGGAGATGACATAGCTAAGATCACTTCTCATAATGTCACATGTATGGAAATTTATTCAAGTTACAAGGAAAAAGATCAATGTTATCGCTAAGTGTAACATGTTCTTAATGAGGTCCTATAATAATTAGTTGAGAAGGTGTAATAGCCAACTCAAGGAATTATTTTATGGATTCAATATAAAGGAAGGACATTTTCCTTTATCATGTATGGAATACATGAATGATTGAAAGAAGCACAAAGATCAAAATGTGAAGATAACTAGAGCAGAGTGAAGGTAAAGAAAACTTCATGTGAGATCTGAGGTTTGATATTTGGATCCAAGGTTCGTGACCTAGTCTAAAAGGTTTGATAGTGATTGGTCTAGTTGATAAGATAGAGGAAAGATGTTAAAGTATAGTACAGACAATTATTATGAAAGGAGTGGTTGAGAGATCAATTAGATAGTGAGTTCAGTGGTCTTGCCCCATAAGCTATTTGGACAGTGGGTCATTTTTCCTTCTACGATTCCTAATATGGTAGTGTTGGTTAATAGTTTGTCCTCCCATTAGATTTGCAAACTCTGACTCTTTTAGCACCCAAGGTGAGAGGACCAAAGGATGTCACCAACAATTGGGTCAGTGTAAGTCTTCGATCACTACCCTCTAAATTGATATGTACAGCTCCCAGATTGTGTTTAATCTTCAATGAATATGTTTTTCTTACTAATCATTAGATTATCTCTTATGGTTTTAACCAAATTTCTTGTAGACACAAATAATTTAGGCAAGGATAAAGTGAAGATAATCTACAACACTCAATAGAATTTTGATTATAGATCATCAGAAAACTATCTTCTAACTAAACCTATCTATTCTAAGAATGCATATTCTACTAATGAGAACAAGAGTAGAATTATACATGAACAGAAAATGGAATTGCTTATGCTACAACCTCTAATCATGAAATGAAATCCAAGCAGAAATCATAGTTTCATATACAATTGTACTTTCTATCCAAATGAATCTAACTAACAGAATGACTAGGAGAAGAGTTATACATGATGGGTAAATAGAATTACTTTACTGCAACCATAGACATGAAATGGAATTCAATATGCAATTACAATTTCATGCACAACTATTCTTTCTATCCAGAATGCAAATATGAACTAAATGGAACAACAAACAAGAAAACCCAACCTCTATAAATGGAGTTACCTCTACTATATTATCTAGTTTTTCGACCCTATACATGCAATGAAATCAAATATATAAACTAAAATGTCCTCCTTCTCTACTCTAGCTCTCTAACTGTCTACAGAAAAAGTTGAACCCCTTCCTTTAGTTTTTCTCTAGTATTTATAGAGTGTTACAATGCATAGAAGTCGTAGGGACTCCTAATCTTTCAGTTCCCATGAATATCAAAAGGCACAGAATCGAATGGTTTTAAAACATAAAGAAAGGGGAAGGAATTAACTCTGCCCTTTTTCCTTCCTTCATAATCATTGCTTGCAATATGACTCTTGATATACTTGTTCCAACTTAAGCAACTTAACTTTGACTGAATAGCCATCTCAACAATAGGATAGTGCACACCTGCAGCCTCATTTACAACTTTAGCAAACTCAAACACTTTGATATGCCTAGAAACACTAGCAGTGGCAAATAATTCATCATCTCTATCAAACTCTATGCTTGATACAATATTTGCATTGTGGAATGGATCCCTATGTCGAAGTTCTGCAATGACCCTCAAATGACGTATCCAATAAAAGTTGAGAGAACAAACTGGAATTCCTCAAGGCCCACATGATAGCTTTCTTTGCTAATATTATTCTCATCTCTTTCTTTTTGAAAACCACCATCAAATGGCTTTCTCAAGGAGTGAGTACCATGTCATCTTTCAGCCTACGCTCATACCAAATATTTGCCTCTTCAAACTTGTCTTCCCACTTCTTTTCATATTCTTCTTGAAAGATGTCCTTGAACCTGCCATCATATTTTTTTTTAAGGATGTTATTTTTCATAGTGAAATAGAGAGGCCATTTATTGGAATATGCCGTCACCATTGAAGAATGAGCAAAGGCTTGAATAGACTTCTCAACATTGAACATAGTGATTGCCACAACCCCTCCATCTTTAAAATCATATACATCAAGTTCAAATGGTTTCTCTCCTGACTTTGGAATGAAAACAATCTTGGGTTTTCTTGGTTCTTTAATAACAGTATCTATAGCACCATACTGATCCACAAAAGCATCTCAAAGATATCTATGTGTGTCGATGCAATGAAACCTCTTCTTAACTTTCTGCTTCCAATTATTGATATACTGTATTCAATTGCCTTTAGCAGACGCACTATCACATTCTGACCCAAGTTGCGGCATCTCCCTATGAATGGTTCAGAGCTTTAAAGTGCCATGGGCTCAATTTTTCTACCATTCCTTATATAATGATCAACTTCCTTTTTCAAAACTTGCACACGATTTTCCTGATCCAAATGGATCTTATTAAGTTTTTGCATTGTTGAGTCCTCTTGAGCTTTATGCTATTGCTCTAATCATTGACTCTTGATTTTATTAAAAAAAATTATCCGTCGATTCATCAAATGTTCCAAACTTTAAAAAGTATTATGTTTCAACTTGATGTAGCAATAATGGAGAAAATTCATCATAAACCTGTGTGTTCAAGATCCAAATTGCAAATCCACAACACGATCAATTCCAAGTTGACGAATGTCTTCAAGCCTTCATGTCCTTATATGTTTTTGTAATTTTAGAGTAAACCTAGGAGGATTCATACTTTTATCCCAAACAAAAATTGTTATATGCAATCGTATGCCACTTTCAACAAGTAATGGTGCTCTTTCACTCTCTCCAGATTCTGTGACCTCACTACTCTTCATAAGTTTGAACATATATGTAAAAATTTCTCTCAATTAGGAGTGAAGTGTTGAAGATACATCATTATATTAACCTCTCACTTCTTGTGGAATTTGTAAAGTACAAGTAGATCAAACTGAAGCTGACATAAAATTCCTACAACTGAGATACTGTATAAAGTTGCAGCAGCATTCTCTCTAGAAGAAATATCACAAGATGGCATGCAATATCTTACCATGCTACTTCTCCCAAGAATATTAGCATCATCTGTCATCATTTTTTATATGCCAACTATAGAGGAAGTAAAACTTGTAGTAAATAGAGCATTTTGGAAGCAACCTAAAGATGAAGTAAAACTTGTAGCACCTAGAGCCTGAGATGGTGTTTGAGTTCTCTGGATGTTAACTTTATTCCTCATTGCCACTTCTTGCTCACCATTAGTTAACAGAACACCTTATGGGCTTAATGTACTTTCATCTTGTGCTATCTCTATGGAAAAGCTCTCACTTCCCTTTTTTAAACCATCTTCATGCTCATCTGCACTTAGTTTCATAGATATACCATCATCTAAGTCCTATTTCTCTGTGAGATTGTTAATAATGAAGTCATGACTTTCAAACCACATAACCCTTGCATACTTGAGCTGCTAGCATCATTATCTATAATGGTTTTTCTTCACAAGAGATATCACATTCATTCTTTAAGCATCGAGGCTTATGCACTTGGACTAGGAGCCATGCCATTGAACCTTGAACCATAGCCTTTTGGACCGAGCCTACACTTGGGAACTTGGAGCATCAAACTGAACTTGAACTTTGCATCTAAACTTTGACATTTGAACTTTTGAATTCGAGGCCTAAAACTTTTACATCTACATCTCAAGATTATGATCTTCATCTTTTACAACATCATGTTTAAATAAAGTTTAGGAAACTTATGGGAAAACTGACCAAGACAACCAAATATTTGAAGTTTTGAAATAGGGGTACTAAAAGTACGCCTACAGGTAGGAATCTCCTAACAAGGATTCAAATTCTCCTAACAGGGACTCATATGTACTAAATATTGTAATAGACTCCTAACAAGATCCATCCTCTAACAAGGAATATTTATATTAGTACATCATCTTGTGGGCATCATTCGCACTAGGGTTTTCCCTCTGATCAAGGGTTTCCCTAGTTAACAAATATGGTGTAATTGTGTATGTTCATCTTGGTATGGTTGTTTCTTACTTTGATTGAATAGTTAAGATTATTTAAAGTTCATTTTTTTTTAATTGGATAACTAATTCATCCCCCCCCCCCCCCCCTCTTAGTTATCCGGGTGGACTATTGTTTCTAATAGGTTTCCCCATGGTAACCTTGTTTAATGTTATTTTATTTATGCTTCTTTTAATCTTTAAATTAAAATTTGCAGAGCCATTCTCTCAAGATTAGCATAGGAAGTAATTTTGCACACCTTTTCTTTAGGTTAGATGTCTTATCATAGACATAAGTTAAAATTTATATTGGGGAAGCCTTAACAAGATGACCTAATTAATTAATTGTAAGGGGTATAAAGGAAGCATGTTATCTTTAGTTTGAAATCATCATTTACATCATGTGTGTTATGTATTTGATTAGTGGATGAGAGATTTAATGTTGTATTATTAGAGAAAAGAAGTGGTTGAGCTGGATGATTTGGGTGAGCTTCAAAGGAACTATTTTGGAAAGTAAGTTGTAGATCAGTTAGTTCATTGTTTTGGATATGTTATTGTATAGATTTGTCCTTCAGTCTATTTGTTTTATATCATAATTTTATAGGGTTGGAACCTTAAAGCAAGCATTCTAGGTCTCCTAACAAGGATATATACTCTAATAAGGACTATTGTACTAATTTAATTGTATTTGATTCCTAATAAGGTCACATCCTTTCATAAGAAACGTATATATTACTATTCTATCTTATGGGTACCATCCCCACTGAGGTTTTTCCCTTGATAAAAGGTTTCACTGGTCAATAAAGTCATTGTGTTATGTGTATATTTTCTTATTATTGTGCATCATCATTATAATTTCAATTTTCATATTTATAAATTTTGAGTCAAAAGTATCTTGGAATAATTGATTCATTCCCCTACCCCTCTCAATTGTGTGTGGAGTTCACTTATTAACACTTTTATCTTCTCTATTATGATTTTTTTTGCTTGAATAACTTTCATAATTTGTTTTTGAATAACTTTCTTTTTCTTTCAATGAGTTTCTTTCCTCCCATTCTTATTAGCCCTTATCATCAATAGTCTTGTTCAATTCTAAATAAGATTTTCTAATTTCTCCATAGGATCTACCTCTTCCACTATATAATCTACAACCTCTTCCTCTTTACTTTTTTCCATGCCTCCTATTCAAATTGACTTCTTCCTTTATTAAAAATTGATATGATTCTTCAATACTTTTAATCTTGAAAAAATTTATTTCATCTTATATAGAAGTCATCAATCCATTTAGGTACCTAGAATTTTATCCTGTTCATCATTAATGTCTCCAAATCTAATATCCAACATGTAAAATTCCTTTGTATAATCCTTCAAATTCATGTCCTCTTCTTCAAGTTCTACAATTTCTTCAAGAAATAACTTTAAAATCACCTAGTAAGAATTTACTCTTTAATTTGTTAACCATCTTAACCCTAGTCTTTATCTTTTCCTTTCCTCTTCTATGTCTACCAATTTATAAATGTTTCCACCATATAGATGCATGTCCTTTTGAATTTTTACTTGCAATCTTCACCTTCTTGTCAAAAAGTGTAACTTCATATTCATTGTATTTTCCATCTCATATATCTAGTCCAATAGTTTTGTTGGAATGTTCAAATGGGAAGAGTACTTCTGAAAGGGGGGGGTGAATCAAAAGTACAAACTTTTATCCTTTTAAGTCCTTATTAACATATAACTAAAAGTAAATTGCATGCATGTAAACATATAAACAAACATGAAATGAAAGCATGCATCAACACAAAACATAAAGATTTGGTAACCCAGAAACCCTCTAGGAATAAGAAGGTAAAACTGGGGCATGGATGACACCCACAAAAGTCACTATAGCAATCAGTTTTCAACCACTTATGATGGTCTACCCTTTGAAAGGCCTACCTTGTTAAAGGCTTTACACTATGTTGATAATGACCTGGTTAAAGGATTTACAAACACTTAAATGAAGTTTCACCTTATTAAAGGATTTACAATAGGTTGTTAAACCCACCTAATACATAGGATTTTCAAGACCTTCTCCAAAGGTTCTCCTACCTAGCTGTTAAGCTAACCTATCAATGTAGGATTTCAACCTCTAACACAATTGTGAGAAAGTATTAGAACATTTGACCTTATTGAATGCAATCTAAAATTGGTCAATTCGAGTACTAGATGTCCTCTTCTCATTCTGATCCTTGCTTTACCTGATCTATGTATGTGTTCCTTGTCTCTTGTACTGTTCTAATCAACTTGATATCAAATTGCTACTCTGGTCCACTAAGTCTTTCCTTCTTATTGAAATTTGGCTATAATCTCCCCTTACACTGTTGTCTTCCACACATGCAATGATGTATTCGACCTCCTTATAAAGAATGTGAAGACTTAGGGTTAGGTATGGATCTATGATCCATATTATATCTCAAATTCCTACTCAAATCCTCGGATTTTCTTCATTGGTTGAATTCCTTCTCATTTTTTTGATTGGTTGCATATAGATTGCATAGGGAATGTAAATGATTCATCCTTATCCTTTTTCTCCTTCAAAATTTCTCTAGGTTGGCTCCAAAAATAGTTTACATCTTAGTTTGTGAAAGCACAAACTCTTATGTTGATCCTGAGTTACTCAACACTCATTACATTACTGATGCTTGGCATGAATTGATTTTTGGATTGCTTGGAATCTATTACTTTCCTAGTTCACTCGGCACTTGTTAAACATTGTATTGCTTAGCACATGTATGTTATGTATTGCTCAACACATGTATGTTATGTATTGTTCGGAACATGTATGTTCTATATTGCTCAGCATCTAAACATTTCCTAGATTACTCAGTACATACTATGTTCAGACTTTCTCGGCACCAACTATGACTCGGCACCTACTAAAATTATGGCTTGGCATACATTGTGTACTCTGCATATATAGTGAAAATGGTTAGGTGTGTTGACACTCAATTGTCAAGACTATTCTTTTGACCAACAATCTCCCCCTTTGACATGAGTGTCAAAAACACTTAACTAAACATTTATGAACTTAACCTTATTGAGTGCATTCTTTATTTGCTTGGTATTCATGCAAAATTTCAAAAAATATTGTGAGTAACAATATACCTTATGACTCCCCCTGAGTGTATTATGCCTTGTCCATTCTTGAAACTAAAATTATGTGTCAATGTGTCTGCTTCTCTTTGTCCTTTGTCCTATTTTTGCATTCTAAGCCTGTGTGTTGTATCTAATCTGTTGAAGTTCAAAATTTTCCATCTTCCCCTTTCTCCTTTATTATTAGTCTCCTCCTTTTTGGCTATTTACAAACTTTCCACATTATTCTCAAAATGAAAGAATGTAATAAAAAAGGGTTCAAAATTTGGTATTCTCCCATAGTATCTGCATATATACATATTTCCCTTTATACATATATCTCCCCATTTTTGACACTGATGTCAAAGGGTTCTATGGAGTAATACAATGTTTAGCCAAAAAAAATTCTATTTACCTCCAGGAGTATATTCAAAGTTGCATCCCAATTTGCTAGTGCAATGTCCAATGACTTATGTTGGATGGTAACCTCTACTGCTAGATGTACAAGTCCATCTGAGGTAGAAACATTTGAATCTTTCTTGAGGACTATTTCTACATACATCTCCTTATGGAGTACCTCAAAATGAGGGATTATAGATGACTACATTTGCATCAGCTTAGCTTTTGTATTAGCGTCAGCTTAGCTTTTGTATTAGCATCCTCTGCTATTAATACAGCTAATTCTTTTTGTGTGTGAAGCATTTGAGAAAAATGCTTCTCATTCTGAGCTAGATGGGTGGGGAGTTGCATACTAGAAATCTTTACATTTCTCTGCAAACTCAGTATCTTTTGGCTAGTTTCCTGTGTGAAGTTGGAAAAATCACACAACTTGTTGTACAGGGAGAATATATTCCCAAGTACAATTTTTACTCTATCCAATTTCTTAGGAAACTCAACTTGAGATAGTGCTATATCACCAATTATTTTCTCATTTACCTTTCCTTGGAACTTCCTTTCTAACCATTCCATTAATTTTTCATTTGTATCTTGGTCTTCATCAATCACCTAGTCAACTATGTTAGATAGTTGCTCTACTATTGGCCTTGACTCATCAGGTGTCTACAAGCTGAAGGAATCCATTAAGATGTCCTTTATCTCATTTAGTGCTTTCCTATTTTATATTCTTTTCTCAATACCTCTTGTCTCCTTCTTCTATCCAATGCACTTTTTATTTCATTAATCTTCTCTTTAGTGAGGGTGTTGGATTCATAGTAAGGTATTGTGATTTCCTCATCAAGCTCAGGAATTTGATATTGAAGTTTCCTAGCTACTTTTGTTGAGCTCAAGCCTGGTGTTCTAACTTGCAATGCTAGCATTTCAGTGCTTGGCTTCTAAAGAGTTTGAGTGGGAGTACCTATTTTTGGTAATTCAACCAAAGTTTGTATTGCAGATTCCTCCTCATCTCTTGTCTCTTCCTTCTCTTCTATTTGTTTCTCCTTTTGACTATCAATGGTTGGGGGTATGCTTGATGGCTATTCTAATTTTTCTTTTTCTTTCCCTACTGCTACACTTGGCACTTGAAGTACATTTGTGACTGCTTTAAGTGGAGATGGTGGAGGAAGTAATAGGATTCCATTAGTTTGAGTGGTTGAAGGTGGTTTTTTTGTTTACACCTTGACTTCCTTTAATTTTACTACTTCCTTTTGCAACTCATCAACACTGACCAGTATTGGGCTTGTACATAATCTAGTTGTCTATGTTGATTGGTCAAGGATCTTTGCTAGATCCTCTACAGTTAATGGATTGATGTTTTGACCAAAAGTGTCAATATGATTAGATCATTATCATGATGATATGTTACATTCATGACTATTTTTTTTGTTGATGTCAACATAGCACTTTTTTGTGATGTTTGAAAAAAAAACAGCAATAAAAATCAACTTGGTACGAAGAGATAGTTGAGCATTTTCACTAAGTGAGGTTAAAGGGATATAATACTAAGTTTCTAGTATATGAAGCTAACCTAAGAAGCATGAGATATTAAGTGTAGAAGAAGTTATACAAGTTTTGGTGAAGACTATTATGAGATAGAGTTTACAGAAGCATGTTCTGGTAAACTTGTTAAATCTCTTAGTAGATTTGTTATTTTGAGAATCCAAAATTAAAGATGTGAAGAAGACATTTTGGAGATGACATAGCTAAGATCACTTCTCATAATGTCACATGTATGGAAATTTATTCAAGTTACAAGGAAAAAGATCAATGTTATCGCTAAGTGTAACATGTTCTTAATGAGGTCCTATAATAATTAGTGGAGAAGGTGTAATAGCCAACTCAAGGAATTATTTTATGGATCCAATATAAAGGAAGGACATTTTCCTTTATCATGTATGGAATATATAAATGATTGAAAGAAGCACAAAGATCAAAATGTGAAGATAACTAGAGCAGAGTGAAGGTAAAGAAAACTTCATGTGAGATCTGAGGTTTGATATTTGGATCCAAGGTTCATGACCTGGTCTACAAGGTCTGATAGTGATTGGTCTAGTTGATAAGATAGAGGAAAGATGTTAAAGTATAGTACAAACAATTATTATGAAAGGAGTGGTTGAGAGATCAATTGGATAGTGAGTTCAGTGGTCTTGCCCCATAAGCTATTTGGACAGTGGGTCATTTTTCCTTCTACAACTCCTAAAGTGGTAGTGTTGGTTAACAGTTTGTCCTCCCATTAGATTTTCAATCTCTGACTCTTTTAGCACCCAAGGTGAGAGGACAAAAGGATGTCACCAACAATTGGGTCAGTGTAAGTCTTCATTCACTACCCTCTAAATTGATAGGTACAGCTCCCTGATTCTGTTTAATCTTCAATGAATATGTTTTTCTTACTAATCATTAGATTATCTCTTATGGTTTCAACCAAATTTCTTGTAGACACAAACAATTTAGGCAAGGATAAAGTGAAGATAATCTACAACGCTCAATAGAATTTTGATTATAGATCATCAGAAAACTATCTTCTAACTAAACCTATCTATTCTAAGAATGCATATTCTACTAATGAGAACAGGAGTAGAATTATACATGAACAGAAAATGGAATTTCTTATGCTACAACCTCTAATCATGAAATGAAATCCAAGCAAAAATCATAGTTTCATATACAATTGTACTTTCTATCCAAATGAATCTAACTAACAGAATGAATAGGAGAAGAGTTATACATGATGGGTAAATAGAATTACTTTACTACAACCATAGACATGAAATGGAATTCAATATGCAATTACAGTTTCATGCACAACTGTTCCTTCTATCCAAAATGAAAATATGAACTAAATGGAACAACAAACAAGAAAACCTAGCCTCTATAAATGGAGTTACCTCTGCTATATTATCTAGTTTGCCGACCCTCTACATGAAATGGAATCAAATATCTAAACTAAAATTTCCTCCTTCTCTACTCTAGCTCTCTAACTATCTACAGAAAAAGCTAAACCCCTTCCTTTAGTTTTTCTCTAGTATTTATAGAGTTTTACAATGCATAGAAGTCGTAGGGACTCGTGATCTTTCAGTTCCCATGAATATCAAAAGGCACAGAATCGAATGGTTTTAAAACATAAAGAAAGGGGAAGGAATTAAATCTGCCCTTTTTCCCTCCATAATCATTGCTTGCAATATAACTCTTGATATACTTTTTCCAACTTAAGCAACTTAACTTTGACAGAATAGCCATCTCAATAACAGGATAGTGCAAACCTGCAGGCTCATTTACAACTTTAGCAAACTCAAACACTTTGATATGCCTAGAAACATTAGTAGTGGCAAATAATTCATCATCTCTATCAAACTCTATGCTTGATACAATATTTGCATTGTGGAATGGATCCCTATGCCGAAGTTCTGCAATGACCCTCAAATGACTGTATCCAATAAAAGTTGAGAGAACAGACTAGAATTCCTCGAGGTTCGCATGATAGCTTTCTTTGCTAATATTATTCTCATCTCTTTCTTTTCAAAAACCACCATCAAATGGCTTTCTCAAGGAGTGAGTACCATGTCATCTTTCAGCCTACGCTCATACCAATATTTGCCTCTTCAAACAAGTCTTCCCACTTCTTTTCGTATTCTTCTTGAAAGATGTCCTTGAACCTACCATCATATTTTTTTTTAAGGATGTTATTTTTCATAGTGAAATAGAGACGCCATTTATTGGAATATGCCATCACCATTGAAGAATGAGCAAAGGCTCGAATAGACTTCTCAACATTGAACATAGTCATTGCCACAATCCCTCCATCTTTAAAATCATATACATCAAGTTCAAATGGTTTCTCTCCTGACTTTGGAATGAAAACCATCTTGATTTTTCTTGGTTCTTTAATAATAGTATCTGTAGCACCATACTGATCCCCAAAAGCATCTCAAAGATATCTATGTGTGTAAATGCAGCGAAAGCTCTTCTTAACTTTCTACTTCCAATTATTGATATATTGTATTCAATTGCCTTTAGCAGAGGCACTATAACATTCTAACCCAGGTTGCAACACCTCCCTGTGAATGGTTTAGAGCTTTAAAGCACCATGGGCTCAATTTTTCTGCCATTCCTTATATAATGATCAACTTCCTTTTTCAAAACTTGCACACAATTTTCCTGATCCAAATGGATCTTATTAACTTTTTGCATTGTTGAGTCCTCTTCAGCTTTATGCTATTGCTCTAATCGTTGACTCTTGATTTTATTAAAAAAAATCATCTGTCGATTCATCAAATGTTCCAAACTTTACAAAGTATTGTGTTTCAACTTGATGTAGCAATAATGGAGAAAATTCATCATAAACCTGTGTGTTCAAGATCCAAACTGCAAATCCACAACACGATCAATTCTAAGTTGACGAATGTCTTCAAGCCTTCATGTCCTTATATGTTTCTATAATTTTAGAGTAAACTCAGGAGGATTCATTCTTTTATCCCAAACAAAAATTGTTATATGCAATCGTATGCCACTTTCAACAAGTAATGGTGCTCTTTCACTCTCTCCAGATTCTGTGACCCCACTACTCTTCATAAGTTTGAACATATATGTAACAATTTCTCTCAATTAGGAGTGAAGTGTTGAAGATCCATCATTATATTAACCTCTCACTTCTTGTGGAATCTTTTAAGTATAGGTAGATCAAACCTAAGCTGACATAAAATTCCTACAGCTGAGATACTGTATAAAGTTGCTGCAGCATTCTCTCTAGAAGAAATATCGCAAGATGGCATGCAATATCTTACCATGCTACATCTCCCAAGAATATTAGCATCATCTATCATCATTTTTTATATGCCAACTATAGAGGAAGTAAAACTTGTAGCAGATAGAGCATTTTGGAAGCAACCTAAAGACGAAGTAAAACTTGTAGCACCTAGAGCTTGAGATGGTGTTTGAGTTCTCTGGAGGTTAACTTTATTCCTCATTTCCACTTCTTGCTCACCATTAGTTAACAGAACACCTTATGGGCTTAATGTACTTTCATCTTGTGCTATCTCTATGGAAAAGCTCTCACTTCCCTTTTTTGAACCATCTTCATGCTCATTTGCACTTAGTTTCATAGATATACCATCATCTGAGTCCTATTTCTCTATGAGATTGTTAATAATGAAGTCATGACTTTCAAACCACATAACCCTTGCATACTTGAGCTGCTAGCATCATTCTCTATAATGATTTTTCTTCACAAGAGATATCACATTCATTCTTTAAGCATCGAGGCTTGTGCACTTGGACTAGGAGCCATGCCATTGAACCTTGAACCATAGCCTTTTGGACCAAGCCTACACTTGGGAACTTGGAGCATCAAATTGAACTTGAACTTTGCATCTAAACTTTAACATTTGAACTTCTAAATCTGAGGCCTAAAACTTTTACATCTGCATCTCAAGATTATGATCTTCATCTCAATATTATGATCTTCATCTTTTACAACATCATGTTTAAAGAAAGTTCAGGCAACTTATGGGAAAACTGACCAAGACAACCAAATATTTGAAGTTTTGAAATAGCGGTACTAAAAGGACACCTACAGGTAGGAATCTCCTAACAAGTTTTCAAATTCTCCTAACAGGGACTCATATTTACTAAATATTGTAATAGACTCCTAACAAGATCCATCTCTAACAAGGAATATTTATATTAGTACATCATCTTGTGGGCATCATTTGCACCAGGGTTCTCCCTCTGATCAAGGGTTTCCCTAGTTAATAAATATGGTGTAATTGTGTATGTTCATCTTGGTATGGTTATTTCTTACTTTGATTGAATAGTTAAGATTATTTAAAGTTCTTTTTTTTTAAATTGGATAACTAATTCATCCTCCCCCCCCCCCAGTTATCCGGGTGGACTATTGTTTCTAATAGGTTTCCCCATGGTAACCTTGTTTAATGTTATTTTATTTATGCTTCTTTTAATCTTTAAATTAAAATTTGCAAAGCCATTCTCTCAAGACTAGCTATTCTAATTTTTCTTTGTCTTCCCCTACTGCTACACTTGGAACTTGAAGTACATTTGTGACTGCTTTTAGTGGAGATGGTGGAGGAAGGAATAGGATTCCAGTAGTTTGAGTGGTTGAAGGTGGTTTTTTTGTTTACCCCTTGACTTCCTTTGATTTTACTACTTCCTTTTGCAACTCATCAACACTGACCGGTATTGGGCTTGTACATAATCTAGTTGTTTATGTTGATTGGTCAAGGATCTTTGCTAGATCCTCTACAATTAATGGATTGATTTTTTGACCAAAAGTGTCAATAATATCCTTAATCTTGATAATTTCTATAGGTGTGATGGTGACATGAGGAGAGCTAGGAGGTGGCAGTTGTGTGTCTTGCACACTTTTCTCTTGCTGCTCATCTGTACCCTTTTCTTCGTCTTTCTTCGCAGCATTCTCCTCTTCATTTTTCTTTCCCTCTTCATCTTTCTTCTCTTCCTTCTTATCTTCCTCCTTGTTTCCTATTTCTTTCATTTCCTTTTTCTTGGCACTTGCTTCTACCTTGTATTCCTCATCAAACACATCATCAATTTTCTTGTATATTATTTTCGACAATCTTGTCAATTTTTTGACTACATCTTCAATTTTATTTTGCAAAATACAAAATGCTCTATACTTAGGAGTAAATCTACTATTGTGCCTCTTGACTGCATTAGTTATTTGACTCTTTGTCAAATCAGGCAACAATCTAGCTAAAGTAGACTCCCTTATTTCCTTTTCCATTTGTAGACAAAAATGTCATTTGTCTTCAACAATTTTATACAACTCCTTGGGCATTGAGCCATCTAGCTCTAGAGGTGTGTGCTTGTACTCATCCATCATAACATACATAGATTCCTCTATTTTATTTTTCTCTTCCTTAGTGAGCTTACTAAAATCTAAATTCTTTAAATCTTTCAAATTTTCATTTCTAATATTTGTACATAATTTATCTATGGTAGACTTGGGTGAATGACTTACCACTTTGAATTGATTGTTATCATCTATTTATGTCTTTTCTTCATCTAAGTTAGGTTGAGCTACATATTTTATTCTCTTTCTTGGCTCCTCATCTATCTTCTTGGTAGTTTTCTTCTTCTTTTCTACCTCTTCTTTGGCCTTTTATGTTGTAGCTCTTGTGGTGGCTCTAGTAGTAGGCTTCTTTGGTGCAGGTTTTGCCACTTTCTTTTCTTTGGGTTGAGGAGCAGGTGGAGTTTTGGCCTTCCTCTTGGTGACTTTAGTTCTAATAGGTGCTTCCTCGATTTCTTTTTCCTTGGTACCTTCCTCTTTATCCTCACTTAGACCGTGTGTCAGTTGTAGAGGCTCTTCTTCTTCATCTTCATTGCCATCCTCTTCTTCATCTACTTCCTCTTCTTTAGCAGTACCTACTTATTTAAATCCAAATATGCTATTGATCTTCTTGATCAATTTTTCCTTCTTTTTCACTCATGTGGCTATCTTGAGACTTGTTAGCACCCTTGATTTGACAATGTCATAGGCTCCAAAATGTTTTGCATCCTTGTCAATTTCCTCTACAAGTAGAGCTATTATTGTTGTTGAGGCTTGATCAACATCAAGTTCATAACCTAGTGGCCTAAGCCATCTCACTCTAGGTATGATTGCTTTTATATACATGTAATCAATATCCAAAAGAAAGAAAATATCCTTTACATGTTGCTCAACTAGTGAGACTAGTATCCTTATCCTCTGTTTCATGGACTTCTTGAAGTCCTCAAAGTAGCTAGTCATTTGGGCATCAAAATTCTCACCCATCTGCTCAATGAATCCATTGATTTGCTCAACAATCGTCTTATTTTGATCTAATTTCACCTTGCCTAATAAAGAAAATTCTTTCATAATATAGAAAACATACAAACCAAAACTGAGCCAAATTTGCATTGAGCTCCCTTAGAAGTCCTTATAGCTCCCAAATTCTCATTGATCTGCTATAACATGAGCTTTGCAAGATCATATGTATGATCTTTATTCACCAATTTATAGGCAACATCCACTACTATACATGGTACACTATTTAGTCTGCTTGACTGGTAGAATTTGTGGGATATGAATCTCATAGAAAAATCTAGTAGGGGTTCTATAATGGTGTCTATTGTCATTCCCTTATTATTCCATTTTGCACCAGTATTCTTCTCTATGGCCTCCTTTTTGTCACTTCTCAAGGTCTTTGGCCGATCTAAGGTTGGAATACTAGTAACCCTATGGATAGTTTTCTTTGTAAACTTCATTGGCCATGTATCTAACCAAAAGGCTCCATCATGGATTTTTCTCAACACTATGTGTATCCATTCTATTTTGAAAATAATAGGGAAACTAGGGTTTTGGTCAGACCCTTCTTCTCAACTCTTTAAATTTTCCATTTTCACATAGTTTATGAAATGCATTGAAAATCTCCTATGGCTCCAACTTTATAGTTATAACACTTTCGAACATCCTAAACCATAACAACTTTATCAGAGTTATGGATAGGGCACCAGTGGGATCATTCTTATAGGCAACTTTAGGAATGGGCCTACACTTAGGCTATTTGACTTCATTACTGACAAGTTGAATTTCATGAATTTCCTTCTCCTTAGTGGTTTTTGACCCAGATGCCATTGTTTACCGAACTAGGGTTTAAAATTAAGTAAGCTTTCAAACTCTGTGTAGCTCGACACTTGAATAAAATACCTGTGATTTGATGAAATTGGGTTGAATTGTTGTTGAAATCACTACAAATTGTTGTTTGATTGTTAGAGAATTTCCTTTTTTGCTCTGTTCAACTTCGCTTTGTGTTCAACTGATTCAAAAATGAATGATTTTCAACTTTATTAGGTTCAAAAACCTAGCATTTATTGCATTTGTGATGACAACTATACACTCGACTTCCAAAGATTTTATCAACTTGGCTTCCATTGAGGTTCATTTACTCAACAGCTACTAACATGTCTTACTCGGCATCCATTAGTCTATTCAACTCGACATGTACTAGAATTTTACTTGGCAACCAAAGATACCTTGACATCACCTTCTAATTTTATTTTTTAACTTGACATCTTTTCTCGTGCATATTTCTCCTTTGTAGTACTTCTATGTTTTCTTGGGCTGATGTATGATACATCTTTCTATATATCAGCCCCATGTATCTATATTGTGCTTAATTGGATGAGGTGTGATCACTTGACCTCTTGGGTGAAGTGATTTCTCCATTTTATGTGTTGCATTCACCTTTCTTCTTCCATGTCTTGCTCTTTTGTCCTCTTATTTGTTCAACATCAATCTTTTCTTTTCCTTTATTATCTTTAGTCTTTGGTGCTTTTGTCTTTGTAGGATAGCTTTTGCTAATGTGACTAGTCTTCAAGCAACTAAAACATGTAGTTTGGTTTAGCCACCTGCTGTAACTTCCCTTGAAATGTGTCCTTATGCAATTTTTAGGAATGTGTCCCTACTCTTGACAATAGTGACAGCTATACCTGGTATTGTAGTCCCAATTGTAGTGATGTGGATGATTGATTCCTCTTGCAAGCTAACTAGGTATCCACATAGGCTTTGATCTACATTCAATGCTCTATGTCCATACTTTTTAAAGTTGTAGTAGTTACCTTCAAATCTTTACATCCTCATGCTCTTGGTTCTACAATCTTGTGTTGAATGTCCTTCCTTTTGCATTTGTGACAAAATTTTGCATTTGTAGGCTTATCATGCTAATGACTATTCTTTCTTTTGCACACATTAGAGGTATGTCCTTTTTTACCACAGAAATAACAAGTAGGTTTAGGGTTCTTAATTTTGTTGCTTCTTTCTTCTACAACCTTGGATGATTCTCCTTGTTCAATGCTAATGTGGCCAAGTCTTGAAGTATCATTACTAGCCCTTGGTGATTTCAGCAATTGCTCAAAGTACTTGATGGCCTCATTTGACTTGTTGTAACTTTTTTCTATTTACTTTTCTCTCTTCAATTCATTCTACAATTGTTCATTCTGCATCTTCAAGGTGGATATCTCAATGTCCTTCATGTTTAGCTCATGATGAACATTCATCATCTGGTTTAAGGTGTCCAACTACATGTTTGAGATATTTTCAAATTCAATTGTCTTCTCTTCTAACCTATTGGTGAGATTTTTCTTGTCATCTTCTATCATGGCCTTGTCTTCAATAGCTCTTTTCTTTTGTTTAGTAATCTCACATAGCATTATGGCTTGTGATTCTTGTTCCATCTTAAGAGATCTTATCTCTTCTAGTTGAGCCCTATTTTTTTCCATTAATTCTGCTATTGCTACATCAGATTCCTTGGAATCTCCATTGGAAAAATCTTGTGTGTTTTCAATCTCCTTGTAGTGTATGTCATTTTCAGCTATGGCTATTTCCTTCCTTTTTTTTAAGGACTTTTTTAGTTCCTCACTGGCTTCCTCTACTTTATGTAGAGCTAGTTGCACATCAATCACCTGATTATCAATGATCTTCCCAAGTTTGAAGACTTCCATATTCTGACCTTTTTCTTCAAGCTAATAGGCTTCTCCTTATGAGAACTAGAGCTCTAATACCAATTTTTGGAATGTTCAAATGGGAAGAGTACTTCTAAGAGGGGGGGTGTGAATCAGAAGTACCAACTTTTATCATTTTAAGTCATCATTAACATATAACTAAAAATAAATTGCATGCATGTAAACATATAAAAAAACATGAAATGAAAGCATGCATCGACACATAACACAAAGATTTGGTAACCCAAAAACCCTCCAGGAATAAGAAGGTAAAACTGGGGTAGGGATGACAACCACAAAAATCACTGCAGCAATCAATGTTCAACCACTTCTGATGGTCTGCCATGTGAAAGGCCTGCCCTATTAAAGGCTTTAGACTATGTCAACAGTGACCTAGTTAAAGGATTTACAAATACTTACATGAAGTGTCACCATGTTAAAGGATTTACAATAGGTTGTTAAACCCACCTAATACATAGGATTTTCAAGACCTTCTCCAAAGGTTCTCCTACCTAGCTGTTAAGCTAACCTATCAACATAGGATTTTAACCTCTAACACAATTGTGAGAAAGTATTAGAACATTTGACTTGATTGAATGCAATCTCAAATTGTTAGATTCAAGTACTAGATCTCCTCTTCTCATTCTGATCCTTGCTTGATCTGATCTTTGTATGTGTTCCTTGTCTCTTGTATGTTCCTTGTCTCTTGCACTACTCTGATCAACTTGATATGAAATTTTTGCTCTGCTCCACTAAGTCTTTCCTTCTTCTTACTAAAATTTGGCTATAATTACACTATTCTCTTCCACACATGCAATGATGTATTCAACCTCCTTATAAAGAATGTGAAGACTTAGGGTTAGGTATGGATCTACAATCCATATTAAATCTCAAATTCTTGCTCAAATCCTTCAATTTTCTTCATTGGTTGCATGCCTTCTCCATTTTTCTAATTGGTTGAATGCAGATTGCATAGGGAATGTAAATTATTTTTCCTTATCCTTTTTCTCCTTCAAAATTTCTCTAGGTCAACTCCAAAAATAGTTTACATCTTAGTTTGTGAAAGCACAAACTTTTATGTTGATACTAAGTTACTTAGCACTCATTACATTATTGATGCTCAGCATGAACTAATTCTTGGATTTCTCAACATCTATTACTTTCCTATTTCACTCAGCACCTGTTAAACATTGTATTGCTCAGCATATGTATGTTTTGTATTGCTTGTTACATGTGTGTTATGTATTTCTCGACACATGTATGTTCTTTATTGATCAACATATGAACATTTCCTGGATTACTCAGCACATACTACTTTTAGACTTGCTCGACACCTATTGAAATTCTTGCTCGGCATACATTGTGTACTCAGCATATATAGTGAAAATGGTTAAGTGTGTTGACACTCAACTATCAAGACTATTCTTTTAACCAACAAGTTCATCAACATCAAGCTTACCATTATAATCAAAATGATTGAGATGTGGATTAGCATTCACCCTTGTTAATTCTCTCAAAAAGTCACCCTTTTCAAGATCAAGAACATTCTCCTCAATTTCAATATTTTTATCTTTACTAACATCCTCAATATTTCTTCCTCTTCTATGGACTATCTCAATAGTTTTAATTCAAGCTACAAATTTTCTCACTATATCCTTTACATTTGGATCCTCATTTCCTATTGCATGAACATCTTTGTAATCCTCTACAAGATATGTGTGAATAAAATTTTTGCAATCCTATAACTAATCCTATTATACTTTCATAAGATTGTGACCCTCTACAAGTTATAGGTCAGATTTAAGACTTTTCACAGTAAAAAAATATTAACCAAGACTTACAACACAAATTAAACTCACTTAAATTCTACAAGGAACTCAACCTTCTCTCTAATACCACCTAAAAATGGCAAGGATGGACATATCCCCAGAGGAGATTACAACCAAGAATCACAAGTAAACATGAGGAAGAAATGACAATAAGGAGCTAAGTAAATAACATATTTAATTTATTCTATATAGATCCAATGGCAATTTTCCTACAAATATGTCAAGAAACATGCCTACCTGATTACAAGCATATAACCATAGACTAAACCAATGTGTGATCACAATGTGCATAAGAGATTTTCAAAAAAAATTGATTTTACTTGTAAGTCAATCTATGTTCTTCTACTAAGTTTCATCAAAGATATTACATATATATCCATCATGGCATGTAGGTTGACTCAAAGAATCACATCTTCCAATAACAAGAAACATATTATGATAAATAGATTAGACCCAAAGATAAGATCAATGATCAAGAAACCAAGCACATAGAGATCTACAATCCAAGATATAGGTCTTTGCATGATCAAAGAATCATCACAAAGAACCACAAACCATCATGCATAAGAACAAAGTATCGCACAACAAAAATCCACCAAATGGTCAAGGTATCAATGAAGAATAGATTGCCCAAGAGAAAAATAATGGTGACTCATCAAGGAGGAATCAATATGATGTGTGATCATAGAGTAATTATCCAAAATAGGTCCTCTCAAATATATCAACATCACACATGCTAAAATGTGTGATCAAAGAACTACACACAAAAAAATAAGCTTGCAAATAAGAATAGGAAAGAAAAAACAAAACAAAATGATGCAAGAGTGAAAAGAACCAAAGATTCTCCCACATCAATCTAGTATAGAAAGTTTGAGAAAAGAGAGTCTAAGATTTGATGGTCCAACTTATCTAATATAAAAGAGTCATGTGACTACCTACCTGATGTGCATGGGAGATCAGTATTGGAATATTACACTTGAAAAAGGCTATTTTCTATAATATGATTTAACAAAAGCTACTACAACATATACGATGAAATTCAAGGAGAACATGTTGGCTAGGGAAGTAATTAGTAGTGCTTTGCTTGATAATGAATATTCACATCTCTATGGATGTAAAAACTATAATGAGGTATGGACTAAATTGAGAAGTACTTATGAAGGTAATAAATATGTTAATCAAGGTAAGTTATAGGGATAGAAAGGAAAATATAAAGATTTAAGGATTAGGAAAAATGAGACATTTACATCATGTATATAGAAGATAAGTGATCTAGTTTGTTCAATTGGATGCACTAGAGGAACTTTGGTTGGAGAATAATTTATTGACAATACTTTGAAATCTTTACCAAACTATTACAATTAGAAAGTTCACATTATGTAAAAATTGATAACAATCAAGAAGATAGCTAGAGAAGCATGTTGGTGTTAGAATAGTTTTGACATTTGAGTGTCAACACACTTAATCACTTCTTACATTGAAGCTGAGTACACTATGTATGTCGAACCATAGTGTGTGTCAAGCCAGTATTTCAATAGGTTTTGAGTGACTTCAAGTGTCGAGCATTATATGTGTCGATTGATATGTAAGTGTCGAGTCACAATTGATGTCGAGCAAGTCAGAATGCTTCATATGCTGAGTGAGTCAAAACTATACAAGTATCGAGCAAGACAAAATGTAATAGGTATCGAGCAAACTAGGATAGTGTATGTGTCAAGCACAAGTAGTCTAGTATGTGTCGAGTAACACAGAACCAACATATGAGTTTGTGCCCTCAAAAACTTAGATGTAAACCATTTTTGGAGCCAACATATAAGGATTTTGAAGGAGAAAAAGGATAAGAAAACATATTTTACATTTCCTATGCGATCAGCATGCAGCCAATCAAAAAAATGGAGAACACACGCAACCAATGAGAAAAATGCAAGGAATAAGCGAGAACTTAAGATTCAATATGGATCGTAGATCCATACCTAACCCTAAGTCTTCACAATCTTCAAAAGGAGGATGAAAAACCCATTGCATGTGTGGAAAAGAATAGTGTATGGGTAAACTATAATGAAATTCAGAGTGAAATGTTGAAGACTTAGAGGAACAGAGTAGCAATTACATATCTAGTTGATTAGAACAGAACAAAGGAAGGGACACAATCAGATATTAGATCTCAAAGGATCAAGATTAGAATGAGCAGATCAAGTACTTGAAATCAGCAATTGGAGATTGTGAACAATTAGGTCAAAGGTTTCTAATACTCTCTAGCTATTGTATTAGATAGTGAAAATCCTATGTTGATAGGTTAGCTTATTAGCTACTTTGTAGATCCTTTAAAGAGGTGACTAAATCCTTTAATAGGGTGACACTTCATGTAAAGTGTTTGTAAATCCTCTAACCATGTCACTATTGGCATAGTGTAAAGCCTTTAACAGGGCAATCCTTTCATAGGGCAGACCATTAGAAGTGGTCAAACAATTATTGTTGTAGTAATTTTTTTGGGTATCATCCCCACCCTAGTTTTACCTTCTTATTCTTGGAGGGTTTCTGGGTTACCAAATCATGTGTTTTGTGTGTTATGTGCATGTGTTTTCTTCAAACTTGAGAAGATCATAGACAATCTAGTGATTGATGTGCATCTTGCTCTACATAAATTGGAAGAAGCCAGAGAAGCATTGAAAAAGTCCTTGAAAAGAAGGAAGGATATAGCCATAGCTGAAAATGAAATACACTACAAGGAGATTGATACCACACACAAATATTTTCAAATGGAGATTCCAAGGAATTTGATGTAGAAATAGCAGAACTGATGGAGAAAAATAGAGCACAAGATGAAGAAATTAGAATACTCAAGCTTGAACAAGAATCACAAGCCATAACATTTTGTGAAGTGATTAAACAAAAGAAGAAATCCATTGAAGACAAGGCCATGATAGAAGATGACAAGAGAAATCTTACCAATAGACTAGAGGAGAAGACAATTAAGTTTGAAAGAATCTCAAACATGTAGTTGGACACCTTAAGCCAAATGATGAATGCTCATCATGAACTGAACATGAAGGACATTAAGATCTCCACTCTAAGAATACAAAATGAGAAATTGTAGAATTAATTGAAAAGAGAGAAGGAGATAGCATAAAGCTTCAAAAAACTCAATGAAGCTATCAAGTACTTTGAAAAACTTCTAAAATCACCAAGGGATAGTAATGATACTTCAGGACTTGGTTACAGCAGCACTGAACAAGGAGAATCATCCAAGACTACACAAGAAAGGAGTAACAAAGGAAATAAAACTAAACCTACTTGTCATTTTTGTGGTAAAAAGGGACATACCTCTAATGTATGAAGGAGCAAGAATAGTCATCATCATGATAAGCCTAAAAGTGCAAGATTTTGTCACAAGTGTAAAAAGGAAGGACATCAAGCACATGAATTCAAAACCAAGACCATAAGGACACCAAGATTTGAAGGTCACTGCTACAACTACTAAAAAATATGGACATAGAGCATTTGTATGCAAATCAAAGCCTATGTGGACACTTAATCAACCTGCAAGAGGAAACAACCATGGTCATCACTACAACTAGGATTACAACACCAGGTATAGCTATCACTATTGTCAGGAGTATGGGCACATTCATGAAAATTTCATAAGGACACATTTTAGAGGGAATTATAGCAGATGGTTAAGTCAAACTACATGTTTATTTTGCTTGAAGACTAGACATATCAGCAAGAACTACCCAACAAAGTCAAAAGCACCCAAGATAGAAGTCAACAAAGGAAAAGAGAAGGTTGATGTTGAACAAATAAGAGGGCAAATGAACAAGACTTGGAAAAAGAAAGATGAGTGTAGCACATCAAATGGAGAGATCACTTCACCCAAGAGGTCAAGTGATCACACTTCATCCAACTAAGTGAAAGAAAGGTGTATGGGATTGATATACAAAGTTATATCATACATCAATTCCAAGAAAAAGAAGAAATGCAAGGAAGAAATCTACATGAGCAAAGATGCCAAGTCAAAATTTGAAGTTTTTGCAAATACTGTCAAACTGTCCTCAGATGCTGAGTAAAGCTCCAATGGATGTCAAGTTTCTAATAGCAATTGAGCTAATAGTTAAAGTCGAGTGAAGTAGAAGTATAGTGGAAGTCAAGTAAATGAATTAAAATGGGAGCCAAGTCATGTTGAACCCTTCAAGTGCCAAGCTTATAGTTGTATGCACTAAGCATTTAATGCTAGGTCTTGATAGGTATAAAGTTGAATTTTGATCATTTTCATGCCATTCAAACATAGATAAAAGATGAGAAGAGTGAAGAAGCGATCATACAACAACCTTGAAGCCATTTGCATCGATCTCAACAATAATTCAACATACATTTTAGCAATCTAAGGTATTTATCAAGTGTCAAGCTACACAAAGTTAACGTTTTTAATACATTTCAACCCTAGTTCAATAAAATGGCTTCTAGTTCAAGAAACTCCAAAGGAAAGGAAGTTCATGAGGTTCAATTAGTTAGCAACGAGGTCAAACAACTTGAGTTCAAACCCATCCTAAGGTTGCGTATAAAAATTATCCAGTCGATGCTTTAGTTGTTATGCCATCCAAAGTAGTCATGGTGCAAGATGTGAGAAAGTGTTATAACTGCAAGATAGGTGTAGTAGGTGATCTAGAGATATTCCAAGCCTATGATAAACTATGCGAGAACAAGATTTTGAAGGATGAATTCCAAATAGTTGAAAAAAGGGTTTGACCAATGCCATAGTGTACCCTATAGGATTCAAAACTGAATGGATAAGGATTATTTTGAGTAGAATTCACAATGGATGTTTATGGCTAGAAACAAAAGTAGTAAAGATCACAAAAAGGATAGTACATGGGGTTACAGGTTTCCCAACCATAGATCAGCCTAAGACCCTGTGTAGTGATTCCAAAGAAATCATTTAAAAGAATACTGGAGCTAAATGGAATAAGAGGGGTATGACTATTGATACTGTCACTAATCCTCGTCTAGATTTTGTTGTAAGAGTAATATCCCACAAATTCTATAAATCCAATAGATTGAATAGTGTGCCATGCATAGCAATTGATGTAGCCTACAAATTGGAGAAGAAAGATCACACTATGATCTATTAGAACTTATGTTGCAGGAAATAAATGAAAACCTAGGTGCAATAAGGAGATCAAAAGGTGCTCAATGCAAATTTGGTTCAGTTCTTATGTTTTTATTCTTTTATGTTAAGGAAGAGTTTCCTTCGATAAGAAAGGTGAATTGGAACCCTAAAAAAATTGCAATTACACAAATCAATGAGTTCATTGATAAGATGGATGACAACTTTAAGGCCCAAATGACAAGTTATTTTGAGGATTTTAAGAAATCCATGAAGCAAAGGGTGAGAATACCAGTTTCTCTAGTTGAAAAACACATCAATGACATATGTTTTTTGGTTGACATTGATTATACCTACATCCAGGTAGCAATACCAAGAGTAAGATGGCTAAGGCCATTCAGATATGAACTTGATATAGATGAAGCCTTAGCAATAGTCACAGCATTGCTTGTAGAAAAGATAGACAAGAAGGTTCCTCACTTTGGAACATATGATGTTGTCAAATGAAAGGTTGAAACTAAATTAATGATAGCCACTATTATCAAGAAGAAAGATAAACTAGTAAAGAAGATAAAGAAGAAATTTGGAGCAAGTATTGAAGGAGAAGCAAATGGTGGTGAAGAAGAAGAAGTAGAAGGAGAAAGTGAAGAAGAAGAAGAGCAAGGGCAAGGTCCAATAGAGTTGACTCAAGGTTTAGGAGAAGACAAGGAGGAATTTTTCAAGGAAGAAGAAGCCAAGGAAGCACCTACACCTGTCAAGAAAAAGAAGAGAAAGGCTAAAACTCAGCCTCTAGCTTAGCCCAAACCCAAGAAGGTCACTAAGCTAGCTCAAGCTAAGCCAGCTCCAACAACAAGGGCTACTACAAGAGCATCCACATAAAAGGCCAAGGAACAATCAAAAGACAAGAAGAAGGCTAGTGAATAGCCTATTGAAGAGCCAAAGAAGAGAAAAAAGTATGTGGCATAGCCAGATATAGATGATGAAGAAAGAACAAAATCAAAGGATATCAACCATTTAAGAGGGTAAGTCATCCTCCAAAGTCTATAATTGATAAACTTTGTGAAAAGATTAGGAATGTATATATAAATGATTTAAAGACTCTTGATTTTAATAAGCTCATCAGAGAAGAGAAAAATAAAGTAGAGGAATCTATGTATGCCATGATGGCAGAATTCAAAAACACACCTCTAGAACTTGACAATACCATGCCGAAGGAATTGTATGAGATAGTTAAAAATAAATGGCATTATTGTCTGAAAATGGAAAAGGAGATTAGAGAATCTACTTTAGCCCAAGTAAAGCTTGACATAACAAAGGGTCAAATAACAAAGGCAAATAGGAAACATGGTGGAAATTTTGCACCTAAGTATAGAGCCTTTAGCATCCTACAAAACAAAATTGAGGATGTAGTAAATAAATCCACACAATTGTGGAAAACAATTTATAAGATAACTGATGATAAGGAAGAGGAAGTAAATAAGGTAGAGACCAGTGCCAAGGAAAAGATAGAGGAAAATAAAATTGAAGAGAACAAAGGAGAGGAAGCAACAGCAAGAGCTGAAGAAGAAAAGAAGAAAGAGGAGGAAGATAAGAAAGTTGAGGAGGATAAAGAAAAAGGTGAGGAGGAAGGAACACAAAAAGAAACTATGGCAATAGCTGAATAGTGGCAAGAAGAGGAGCAAAGTGTGCAAGACACACAAATGCCACCTCCTAGCCCTCCTCATGTAACCATCACACCTGTAGACACAATAATCATTAAGGATGTTCCTAACAATTCAGCTCAAAACATCAATCCCCTAACTATAGAGGATCTCTCTAAGGTCCTTCACCAATCGACTCTATAGGAATAGTTATGCACAATTCCTATATTGGTGAGTGTAGATGAACTACAAAAGGTAGTAGTAGAACCACAAAGAGAAAAGGTGAAACCAAAGGAAACACCTTTCACCTATACAGCTACTAGCACCAAAAATTTGATGATTCCACCACCTCCAGCAGTAGATAATACATTATAGGAGCCAAGTACAGAGGAATGAAAATCTAATGAGAAGGAGGATACCTCAAAAGAAAAGGAGTAGGCTACTATCCAAACATTGGTAGAACTACCAAAGACTAGCACTCCCACAAAGACCCTTAAAAAGCCAAGCACGGAAGCCATTCCTTTGCAAATTTCATCTCCAAGCTTGAGCTCAACCAGAGTGGCTAGGGTACTTCACTATGGAGACCCTGAATTAGATGAAGACATAGTAATACTTGCCTATGATTCCAAGACCATCACCATGGCTTAGATCACAGAAATGCAAGATGCATTAGACAGAAGGAAGAGGCAGGAAATACTCAAAAAAGAGTACAAAACATAAGCAAGCACTACTTGAGGTAAAGGACCTCTTTATGGATGCATTCAGCTTGCAATCACTAGATGAAGCAAAGCCCATAATAGAACAACTATCTGATATAGTTGACCAAGTGACTAGTGAAGACCAGGACACCAATGTTAAACTTATGGAATGGTCTGAGAGAAAATTTTATCAAGTGGTATAGCACTTGAACAAGTAGAGTTGGCCCAAGAAAATTGACAAGGTCAAAGCTGTACTTGAGAACACTTTCTCATTGTATAAGAAGTTGTGTGATTTTTCCAACTTCACACAAGAAAAAAATCAAAGGATAATGAGCTTGGAAAGAAATTTGAATATTTCTAGCATGCAACTACCAAAAGATCTAGCTCAAAGTGAGAAGCATTTTGCACAATCGCTTCACACTCAAAGGGAGTTAGTTGTACTCACAGCAGAGGAAGCCAATATAAAGGCTAAATTGATGCAAATTCAATCCTTTATCACCCCACATTTAGAAGTCCTCCACAAGAAACAAGTCTATGTTGAAACTATTTTAAAGAAAGACCCAAATCTTTCTACATTAGATGGACTTGTACATCTTACTAAAAAGACTACCATCCAACACAAGTCACTTGACATTGCTTTGGAGAATTGGGATGCAGCTCTGAAAATGATAATGGAGGTAAATAGTAATTTTTTTGTTAAGTATGGTATTACTCCTTAGAACCATTTGACATAAGTGTCAAAAAGGGGGAGATATAAGGAAGATAGGGGGAGAAATAATAGTAAGGAAAATATATCTAGGGGAGAAATACTAAATTGTGATTACATTCTTTCATAGGGAGAAATAATGTTTTGGGGGAGATATGAATAAAATAGCACACAGGTATAGATTATAGATACAGGGAAAAGGAAAAAGAGTATCAGGCACATTCAACATAGAATTTTGGTTGCAAGAATGTCAAGGCACAATTAGCTCAGGGGGAGTTATAAGGTATTTTGAACAAATTTTGAAAAAAAATTGAAATTTTGTGGATAAGGTACTCATAAGGATAGATTAGTAATTTTTAGTTAAGTTTTTTTTACACTCATGTCAAAAGGGGAGATTTTTGGTCTTAGAATAGTTTTGGCATTTGAGTGTCAACACACTTAATCACTTCTTACATTGAAGTCGAGTACAATATGTATGTTGAGTCACAGTGTGTGCCAAGCTAGTATTTCAATAGGTGCCAAGTGACTTCAGGTGTCAAGAATTATATAAGTGTCGAGTGATATGTAAGTGTCGAGTCGAGCAAATTATAATGCTTCATACGCTGAGTGAGTCAAAACTATACATACGTCAAGCAAGATAGAATGTAATAGGTGCCGAGAAAACTAGGATAGTGTATGTGTTGAGAACCAGTAGTCCAATATGTGCCAAGTAATGCAGAATCAACATATGAGTTTTTGCTCTCAAAAACTCAGATGTAAACTATTTTTGGAGCCAACATAGAAGGATTTTGAAGGAGAAAAAGGATAAGAACGAATATTTTACATTTCATATGTGATCAGCATGCAGCCAATCATAAAAATGGAGAAGGCATGTAACCAATGAGAAAAATGAAAGGAATAAGTGAGAACTTAAGATTCAATATGGATAATAGATCCATACCTAACCCTAAGTCTTCATAAAAACCCCATTCGATGTATGGAAGAGAATAGTGTATGGGTAAACTATAGTGAAATTCAAAGTGAAGTGTGAAAGACTTAGAGGAATAGAGCAGCAATTATATATCTAGTTGATTAGAATAGAACAAAGGAAGTGACATGATCAAATATCAAATCTTAGAGGATCAAGATCAGAAGGAGCAGATCAAGTGCCTAAAATCAACAATTGGAGATTGTGAACAATCAAGTCAAAGGTTTCTTATACTCTTTAGCCATTGTATGATGGGGATACAACCCAAGCACAGAATGGATGCAATAGGAAAGGGAAAATTTTATTAACTATGAAAATATGCTAGTACACTTAGTGTAGAGAAACAAACTCCAAAGATGCTCTATGGGCTTACAATAGCATAAATCTGGAGATAAATTCTTCTCCCAGTACCTTCTCTCAAACTCCACTCTAAACTACCTTTTACAATGCCAGAAATGTCCTTAAATAGACCCTAGAGGGTTAAGGATTAGGAATACATTCTAGAAATGTCTAGTTGGCATCCACCAACAAAATAGAAGGCTCCAAAAGTTGCATTAGAAGTCAGCACAAGATTAGAAGAATCCAAAAATGGTAACCAAACTTTTGGGAGGCATAACTTTTGAACCATAGCTCCGATTAATGAATCATTTACATTTTTGAAAAGCTCTCAAAGCACTCTATAGCCCTATGGACAAGCTTTTCTCATCCCCCATTTTTTGGACCTATTTGATGTCATTTAATGCCCCTAACCTGACTTTGAAGCATTCTTAGGATGTCTCCAAAAACTAAAAAATTGTGATAACTTTCAAACCATGGGGCCTTTTGACCTGATTCTTTTTCTGGAATGCTCTAAATTACAATGACAATCATTTGACCAATTTACACCTTCTAGTTCATGAAAATGATGGCTCAATTATATACTCTCTTTTTTGGCATTTTTACGTATTCCAAGGTGATTAAAAACTCTAACCCAGAACACTAATAGTGGAATTGTGAGAGTTGGAACCTTTATTTGACCCAAATTGATATCCAGAAATGAAAACACATGAAATAGAAACTAAGTCTAAGTACATTTTTTTGGATGACACAGGATTGCCCTTATACCTTTGGATGCTCCTGCATCATTGTATTAGATAGTGAAAATCCTATGTTGATAGGTTAGCTTAACAGCTACTTTGTAGATCCTTTGAAGAGGTGACTAAATCTTTTAACAGGGTGACACTTCATGTAAACTATTTGTAAATCCTCTAACTAGGTCACTATTGACACAATGTAAAGCCTTTAATAGGACAGGCCTTTCACAGGGTAGACCATCAGAAGTGTTCAAACAATTATTTTTGTAATAATTTTTGTGGGTATCATCCCCACCCCAGTTTTACCTTCTTATTCACAGAGGGTTTCTAGGTTACCAAATTTGGTGTCATTTGTGTTATGTGCATGTGTTTGCTTTATGTTCACTTAATATGTTTACATGCATGCATCTTAATTTCAGTTATTTTATTTAAAGGATTAAAAAGGTTAAAAGTGCGGTACTTTTGATTCACCCACCCCCCCTCTCAAAATTACTCTTCCCATTTTGAACATTCCAAAAAAGCATTGAGTGGAAGAATGTGCATATGAGATGAGTACCCTTGACAAGGAATTATTGAAAGTGGAGACTACATTCAAATCTATACATAGTAAGGAGACAAGATTAATTGAAAATAAGAACTCTTTCACTAAAAATAATGACAGAAGAATGGTTAAGTATGATGACTATGTGCATTCATAACGTTCTACTAGATTAGGTAGGTATACTAAAGATTGG
This sequence comes from Cupressus sempervirens, assembly GCA_028749045.1. NCBI lineage: Eukaryota > Viridiplantae > Streptophyta > Pinopsida > Cupressales > Cupressaceae > Cupressus > Cupressus sempervirens. The sequence goes on along the minus strand of CM053784.1, from coordinate 2,767,184 downwards.
GAAGAGATTAAGAAAGAAGAAAGAATGATGGATGAGTTGGAAGCCATAATTCCAAAATAACTACCTAAAGGATCTTAGTAAGTAAAAAAGAAAAGTACCTTTGAAATTCTTTGATCATAATAAGGTTGGTCATATTGCATCTAGATGATCAGATAAAGTTAGAGAACATAAATTCAAAGAAAATATAAGAAATATAGACATAACAAACATAGAAGTTATTATGCTACCGATGAAGGTGTAACTAATAATGAAGCTATTTCTAATGAGGAATAATTTATTTTCATTTCTATTAAAGAGGAAAGTATTAATGAAGAGAGATATTTAGCTTAACATGTTGAAAAAAGAAAGGAATGGGTAATTCACATCATATTGTTGGAAGCTACAATTGGAACAATTCTTTTATTGTCATCAATGTCAAACCTTATTGGTAAGATAGTTGCTACCTAGGTAGAGTGTCATATCTAGATGATTGATGAAGAGGATTTGAAAAGAGGAGATAACAAGAAGACTTAGTGGAAAGGTTGAGTTATGTGGAACTACAATGGGCACTCAATCAAATGGACTTTGACAATATCATGATTTGTTCAATCATTACACTAAGTGAAGAAGATAGTTGAATTGAGGCCTAGAAGGAATGATCAAAGATAGGCTAAAAGTATAAGCTTGACCAAGAAAAATAGCATAAGATTAAGGAACTTGTAGTTTTATCCAAGTGGCAATTTAAGATGAGAAGAAGGTAGTGTTGACCAAGCATTAGCAAAAGACCAAGTAAAGGTGGTGAGTGTTGAGAAGAATAATTAGTATTGATTGAGTCATTTGGTGATGACCAAGCAGAAGAACACAGTGATTTTTTAGTGTCACCATTTGATAGTTTGTGAGAAAATCTTGATTTCTAGCCAATATAGTTGAATTTTTGGGATATGTAAAACATGTTGAATATACAGATGGATTACTTGGAGAATTTAATGCACAATAAAGTATGTCTATGTGCCCCTAGGCATGGATTCAATGAGAATTTTTAAGAAGTGCATGTTGACACAAAATTCTACACCCATGCCCAGCATTTCATCCCTAGGTGACCTTGTGAAACATGGAATAAACCTCCAAGTGTGGGACTTGTACTCTAAGGTTGAATCTTTGGAGAAGTGATGCAAATAGGAGGGCTAGATCCATCAAAATCTACATATATACTTTATATTGTCTTAAAAGACATTGAATATAGAGGCTCACCACCTATTCTCATTCTGAAATAATAACATTGTTTTACTTGATACAATGATATCAATCTTGATAAAAAACTCACCAACCCTTACATTTCAAATATCCACAAACCTTCTCATATCAATCCATCCAATAATTTTAAACATAGAAGAAATAAACACCTAAAATCTTTGACCTGAATACATAATGAAACTTAATAATAATAAAGATTCCAAGCTAAACCAAACTATATATATTGTGGCTATTGGATTCATAACTAACTTTTATCTTTTCCCAAACTATGTTGTCACCTTTCCATAGTTAGATGTATTCATGAAATAACAAAGAAACCTTATGTTTCTTCCCGCAATGCTCTCGGGTTTCTTTAACTTTACATCTACTTGATCTAATGGACCACCACCTTTAATTGTCCATAATCCACCATTTTCGAACTATATTCCTTCCTTCATGTCACTCCTCTTCCTCTTATTTGACTTGTTGTGTAGAGCCACCACCCTTGTCTTCCTTTGGTGGATATCATTTTTCCACCATAGTCCTAGGGTTCATTGTGATCTAGGTGTTTGGATATGACTTCATGTTCACAAAGCCACCACATTTCAAACATAAAGGTGTTTGTAAATCACCAAGAGACATTGGGTACCAGTACTGATACCACCACCTTTTACCTTGTTATCAGCCAAGGGTCTTACTGATGGATTCTGCCATCTACCTAACATGTATGTCATAGTTCTTGAAGACTATTATGGATTTCAAATCCATTCTAGAACCTATACTTGGCTTTAAAACCATTGTTTCCTTCATTCCAAATCTATGAACTTGAATTTGCATAAGGAATTAACATTATTGATAGAGGTATTTGAAATTAAAACACCATAAGATATAAACATAGGTAAAATAACAAGAATTGATAGAGATGTGATTTAGAAATAGATACTTATACAAATCTTTACTCACCTGCATATTTACATAGCATGGCTCTTTGGCTAAGGCAAGAGAGCTGAGTATTCTCCACTTTCTTGCATGCCAAGAAAGATAACTATCTTTTTAACTCCCTATCTCCTCCTATCAATTACAATGGTGCCTATTTAAAGCACAAGTTTCTTGGGTAATTATCAAACTTCCCATCCAACTAATTACATTTAATATGTAATACAATTGATTATGACATCTATCCCATGTAATTTAATATTTAAGGTATTCCAAAGAATACATGATTGTTAAATAACTAAACCATTACAATATACTTCCTGACACTAGACAATGATTTTAGTGGGATTCTAAAGTGGCTTGAAATATTAAATTTGAGAATGGAGGTGGTGCTCCTATACCATACTTCTAAGCTTCAAAATCTTCCATGTCCACATGGAAATACATTGGTGAGAATCTGGTATCTTCACCTCTACATTACCACTAGATCAATGCCTCCTCTACTTTCTTATCTCTTTCAATTGTGACTCCTATCCATGGAGTTTATACTAGTCACCTTTAATGGTGCTTTAGCTATCTGTACAATAAACTTATCCATACCGCCTCTGTCACTCACCTAGGAGTTCTATCATGCCTCTCTCCTGAAGACTTTTGGTAACACACAAGACCAATCACTAGCCATTGGATCATTTCTCATGACCCTCATGTTAGACATTCACATCCACTAATTCCAACTAAGTGAACCAGCACCCACCTATAACCAAAACTTCAAAACAAGAATCTAAAATACACCCAACATATGATTAGGTCCTTGTGTAAATCCTTGCACTCTCAAGAGCTTCTAGCTCTAATACCACTTGACATAGAGAGGAGGGCTAGATCCATCAAAATTTTCATATATACTTGATATTATCTTAAAAGACATTGAATACAGAGGCTCGCCATCTTTTCTCATTCTGAAACAATAACATTGTTTTACTTGATACAATGATATCAATCTTGATAATAAACTTACCAACCCCTACATTTCAAATTTCCACAAACCTTCTTCTATCAAGCCATCCAATAACTTTAAACATTGAAGAAATACACACCCAAAATCTTCAATCTGAATACGTTCATGAATACATAATGAAACTTAATAATAATAAAGATTCCAAGCTAAACCAAACTATATGTATTGTGCCTATTGGATCCATAATTAACTTTTCTCTTTTCTCACACCATGTTGCCACCTTTCCACAATTAGACATATTCATGAAATAACAAAGAAATCTTATGTTTCTTACCTCAATGCTCTCGGGTTTCTTTAACTTTGCATCTACTTGATCTAACAGACCACCACCTTTGTCCATAATCCACCATTATCAAACTATGTTCCTTCCTTTATGCCACTCCTCTTCCTCTTATTCAACTTTGTTTGTAGAGCCACCACCCTTATCTTCCTTTGGTGAATATTGGTTTTCCACCATAGTCCCGAGGTTAATTTTGATCTAGGTGTTTGGATATGACTCCATGTTCACAAAACCACCACCATTCAAACACAAACATTTTTGCAGATCACCAAGAGACATTGGGTACCAATATTGATACCACCACCTTTTACCTTATTATCAGCCAAGGGTCTTAATGATGGATTTTTCCATCTACCTAACATGTATGCCACGGTTCTTGAAAATTGTTATGGATTTCAAATCCATTCTAGAACCTGTACTCAGCTTTAAAACCATTGCTTCCTTCATTCCAAATCTATGAACTTGAATTTGCATAAGGAATTCACATTATTGATAGAGGTATTTGAAATTAAAAAACCATAAGATATAAACATAGGTAAAATAATAAGAATCAATTGAGATGGGATTTAGAAATAGATACTTCTACAAATCTTTACTCATCTGCAGATTTACATAGCATGCCTCTCTCACTAAGGCTAGAGAGCTGAGTCTTCTCCACTTTCTTGTACACCAAGAAAGATAACTATCTTTTTAATTCCCTATCTCATCCTATTGGTTACAATGGTGCCCATTTAAAAAACAAGTTTCTTGGGTAGTTATCAAACTTCCCATCCAACTAATATATGTAATACAATTGATTATGACATCTATCCCTTGTAATTCAATAATTAGGGTATTCCCAAGAATACATGATTGTTAAATGACTTAACCATTAAAATATACTTCCTGACACTAGACAATGATTTTAATGGGATTCTAAAGTAGTTTTAAATATTAAATCAAAGAATGGAGGTCTTGCTCCTGCACCAAAAAGGTTAGATTCCTTACAATTAGGATGTGTCTACACTAGAAGTTGGTAGGAAAAGGAACAGAGAATGCACAAAAGTAAATTGTTGAACTGAAATGGGGTGATGCACTGGATTGAGCTATGGTTACAACCTCTACCTATTAATACACATAACACAAATAAAATATCCAAACATATACATTTTCTAACCTTGTTCCATCCCAAATACATACATGAAGGTTATAACTTAAAAGATGTTGTAGGAAAAACTATTCACAAGATAACAACTACCAGTTGAGCAACACAACATGTAAGATAAGATTAGAGACAAGAATCACCCAACACAAGGCAAAAATATGCAAAATATTGCTAAATTTAGGAAAAGGTAAAACAGTAGATTTCATTAATGCATGGTAAAAAAAGAAATTATAGATGTAAAGCATAAGCAGATGCAAGAGAATCAAAGAAGAACCCAAAAAATTAATTACCAACTTGTCTTTATAAATTAAACATAACTTAGATGTTTTTCTTGAAGCTCAAACCCCAGCAATTGGAGTTAAAATTGCAGAGAGCAATAAATGAGAATCAGAAAGAAATGTGATCATGAAGTGGAACTTGCCAGTAAAGTGACAAGAAGAGACCAAAAGAAGACACACCCAATCATAAGAAAGATCCAATCCAAATATCTTATCATTACAAGCACTAAAGAGGCATGGAGATGCATTAGCATCATGCAAATTGTTGAAAATAGATTGATACAAGTATGATAAATGTGTTTCAATCATTATTTTGTCATTGATGTCAAACTTGCTACTTATTGGTAAGATAATTGCTTATATGATTTAAGTATTATCATGTATTTAAATGATGAAGAGGATTTGATAAAATGAGGTAGAGGAAAGGTTGAGTTATGATATAAAAAGGAGTACCATGATTAGTTAAGATAGTGATATTATAGTGCATTGATAATCTACTTCAGGTTGCAAAGGTTGGTTACATTGATTAAGTTTAGAAGAACAAGTTAAATGAAGTTTTTCTACCAAGCTTAACATTCTACATACTTGGTGTCAAGAAAAGTTAGTGCAAGCTGAGAAGAAAATTACTTGGAATTGAGAAAAATCAATTTTAGTGTAAGGTGAGTAAAATAGTGTAAGTCAAGTAAAGTTTAGTTGATTCATAGCACCAATAAACTTTAGTTTGTACCGAATGATTTAGTAGATGTAGTATGTGTCAAGCATCAAAAGTCAATTAATGTCGAGTGTGAACATTATAAGAAAGATCAAGAATTTGATGAATCTCAGATGACAAGTTTGATTTCTTGGATTGTGTGAACCATGTGGAAGATAATATTGATGAGATGATGGCACAAAATTCATGATGAACAATTTTGAGGTGAATTCAAAGAGGATTAAAGGAGAAGTTTCTAGAAGGGAATGAAATGAAATAAGAGGTAGATTCATTGAATCCTACCTAATCTGACCTAACCTTAAATGGACAATGGAGGATGAGTGGTAAAAGATCTTAATTTTCTATTTATAGAGATGGTTGGTTAGAAGCAAAGTTTTTTATGTGCAAGAACCTAAGGAAGACGAGGAATCTTGGGTATTACTTCATTTAGTGACCTAAGTGAAGAGTCTACATTGGTGAGCAAAGCAAGAAGGTGTAAGGGAATGGATTCTTGAAGGGTGAACAAGCTATTAGAGTTGAAGTGTGTGAAAGCCAATTAGAATGGAGGACTGAAATAGAGATCTTTAATCTATAAGTGTGTTGTAAGTTTTGATCAAATCAAGTCTTACTGTTACTTTCTAATCATTGTATTAGTCTAGGGTAACTCCTTTGGATTAAGGTTGACCTAACATTCATTTGTAAATCCTTTAACTAGGTCACATTCCAAGTGAATGATCTAAAGTCCTCTAACAAGGCTCACTCCTAATAAGGTGATTGAAATCCTTTAACTATATCACATTTAATAGTGTGTAGTGTAACCTTTAATAGGGTTGGCCTTTCATAGGGCATCACTTCAGAAGAGTGAGAATGAGTAGCATGTTACTGGTGCTTTTTTCCAAATTGGTTTTCCACATTGAATCATTGTGTCAAATGTGCTATTGAGTCTGTTATGTTTCATGTTTACATTTTTGCAAAGTTGATTTGATAGTAAACTACAAGTTTAAGTAATTGCATAATCTAATGGATGCATGCATAATGAAAATCTTTTATGGATATGGTTTCACTAAGTTGTAAAAAATTTTAATTATACATCTAGACCTTGGATAACTAATTTCACCCCCCCTCTTAGTTATTCTAAATAATTCCAACAATCAGTATTAGAGCCATCTTCTTAAGAGGACTAGTTTGAAGGTACTAAAAGAAAAAAATCAAAATGTCAAAAAGAGAGGTACCCAAGCTTTATAGAGATAAATTTCCTACATGGAAAATTCTGATGAAGCTACACCTAGGAAGTCTTAAGAATCATGCATAATCTACTGTTGATGTTGAGCATGTTGATCCTACTAGAGTCTTAACTATTGAAGATCTGAAAAAGAAGAAAGAACACAACTAGGCAATGTTGGAGATTCCATTTGTCCTAAGTTATGTTGATTTTGATGATATCAAGGGTTGTGACAGTGCAAAGAAAATGTGGGATGCTCTACACACTATCTATGGAGTTGACAAGATTGTTCTAAGGGCCAAAGTTGAAATTCTTAGAGATAAGTTTGATGATATGAGAATGCAAGAAGGTGAGAATATTTCTCAATATTGATCTAGGATAGAAGATGTTGTTAATGAAATAAGAGGAGCTACTAGTAAAATAGATGATGATACTACACTAAGAAAAGTTTTGATAGCATTATTTCCTATTTATGCTATTAAAGCTTCTACAATACAAGAACTAAGATGTATGCAAGGAAATGATCTAACTCTTGAAGATCTAGTAGGTAGGCTGACTACTTTTGAGCTATCTAGTTTTGATAATTATAAACCTAAAATGTTGAATCTACTTTCAAAGCTAAGTTGTCATTAAAGGAACCTAATGAAAAGAAGAAGAAGAACACAAAATACGTGTCCATTGACAATGATATAGATGAGAAAGATGTAGACCAACTTGAAGCACTATTGGCAAGGAGATTTCATAAAGGTAAAGGAAAGTTCAAAGGTAAGTTACCCATCATGTGTTTCAATGGCAATGAGGTTGGTCAAATTGCTATTAGATGTCCAGACAAGAAGAATTATAGAGGTGGTGACAAGTACAAAAGTAGAAGAGATGAAGACAACAAAGATTACAAAGACAAAGGCAAAAAGTCTTGCTACATTGTTGAAGAAGAAATGAAAGATGGATCTAACGATCATGATGATGAAGTGGTGTATTTTGCAATGAAGGATGAATCTAATGAGGATGAGGCAACTACACTAGTGTCTCAATAAGAATGATAGATGGATCATTGATAGTGGGTGTTCACATCACATGACTGGAGGTAAAACTAAGTTCATTACCTTGAATTATTATGATGGAAATAGTGTAAGGTTTGGTAATGATGCACCTATTGGAATGTCTTAATGAGAATAGATCTTCTAAGAGGGGAGGGTGAATCAAAAGTACTGGCTTTTTAACGACTTTTTAGCCCTTGATAATATATAACTAAAATTATCATGCATGCATATAAACATTGAACAATCATAAGAGACAAACATGCATCACCACATAACACTTGAGATTTTGGTGACCCAGAAACCCTCCAAGAATATGAAGATAAAACTAGGGTGGGGATGATACCCACGAAATTACTACAGCAATTGATTTCAACCACTTCTGATGGTTTTCCCTATTAAAGGCTACAACACACTATTAATATGTGACCCTATTAAAGGATTTCTACACCCTGTTAGGAGTGTGCCTTGTTAGAGGACTTAAGAACATTCAACTTAGAATGCCACCCTGTTAAAGGATTTACATAAGGTTGTTAAACCTACCTAACTCAATAGGATTTCCAAATTTCTAATACAATTGCAAGAGAGTATTAGAATAATCCACCTGAACTAATGCAATCTCTAATGCTGATCTCAGGCTCTTGATCTGCTTGTCTATCCCTAATCTCTACTAGATATGATCTGCTAATTGTGTTCCTTGTTCTGTTTTGATCAACTAAATGTGTATATGTTGTCATTTCCCCTAAATCTTTGACACCAATGCTCTAAAATGACCTCAATAAAAGGCTTTGTTGTTCCTTCTTCTCTCCAACACTCGTTCAATGGTGTCAGGACTCCCTTATAAATATTAGTGGTTTTTTATCCATCCTTGGATAAAAAAATTCTGCTCAAATGCTTGAAATTCACCCATTGGTTGCATGCAATTCCAATTTTCTAATTGGCTGCATATGGATCGCATAGGTAAATTGGAGGATTTGATCTTATCTCCTTATCTTGTCATGAGTCATGCATAACCATTTTACATCTTGGTTTGTATTGGCACAAACTCTTATGCTAATCCTATGTTGCTTGGCACATGAAGTAATACTAATGCTCGGCACCATCTATTTTGGATTGCTCGGCATCCACTGTGTTTCCTGCATTACTCAGTTCCTGTTAGTTTTCTTGCATTGCTCGGCTTCTATTGATTCTTGGATCACTTGGATCCTATTAACTTCAGAATGCTAGGCACACACTATCTTCTAATCTACTATATAGCTCAGCATATACTGTAATGTGTTCTACTCGACATCAACTGTAGTTTTCTCGGCATTATATGTGACTCGACATGTATAGTAAAAATGGTTAAGTGTGTTGACACTCATTTTTCAATCTTATTTATTTGATCAAAACCCCCCCCCCCTTTGACATGTGTCAAAAATACTTAATTGATCATTCATAATCTAAATCTTATTTTTACATTCTTCACTTTCAAAATTTCAAAAAAAATATTGTGAACAATAATATACCTTATGAGTCCCCTTACGATATTATCTCCCCCTTAGAATATTATCTCCCCCTTTTGGATACTGATGTCAAAGGGTCCTAAATGGTAATTACATGCTTGGCCAAAAATGTTTTATTTACCTCAAGGAGTATCTTGAGAGCTGCATCCTAGTTATTCAATGCAATATCCAATGACTTGTTTTGGATTGCAAGCTCTGCTGCTAGATCAACAAGTCCTTCATGAGTAGAAATATTTTGATCTTTCTTCAAGACTATTTCTACATACATTTTCTCCTTATGTAATATCTCTAAGTGAGGAGTGATAGAGGCTTGTATTTGCATCAGCTTTTCTTTAATAGTAGAATCTTCTACTGATAATGTAGCTAATTCCCTCTAAGTGTGAAGTGTTTGAGCAAATTGATTTTCACTCTATGCAAAATTTGAGGGTAGTTGCATGTTGGAGAGCTTAAGTTTGTTCTCAAGGCTCAAAAATTTTAGATGTATTTCTTGTGTGAACCTAGAAAAATCACACAATTTTCTATAAAGGGAAAAGATATTCCCTAATACAATCTTTACATTATCCAATTTCTTAGTGAGGTCAACCTGTCCCAAAATTATGTTATTAGCTATCTTCTGGTTGACCTTGCCTTCAAACTTCTTTTCTGACCATTCCAAAAAAAAATCATTTGTATCATGGTCTTCATTAGTCACTTGATCAACTATCAGATAGTTGCTCAAGGATTGGTCTGCTTGAATCTAGAGGTTGTAGGTTGAAGGCATCCATAAATATATCTTTGATCTCATTCATTGCCTGCTTGTATTTGTGGTCTTTCCTCATTGCCTCTTGCCTCCTTCTCTTATCCAATGCACTTTGTATCTCATTCATCTTTTCTTCAGTTAAAGTGCTTGAATCATAATAGGGTATTTTAATTTCTTCATCAAGCTCAAGAATGCCATAATGAATGGTCCTGGCTACCCTGGTGGAACTTGAGCTTAGTGTACTAACATGTAAGGTCATCATTTAAGTACTTAGCTTCTAAATGGGTTTGGTAGGAGTACCTATTTTGGGTGATTCAACCAAGGTTTGTATTGCAGACTCCTCCTTATCTTGTGTTTCTTCCCTATCTTCTTCTTGTACCACTACTGTTGGAGGTGTACTTGTTTTCTGTACTGTTATGCTTGTGACTTCCTCTACTGTTGCACTCAACTCCTGATGAGCTTGTATGACTATTCTTGGTGGTGATGGAGGTGGTAGAAATGGCAGTCCAATAGTTTGAGTGATTTGAGGTGGTTCTTGTGGTGACACCTTGGCTTCTTTGAGTTTATCTAATGACTTTTGGAGATCATCTACACTGACCAATATGTGACTTGTAAATAATTATGCTTGAAAAGTTGTTTGGTCAAGGATCTTAGTGAGATCCTCTATAGTTAATGGGTTGATGTTTTGACAAGAGGTTTCAACAACATCGTTAATCTTTATGATTTCTGCAGGTGTGGTAGTAGAGTGAGGAGGACAAGGAGGTGGAGGTTGTGTGTCTTGCACACTTTGATGCTCATCAGTACCCTTATCTTCATCATTTCCTTCCTCCTCTTTTTCTTCCTTTTTTTCCTCATCTTCAACCTTTTTATCTACTTTTGTCTTCTCTTCTTTCCTCTTCCTTCTTCCCTCTAGTTTAGCAGCAGCTTCTTCTTTGTATTTCTCTTCAAGGACATCTTCAATTTTCTTATACAAGTTCTTCCATGCTCTTGTGGTTCTCTGTACAACTTCTTCAATTTTGTTTTGGAGAATGAAGAATGCCCTATACTTAGGTGTAAACCTAGTGTTATGCCTTTTGGCTGCTTAAATTACCTGTTCCTTTGTCAAATCAAGTAGTATGCTTGCTAGGGTTGATTCCCTCATCTCCTTTTGTTAGGATAAACCACAGACAAAAATAAAAAACTACATGCAAATATAACCAATAACAAAAAATAATAGATCACACAAAAATGAACACAAGGCACCAAGATTTAACGTGGTTCACTCAATCCTTGGGCTACATCCACCAAAAAACAAGTTTGATCTTATTACAATCCAGTGATTATAACCTGATTACAGTCTGTAATCCCTTACAGCTCAATACCACTGCAAGAACCAATTTTGCATCACAACATAATGAAAAATACCTAACCCTAAACCCTTTTATACAAGTATTTTATCCTTTTATACAAGTATTTTATACCTAACCCTTTTATACGTCGGCCACGGCCCAAAAAAAAATTTGAACCCCACTAATTATGAAGTATGTACAGTACTTTTCCTGATCAGTCACCATAATCTAATAATCTCCCACTTGGGGACTGATCAGGCTCCACACTAAACAAAAATCTCCCACTTGGAGACTGATCGTGTAGCAATACCACTACCACATGGGGCTCCGACTGGATCAAACCACCCTGGACTCTGTTGTGCTTTGATTCATGTTAAGTCTAAAAGAAAAACCAAAGCTGAAGAGGAGTTCAGCTTCTCCCTTGTTACAACCTTTGTCAACATATCTGCTAGATTGTCATTTGTATGGATCTTCTCTAGCTTTAGCTATCCATCCTCCAAAATAGATTGAATGAAATGGTACCGCAACTGTATGTGTCTAGTCTTAGAATGCAGAGTTGAATTCTTTGCAAGATGAATGGCACTCTGACTATTTGTGAACAAATAATTATCCTTCTGAGGATGTCCCAATTCTTCCAAGAAGAACTAAAGCCATATCATCTCCTTGGCTACCTCTATAGCAGAAACATACTCTGCCTCTATAGTGGATAGAGCATTAATCTTCTGTAACCTAAAAATCTAGCTCACGGCTACCCCACCATCAGTAAAGACATAACCTATAGTACTCCACCCGGTATCAATATCCCCTACCAAATCTGAGTCAACATAGCCCTGTAAATCAGTAGTAGAGCCCCCAAAGTGAAAACACTTATTGGATGTTCCTCTCAAATATCTAAGAATCCACTTGACAGCATTCCAATGCTCAAATCCTAGATGACTCATATACCTGCTAATGACTCCCACTACATGGGCAATATCTGGCCTAGTCCATACCATAGCATACATCAAACTTCCTACAGCTGAATCATAGGGTACCTTGGACATCTTATCCTCCTCTTCTTGTGTCTTGGGACACATCTCCTTAGTCAATTTCAAATGATCAGGTAAAGGTGTGCTGACAGCTTTAGCATTCTCCATAGAGAAACGTTGCAACACCTTCTCAACATAATCAGCCTGAGATAGCATCAATGTTTTGTTCTTTCTATCTCTACAAATCTTCATACCAAGGATTTGTTTTGCTGCCCCCAAATCCTTCATAGCAAATGCATGTGCTAATTGGCATTTCAACCCCTTAATATGATCCATGTTAGACCCAGCTACAAGCATATCATCAACATATAAACATAAAATAATGTAGCTATCATCATCCAACCTCTTAAAATAAACACAATAATCTGAATGACACCTATTATAGCCATGCTCATGCATAAACCTATCAAATTTTAGATACCATTGCCGAGGTGCTTGCTTCAAGCCATATAAACTTTTCTTCAATTTGCACACTAAGTTCTCCTTACCTTTGACCTCAAATCCCCATGGCTGAGCCATATATATTTCTTCATCCAAATCACCATGAAGAAAGGTTTTTTTAACATCCAACTGCTCTAAATGGAAATCTTCAGTAGCCACAAGACTTAAAATAGTACAGATAGAAGTCATTTTAACAACAGGAGAAAATATCTCATCAAAATTAATTCCCTTTTTTTGTGCAAATCCTTTTACAACTAACCTAGCCTTAAATCTTTTCTTACCTCCTTCCTCTTATTTCAACATGTAAACCCACTTATTCTATAAAGCCTTTTTACCTGCAAGCAACTTGCATAGATCCCATGTCTTATTCTTCAGCAAAGAGTCTATTTCATCTTTCATGGTAGACTCCCACTGAATCTTAGTATCCACCTGCACAGCTTCATCATAACTTTCAAGTTCACCAGCATCAGTAAGTAAAATAGAATACAAAGAGGGAGAAAATCTTTGTGGAGGTCTAATTTGCCTCGTTGACCATCTAACATTCACTAGTATGTGTGGTATTTTTTGTTGCAATTGTTGCACATCATGACAAATGGCTAGAACATCAGCTTTTGAAGTATCATCTAGCACTACATAATCATCTTCTTTCTTCTCATGTTGCTACAACAGATCTTTGTACAACACTTTCTCATTGAATATGACATCCTGACTTCTAAAAATTTTATCATTTTCAAAATCCCAAAGCCTATAACCAAATTCATTAATGCCATATCCAACAAAGACACATTTCTTTGATTTAGCTTCTAGCTTGGTTCTATTTTTAGAGTCTATATGAGAAAAAGCTTCACAACCGAAGGTCTTGAGAAAAGAATAACTCACTTTCTTACCTGTCCATGCTTCCTCTAGAATACCACAGCCCAAAGGAGTACAGGGACATTTATTAATCAAATATACTATAGTATTGACAGCCTCTCCCACATGTGTAAGGGTAACCCAGCATGCAACCTCATGCTCCTTGTGCACTCCATTATAGTCTTGTTCATGCGTTCAACCACTCCATTTTCCTATGGAGTCCTTGGAATAGTTTTCTGTCTACAAATACCATTAGTCAAGCAATAATCTTCAAATTCATGACAGCAATACTCACCACCATTATCAGATCTGAGACATTTTAATTTCTTACCAGTCTCATTTTCAACCAAGCATTTCCATTTCTTAAAAGTTTGAAATACATCAGATTTCTATCTAAGGAAATAAACCCATACTTTTCTAGTTACATCATCAATAAATGTAACATAATAATGAGAGCTACCAAGGAAAGATTCCTGAGCTGGTCCCCACATATCTGTATGCACAAGCTCTAATTTCTCCTTTTTGTTTTCCTTCCCAATCTTTACAAAACTCACTCTCTTTTGTTTTCCATACACACAACTTTCAAAAAAATCCATATTAACACATTTCAGACCTAGTAAAACTTTCTTTGAATGAAGTACTTTTATACCTTTCTCACTAATGTGCCCAAGTCTTTTGTGCCATAGTGTTGTATCAGAATCTACAGTAGCTATTTGTTCTCCTTGCTCAACTGCAACAATTGTTCCTAAACATTCATTTTTCTCTGAAACAACCAAAGCAGAAGGAACAATATGACCTGTACAAAGATATAAGGTGCCTACTTTCACACCTTTTGCTACTACAAGGAAACTTTTTGAAACCTTCCAATTTTTATCATTAAAAGTAACTACACAACCCTCATCACCAAGTTTCCCTGCTAAAATTAAATTCCTACTCAGCCTTAGAACATGTCTTACCTCATGTAGTAGCCAATGATTCCCATTCTACAACTTAATCTTAATTTTTCCCTTTCCAACAATATGACAGGGTTCATTATCCTCCAAATAAACAAGCCCAAAATCCCCTTGGACATAATCAATGAAATAACCTCTATGAGGTGTAGCATGAAATGAAGCACCAAAATCTAAAACTCATGAATCATCAACACTGTCTAAAGATAGAAGCAAAGCATCCTCTTCATATTTGTTATGTACCACATTTTCCTCCTTGTCTCCATTTGATTTATCTCCATCATTTTTCTTTCAATTCCACCAATCTTTTTTTTTGTGCCCTAGTTTTCCACAATACCAGCAATCATTTGGTCCTCTCGATTGAGACCTCTTCCCCTTTGACTTTCCTCTTGATTTCCCACAATTTATAGAGTTACTTCCTCTCTTAGTCGTTCTGCCCCTACTTTGTGCATTCAAAGCACTTCCTGATGTAGATCCACCTGAGGATTTCCTACGAGTTTCCTCACTCAAAACAACACCGATCACATCATTATATTTTAGGGTACTAGATCCAAGAACAAAATTACTCATGGCCATTACCAAGCCATTCCAGCTTTCAGGGAAAGAACAAAAAATCAAGAGAAATAACTGACTAGTAATAGTATTAAACTCATTTAAATGATCTACAACGGATCTGACTTCTGTTATTTTCATATTAAATAAACGCTTCATGAGAAATACCTTGTTTGAAGTGGAGGGCTTTTCATATAGTGTCGCTAGGGTTTTCATCAAATCTTCTGTCATCTTTGCTTTTATAATATTAAATACCACCGATGGTACCAAGCATAACCAAATGCTTTTGAGTGCCTTTCTGTCCAAAAGATCCCATTCAGCATCTGACATAGTTCCTTGATTCTTGGCTTTGCCTTCCAACGGCTTCCATAAATCCTTCTAATATAGATAGTCTTCCATTTGCATCTTCCATAACTTGAAGTTCTACCCATTAAACCTGTCAACCCTCAGCTTACCCTCATCTGCCATTTCTCCCACTCAATCATGAGACTCCCACATAACTGTGAGACTTTCCTACAAAGGATAACTAAAAGACAACTAAGCTTTGATACCACTTGTTAGGATAAACCATAGACAGAAATAAAAAACTACATGCAAATATAACCAATAACAAAAAATAATAGATCACACAGAAATGAACACAAGGCACCAAGATTTAATGTGGTTCACCCAATCCCTAGGCTACGTCCACCAAATAGCAAGTCTGATCTTATTACAATCCAGTGATTACAACCTGATTACAGTCTATAATCCCTTACAGCTCAATAACACCACAAGAAACAATTTCACATCACAACACAATGAAAAATACCTAACCCTAAACCCTTTTATACAAGTATTTTAACCCTAAACCCACTAATTATGAAGTATGTATAGCACTTTCCTTATCAGTCACCATAATCTAACACCTTTTCCATCATTAGATAGAAATGCCATCTATCTTCTATAATTTTAGACAATTCCTTTGGCAATTGTCCATCTAGTTCAAGAGTTGTGTACTTGAACTGTGTCATTAATGCATAGACTGATTCTTCTATGCTATTATGTTCCTCTTTACTAAACTTATTGAAATCAATCTTTTTCATTTCACTTAAGTCTCCATTCCTAATCTTTTCACATAATATATCAACTGAAGACTTAGGAGGATGACTTACCTTTTTAGTCTAATCTTCCTCATCAGTATCAGGTTGAGCCACATATCTTTTTCTTTTCCTTGGCTCTTCATATGCCTTCTTGACTATCTTCTTCTTCTTTGTAGCTTCCTCTTTGGTCTTTTGTGTAGAGGCCCTTGTTGTAGCTCTAGTTGTTGGGTTTTTGGGTGTTTGCATGACAGCTTTCTTTGGTGCGAGTTGAGAAGCAGGAGGTGTCTTTTCCTTCCTTTTGATGACTTTTCCTTTGATGGGTTCTTCCTTGGTTTATGCTTCCTTGGCACTCTCATCTTTTTCTTCACCTTAGCCTTGTGACAATTCAAGTGGCCCTTGTTCTAGTTCATATTCATCATTTGCATCATCACCTTCTTCTTCTCCTTCACTAATCTCCCCTGCTTCACCTGCTGCACTTGTTTCTCCAACACCAAACTTCTTCTTTATTTTCTTTACTAACTTTTCCTTTTTCTTTACTATTGTGGCTATCTTGAGTTTTGTAACAACTCTTGATTTGACAATATTATATGTTCCAAATGCCTTTGCAGATTTGTCCATTTCTTCTGCAAGTAATGTAGTGATGGTTGCAAAAGCTTGGTCAACATCAAGCTCATATCCCAATGGTCTAAGCCATCTTACTCTTGGAAGGACTGCTTGAATGTAAGTATAATCAATGTTGAGCAGAAAGCATATGTCATTTTCATGCTTTTCCACCAGTGAGACTGGTATCCTCATTCTTTTCTTCATTGCAATCTTGAAATCATCAAAATAGATAGGCATTTGATCATCAAAACTATCTCCCATTTGTGCAATGAAATCATTTATTTGATCAACAATAGTTTTATTTTGACTCCAGTTGACTTTACCAAATGAAGAGAATTCCTTCATCACATAGAAGAACATACAAACTAGCACTGATCCAAATTTACATTTTGCTCCCTTAGACTTTCTAATAGCTCCAAGATTTTCATTAATCTACTGCAACATAAGCTCTACAAGGTCATAGGTGTGTTCTTTATTTACAAGCTTATATGCCACATCCACTGCTATGCAGGGTACACTATTCAACCTACTGGATTGATAAAATTTATGTGATATGATCCTTACAGCAAAGTCTAGAAGAGGATCTTTTACTGTGTCAATTGTCATTCTCCTATTATTCCATTTTGCACCTGTTTTCTTCTCTATTGTTTCCTTCTTTTCACTTCTCAATGTCTTGGGCCGATCTAGGGTTGGAAATCCTATAACCCTATGAACCATCTTCTTGGTAATCTTGACTGGTCCTTGTTCTAGCCAGAATGATCCATCATGGATTCTGCTAAGTATTATGTGTATCCACTCAATTTTGAATATGATTGGAAAAATTAGGGCTTTGGTCAAACCCTTCTTCTCTATGATAGAAAACTCATCTTTCAATATACCATTGTCATAGAGTTTTTCAAAGGCATTAAAGATTTCCAAGTCTCTTATGGCTCCTATTTTGCAGTTATAACACTTTCACACATCCTGAACCATAACAACCTTTTCAGGGATGGCAGATAGGGCACCAACAGGATCATTTTTATATGCAACTTTTGGTATGGGCCTAAACTTAGGTTGCTTAACCTCATTACTGACAAGTTAAATCTCATGGCTTTCTTTCCCTTGGGTCATCTTTGAACTTGATGCCATTTTTAACTAAACTAGGGTTTGTGATGGGGACACTACCCAAGCACAAAATGGACACAATAGGAAAGGAAAAATTTTATTAACTGTGAAAATATGCTAGTACACTTAATGCAGAGAAACAGACTCCAAAACATGCCCTATGTGCTTACAATAGCATAAATTTGCAGATAAATTCTTCTCCCAGTACCTTCTCTCAAACTCCACTCTGAACTGCCTTTTACAATGCCAAAAATGTTCTTAAATAGACCCCAAAGGGTTAAGGATTAGGAATACATTCTAGAAAGTGTTAGTTGGCATCCACCGACGAAATAGAAGGCTCCAAAAGTCACATTAGAAGTCGGCACAAAATTAGAAGAATCTAGAAATGGTAACCGAACTTTCGAGAGGCATAACTTTTGAACCGTAGCTCCAATTGATGAATCGTTTACATTTCTAGAAAGCTCTCGAAGTGCTCTATAGCCCTATGGACAATATTTTCTTTTTCCCCATTTTTTGGCCCTATTCAAGGTCATTTAATGCCCCTAACTTAACTTTGAAGCATTCTTAGGAGGTCTCCAGAAATTGAAAAACTGCAATAACTTTCAAATCATGGGGCCTTTTGACCTGATTCCTTTTCTAAAATGCTCTAAATTACAATTACAATCATCTAGCCAATTTAAAGCCTCTAATTTACAAAAATTATGGCTCAATTACATACTCCTATTTTTTCAGCATTTATAGGTATCCCAAGGTGTTCAAATACTCTAACCTAGAACACTGATAGTGGAACTGTGAGAGTTGGAAGCTTTATTTGACCCAAATAGGTATCCAAAAATGAAAACACGTGAAACAAAAACTAAGTCTAAGTACTTTTTTTTGGGGGGTGATACAGGATTGCCCTTATATCTCTGGATGCTCCTGCATCAGTTTGACAATTAAAGCAAACTTTCACAAACTGTAAAACTTAGCACCTGAAGGAAATACCTAGTTAAATTCTTAGATCACTTGGTTAGATGCTAAATCACTATAAATCATTGGATGAAGGCTTGAAAATTTCTCAGTTGTACTCTTGGTAATCTCTCTTCATTTGAATGGCTCAAAAATGAATCGATTTTCACCTTTAAACCACTCAAAAACCTTGCATTTAATGCATTTTGTACCTTTACTTGTCACTTAGCTTCCAAAGGTTTTTCAACTCAGCATCCACTCGGCAGCTATTCACACTCAGCATTTACTAATTTTTTTAATAACTCGGCCACCACTGCAATTTCACTCGGCATCCAAAGACAACTCGGCATCATCTTTCAAAAAAAAATTTGTCTTGTCATCTTTTCTCATGCAGATTTATACTTTGCAGTGCTTCTTCATGGTTTAGGACTAATGTATGATACTTTCTTATATGTATTAAGCCCTAGGCTCCTCTTGTGATTAATTGGATGAGAAATGATCACTTGACCTTGTGGGTGAAGTGACCCTTCCATTAGATGTACTTGATTCATCCTTCTTTTCACATGTCTTCTTCATGTCTGTTCTGATGTGTTCCACATCAATATTTTCTTTGCCCTTAGTTACTTCAATCTTGGGTGCCTTGGCCTTTGTTGGACAATTCCTATTGATGTGTCTAGTTTTCAAGCAACTAAAGCAAGTAGTTTGGTTCAACCATCTTTTATAGTTTCCCTTGAAATGTTTTCTTATGCAGTTCTGGGGTATATGTCCATACTCTTGACAATAGTGACAACTTTGTCTTGTATTGTAGTCCCAATTGCAATGTTGTTCATAGTTGTCCCTTCCTATATGCTAATTTGGTGTCCACATAGGCTTTGATCTGCATTCAAAGGCTATATGTCCATACTTCTTGCAATTATGGCAATGTCCATCAAATCTTTGTGTCCTTGTGACTTTAGACCTATAGTCTTGTGTCATATGTCCTTGCATGTTGTACTTGTGACAGTAACCCTTGCTTTTGGGTGTGTTTGGTTGATTGATCCTTCTACTCCTGCAAACATTAGTAGTATGCCCATTTTTATTACAATAATGAAAAGTGGGTTTAGAATCCTTACCTTTGTCACTCCTTTTCTCAGCACTCTTTGATGATTCACCAACTTCAGTGCTGGAGTATCCAAGTCCTGATGTATCATGGGCTGATCTTGGGGATTTGAGCAACTGTTCAAAGTACTTAATAGTTTCACTTGACTTGTTGAGATTTTTTGTTGTTTCTTTTTCTCTATTCAATTCATTGTGTAGTTGTTCATTTTTCATCCTCAAAGTAAGGATCTCAATATCTTTCATATTGAGTTCATGATGAAGGTTCATCATTTGGGAAAGTGTATCCATTTTCATGCTTGAGATCCTTGTTAATTCAGTACATTTTTCTTCAAGTCTGTTTGCAAGATTTCTTTTGTCATCTTCCATCATGACTATCCTCAACTACTCTTTTCTTTTGTTTAGTAATTTCACAAAGCATCATGGCCTATGATTCATGCTCTATTTTAAGAGTTCTTATCTCTTCTGCATGAGCTCTATTTTTATCCATCAGTTATGCTATTGCTGCATCAAATTCTTTGGAATCTCCTTTGGCCAATATTTGTGTGGTGTCAATCTCCTTGTAGTGAATTTCATTTTTTGTTGTAGCTATTTCCTTACTTCTTTTTATGGATTTTCTTAATTCCTCTTTGGCTTCCTCTACCTTGTCTAGAGCGAGATGCACATCTATCACCTAGTTCTCAATGATCTTCCCAAGTTTGAAGACTTCCATCTTCAAATCTTTTCCTCCAAGCTATTAGGCTTCTCCTTGAGAGAACTTAGCTCTGATACCAACTGTTGGAATTTCTTAATGAGAATAAATCTTCTGAGAGGGGGGGGGATGACTTAGAAGTACTGGCTTTTTAACCACTTTTAAACCCTTAATAACATATAACTAAAATTATCATGCATGCATATAAACATTGAACAATCATAAGAGACAAACATGCATCACCACATAACACTTGAGATTTTGGTGATCTAGAAACCCTCTAGGAATAAGAATGTAAAACTAGGGTGGGGATGATACCCACGAAATTACTGCAGCAATTGATTTCAACCACTTCTGATGGTTTGCCCTGTTAAAGGCTACAACACACTATTAATATGTGACCCTATTAAAGGATTTCTACACCCTATTAGGAGTGTGCCTTGTTAGAGGACTTAAAAACATTCAACTTGGAATGCCACCCTATTAAAGGATTTACATAAGGCTATTAAACCTACCTAACTCAATAGGATTTCTAAATTCCTAATACAATTGCGAGAGAATATTAGAATAATACACCTGAACTAATGCAATCTCTAATGTTGATCTAAGGCTCTTGATCTGCTCGTCTATCCTTAATATCTGCTAGATTTGATCTACTAATTGTGTTCCTTGTTATGTTCTGATCAACTAGATGTGTATATGCTGTCCTTTCCACTAAATATTTGACAACAATGCTCTGCAATGACCTCAATAAAAGGCTCTGTTGTTCCTTCTTCTCTCCAACACTCGTTCAATGGCATCAGGACTCCCTTATAAATATTAGTGGTTCATTATGCATCCTTGGATAAAATGTTCCCACTCAAACCCTTGAAATTCACCCATTGGCTATATGCAATTCCAATTTTCTAATTAGTTGCATATGGATCGCACAAGTAAATGGGAGGATTTGATCTTATCTCCTTATCCTGTCATGAGTCATGCATAACCATTTTACATCTTGGTTTGTATTGGCACAAACTCTTATGCTAATCTTGTGTTGCTTGGCACATGAAGTAATACTGACGCTTGGCACCATCTATTCTAGATTGCTCTGCATCCACTGTGTTTCCTACGTTACTTGGATCCTATTAGTTTTCCTGCATTGCTCGACTTCTATTGATTCCTGAATCACTCAGCTCTTATTAACTTCACAATGCTTGGAAAACACTATCTTCTAATCAACTGTATAGCTCAGCATATACTATAATGTGTTCTACTCGACATCAATTGTAGTTTTCTCGGCACAATCTGTGACTCATCATGTATAGTAAAAATGGTTAAGTGTGTTGACACTCATTTTTCAATCTTATTTATTTGATCAACAGCACCATGTCTAATAAAAGATAAAGGTTCTATCAAGCTCGCAGAAAAGATTTTATGTGACAATGATTACTATGTTTAAGGACTTAACTATAATCTATTAAGTGTGTCACAACTAAATAATTCAAGTTGTAAGGTTGAGTTTGAAAACAAGATTGCTAAGATATATGATATTGATGGAAAACTGATTGGAAAAGCTGATCAAACTAGAGGTACTCTACTCTACCTTGATATAGAGGATATTACTTGTTTAATTGTAGAATTTGATGATGTGTGTCTATAGCACAAGAGGTTATGTCATGTTAATTTTAATGAATTGGTTAATATTAGTAACATGAAAAGAGTCAGAGGTTTTCCTAAGTTGAAGAAGCCTAACAATATAATTTGCAAACATTAGTAAGACTCATACCTCTAAAGGAATATTAGAGATTGTTCATACTAACTTGTGTGGACCAATTGAAGTGTAAAGCTACAAAGGAGATAAGTACATTATGCTACTTGTTGATGATTATTTTAGAATGATGATAGTTATGTAGTTAGAAAAAATGATAAAAAGTCAAGTAGTAAGACTCACACCTCTAAAGGAATATTAGAGATTGTTCATACTAATTTGTGTGGACCAATTGAAGTGTAAAGTTGCAAAGGAGATAAGTACATTATGCTACGTGTTGATGATTATTTTAGAATGATGACAGTTATGTTTCCAAAATAGAAATCAAATGCTTTCCAAATGTTTAAGCGGTACTTAGCAAGAGTTGAGAAAGAAATAGATAAAAGTATGAAATGTTTGAGATCTGGCAAAGGAGGATAATTTACATCAAATGAGTTTGAGATGTTTTTTAATGACAGAGGAATCAAAAGATAGACATCTACTCCTAGGACCCTCCACAAAATGGAATTTCTAAAAGGAGGAACAGATTTGTAATGGACTGTGCTAAGACACTCATGATGGAGAAAAATGTTGCTTTGAAATACCAGAGAGAAACTATAAGTACAACTGCTTATATCTTGAACTATGTACAAGTCAAGAAAGGTACCCATTCAACAACTTTTGAACTATGGTATGGATACTCACCCAATGTAAAATATTTTAAGGTATTTGGAAGCAAGTATTATATTCTCAAAGATTTCAAGAATGGTAAAGTAGATGCAAAAAGTGAAGAAGGTATATTTATTGGTTATTCCACAAGAAGTAAAGCTTATAAGTGTTTAAATACTAACACTAACAAAGTTGTGGAAAGTGAAAATGTGAAATTTGATGAATATACAAAAGTCTATGAGGATGAACCTATGAAGGAACTAGAAGAATACAAATCATTTGTATACTTTTATGAAGGTATGCTTATTGATGAAGATAATGTAAATCAAGTTGCAAACCAACAGCAAATTTTAGTGATTGTTGAGTCACATACAATGAATGTCAAGTTGATTTCAGGAACCAAGCTACATTCAAGTGTCATATTACACAATGAAGTTGAGGCACATTTTGATTCTAACATTAGTGTACATGAAAGAGATGTTGAATGACCTGACAAAGATGTATATAGTGATTCAAAAGTTAAGAGACCAAATGAAGAAAATAGAGTTGAACCAAAATTGCCTAAGTATGTTAAAAGACATCACCTTGCTAAACAAATTATTGGAGATAAAGATGCTAGACCAATGACCAAGAACAAGTTGAGAAATGATACATTTTATCTGAGCATGCAAGAACCCAAAATAGTGAAAGATGCCTTGGAAGATGTGGATTGGAGTAAAGCCATGAAAGAAGAGATTGAACAAATTGAGAAAAATAAGACATGGACTCTATTTCCTAGACTAGAAGATAAAAATGTGATTGGTACCAAGTGGGTATACAGAAACAAGTTAGATGAAAATGCTGAGGTCACAAGGAATAAGGCAAGATCAGTTTGTAAAGGATGTGCACAATAAGAATGGATTGACTATGGACAAACATTTGCCCCTGTTGTAAGACTAGAAGGAGTAAGAACTCTGCTTACTTACTCTACATACAAAGGTTTCAAAGTTTATCAAATGGATGTTAAGTCTACATATCTGAATGGTATATTAGAGGGAGAGCTTTATATAGAACAGTGAAAAGGATTTATTGATGCTAACAACAAAAACATGATATGTAGACTACACAAAGCTCTATATGGTTTGAAACAAGCACCAAGAGCATGGTATGAAAAGCTTCATAATTCTCTTATGAAGATTGGATTTGAAAGGACTGATGATAATAGCAATCTATACTTGAAGATAGAGAAAGGAAAAGGTATTTTGTTATCTAAATTTGTTTTGATGATATCCTATTTGGAGGTCAAGATACTTTATGTAAGGCTTTTTCAAATGAAATGAAGAAAGAATTTGAGATGTTTATGTTTGGAGAGATCAAGATCTTTGTGTTTTTGAAAGTACTTTAGATGAAATATGGTATATACATCACTTAGTCAAAATATGTAAAGGAGATATTGAAAACTTTTGGATTGGAGGATTCCAAGCTAGTAAGTACACCTATGGTGATAGGACATAAATTTTCAAAGAATAATGATTCAGCTAAGGTGAATCAAACATTATATAGGTCTATGATTGAAAAATTATAATATGTAGTACATAGTAGACTTGATATTGCATTATCTGTAGGGATAGTTACATGATCCTCTACTAATCCAAGGGAGAATTATTTGATGGTTGTTAAGAGAATAATGAGATATCTAAAAGGAATAGAGGACTATGGTCTATACTACAAGAAAAATGAGAAATTTAAATTGAGAGCATATACTGATGTTGATTTGGCTAGAAATATTGATGACAAAAAGAGCACCAATGGAGGAGCATTTTTCTAAGGCAAAAGACTAGTTACATGGACTAGCAAGAAACAAAACTACATTTCTCAATCTACTATTGAAGCTAAATATTTTGTTGCTGCAATAAATTGTACAAACATTGTATGGATCAAATAGCTACTCAAAGGTATGAAGGAGGAAATCACTTAACCTGTGATACTTTATTGTGATAATAAAAATGCTATAAATATATCAAAGAATCCTATGATGCATATAAATACTAGGCACATTGCACTCAAGTATCATTCCTTGAGAGAATTAGTTTAGGATAAAGAGGTGAAGATGGAATATGTTAACACAAAAGAACAAATAATAGATATCTTCACAAAAGTATTACCTAAGGATGCTCATGAGTGTCTAAGAGGTAAACTAGGGATGATACCCCTGTCAAGGGCTATCTAAGAAACATGAGGATTGCCCTATATCAAACAAGTTGATTGACATATGTTACACATTGATACAATGGATATTACCTAAGGAGATACCTAGCGTAATCAAAGAGTTGGAGCTACAAATCAGTCACAAACAAGGTGACTAAGGGAGAAACTAAAAATATTCATATCTACATATGAAGATAACATGTCTTTGGAATTGTTATCAAAGACAAAGAAAGTGTACTGAGTTTAGGAAGACATAAAGAGGGATAAATCTAGATAGAAGATATAGAACTAAGGAATATCTACTCAAAGGGAGGAAGTGTACCTGCTGATTACATCTACCTAGTAAGAGGGAGATAATGTTGAGGGAGCTATAAGAAGTGATCAAGAGGGAGTCATCAGCATGAGTTTATTTATTGTTTGATGGTCATTATATAATTTTTTAACCTATTTAGAAAATAAAAGTTGCCAATAGAGGGAGAGATTTCAATACAAGGAGTTAATTTCTTTTTGGTATTTTTTTAGTCATATTGATTAAGCCTAGTCAATTTGGTTTTCCATCTATGCCAAAGAGGGAGATTGTTGGAAAAAAATTGATAGAAGTATGATAAATGTGTTTCAATCATTATTTTATCACTGGTGTCAAACTTGTTATTTTCTGGTAAAACAATTTCTTATATGATTTAAGTACTATCATTTATTTTATTAATGAAGAGGATTTGATAAAATCAGATAACAATATAACCTAGAGGAAAGTTTGAGTTATGATATGAAAAGGAGTACAAGGATTAGTTAAGACATTGATATTATAGTGCATTGATAATCTACTTAAGGTTGTAAAGGTTGGTTACATTGATTAAGTTCAAAAGAATGAGTTAAACAAAGTTTGTCTGCCAAGCTTAACATTTTGCATAGTAGGTGCCAAGAAAAGTTAGTGCAAGCTAAGAAGAAAATCAGTTGGAGCTGAGAAAAGTCAATTTTAGTGTAAGTTGAGTAAAAAAATGTAAGCTAACTAAAGTTTAGTTGATGCTATGCAGAGGAAACTTTAGTTCATGCTGAGTGATTTGATAGAGGATGTTAAGAAACACAATATGTGTCAAGCATTAGAAGCTAGTTAATGCCGAGTGTCAACATTATGAGAAAGATCAAGAATTTGATGAATCTGAGCTGACAAGTTTGATTTCTTTAATTGTGTGAACCATGTGGAAGATAAGGTTGATGACCTAGTGGCATAGAATTCATGATGAACCATTTTGAGACAAATTCAAAGAGGTTTTAAGGAGAATTTTTTAGAAGGGAATGAAGTTAAATAAGGGGTAGATTCATTGAATCATGCCTAATTTAACCTAACTCGGATGATGGAGGATGAACAAAAAATGATTTTAATTCTCTATTTATAGAGATGGTTGGTTAGAAGTAAAGGTTTTTATGTGTGAAAACCTAAGGAAGACAAGGAGTCTAGGGTATTGCTTCATTCAATGACCTAAGTGAAGAGTTTGCATTGGCAAGCAAAGAAAGAAGGCTTAAGGGTATGGATTCTTGAAGGGTGAACAAGCTCTCAAAGATGAAGCTTGTGAAATTCAAGAAAAATGGAGGATTGAAACAAAGATCTTTAATTTTCAAGTGTGTTGTAAGTTGTTATCAGATCAAGCCTTACCGTTACTTTCTAATCATTGTATCAGTCTAGGGTAAATCCTTTGGATTAAGGTTGACCTAAAAAACATTTGTAAATCCTTTAACAAGGTGACATTCCAAGTGAATGATTTAAAGTCTTCTAGCAAGGATCATTCCTAACAAGGTGATTGAAATCCTTCAACCAGGTTACATTTAATAGTGTGCATTGTAACATTTATAGGGTTGGCATTTCATAGGACATCACTTTACAAGAGTGAGAATGAGTAGCATGTTACTGTTGGTTTTTCCCAAATTGGGTTTTCACGTTAAATCATTGTGTCAAATGTGTTATTAAATCTATTATGTTTCATGTTTACATTTTTACAAAGTTGATTTAATAGTAACCTGCAAGTTTAAGTGATTGCATAATCTAATGGACACATGTATGATGAAAATGTTTTATGGATATGGATTCACTAAGTTGTGAAAAGTTTTACTTGTACATTTGGACCTTGGATAACTGACTCACCCCCCTCTCAGTTATTATAAAGAATTCTAACATAATACAAAGCCCAAGAAGTCATTCTACATTAAATAAATAGTCCTTGTAACGTGTGTTGGACACAAGAGATCAAATCTTGTCACTATCAAACAGTGTAGGAAGGGATAACACACACTTAGTCAACACTATCAAGCTTTTCATAAAAAAAATAGATTGAGATAATCAATCAAAAAAAAAACTAAGCCAAAACTAAGCTAGTCAGCTAAGGAAGAGACCAATAAACTTGACACATTAACTGACCAAGCCAATCAGAAAAATAAGAGTCAAAGAATTGACCAAGCCACTTGACACCAAAACAAATTGGCACTTGGTGAATGAATAGACTAATCCAACATGAAATTTTAACCACCAACTGATGTGTTAACCCACTACAAATAATCCATCCCATTGAAGATATCTTAGATCAATTATCAATGATGGGCTAAATGGGGACAAAAATAGACAACATTCTTGGAAACTCAATGGGATGCTTTCCTACTAAGAATGAGAGTAGTGGCCTTAAATAATCCATTCAACATAGAGTCACCAAAAGAGAATGAAAATTTATCCCACCTACAACTTCACAAAATTATATAACCAGCTAAAGGAAAAAAGGGCTTTGAGGAGCTTTTGACAACTCCAACTTGTGCACGTGCACTTCTTAGAAAGAAAAACACCTACTGTACTATATACAATTAACCTTTAACCTTCTCTAGAAGGAAGGTCTAAGGTGAATCCCATTGACTAGGATTACAAGAACTTCATTGTTGGGCCTACATAGCTGAAAAGAGTTGGCCTCTTTGAAGCTAATAATAATATATGAGCTACTCCACATAGCATCAAATATGGAGTACCTACCTAGTTTATCTCTATCAGCGTCCCACAAGAGAACAAGATCTCCCTCCTTGAAGATTCTCACCATAGCCTTCTTGTCAAAACTTATTTTGACCTGTTGCTGGTGTGCCTCAAGTGTATGCATAGCTTGTTATTTTTTTTCTTCTAGTTCCATTACCTCAGCCATCCTAACCATCATGGAATCATTTTAAACTAGCTCCAATTGATGAACTAGTTCATGGGAGGGAAACTCAAGTGAAATAGGGATTCTTTCTTCCCTTCCATATACTATCATGAAAGTTGAGTTTCCAACTGCTCTCTTGGGTGCAATTCTATTATCCCAAAGGTCTTTCCTTAGCTTGGTATGCCAACACCTTTGATTGTCTTCAATTGTCCTTTTTATTATTCTGATGAGGTTTTTATTAGAGGACTCATCTAGTCTATTTCCTTGGGGATAATAATTTGAGGAAGCTCTCAAATATATTCCATGTTCAATTTCTTAAGAGAAAATATGATTTCCAACAAAAGACTTAGCATTATAGGATATGATAGTTGAAGGAACACCAAATCTAATCACAGTTCCATCACAGAACTCAACCATTGAAGCATATATGAATCCCTTGAATCTATTTACTTTTTCCATCTTGTGGAGTAATATGTGGTTGCTAAGATCCATTTATGCCCATAACTAGAGGGTGGGTTTATTAGACCAATGAAATCCAAACCCCATTGAGAAAAAGGTTGATCTGCTTGAATAGGATGAAGAGGAAGGAAAATCAATTTTTTTTTTCCTTATAAGAAAGCACATTATCACATTTCTTCATCCACTTATGAGAATCATTGAATAAGTTTGGCCAATAATAGCCAGCTTTCATCATCTTCATTGTTGTAATCCTAGTTGAGAAATGGCTGCCAGCAAGGCCATCATGGAATTATTTTAATAGCCTGTTGATTTGATTTGTATTGACACATCTTAATAGGACTCCATTGGAATCCCTTTTGAATAATGTTCCATCCACCAAGTCATAGGGAATAGACCATACTATGAATTGTCTTCTTTTAGCTCTATTTAGGCCTTATGGATATCTTCCTTCTATCAAGAAGGTACTCATGTCATGCAACCAATTATTCTAATTTTCATTCTCTTTTGGTTCCTCATCTTGTAATAAGAGGGAAACCTCCTTAGGTGCCTCAAAAGATAAGACCATTTTCTCACTTAATCCTTTGCCTGTCACAAGATTTTTTATCTTAATTTTAGTGTCATACTTGATGACTTTGGTGATCTATCCAACTCTCTTTTCATTGGTATCTTTGTTCAAAAGGAAGTGCATGTGAAACCAAGAGTTGGACTTTGTTATGGGACAAAAAATGTCTAAAATTTATGAGTGTCCTTATAACATCAAGAACTTTTCTTTCCACATAGCTATACCTACTCTCATAATCCTTAAGCCCTTAACTAAAGAGAGAAATAGGTTGCTCCAAATTCTCTTCATTTAACTATGTTAAAACAACTGATATACACTATTCTCCTCCAAGAGAATAGAGGATGAAATCTTTATTATAGTTGAGATTGACAAGAGAGGGAGCTGATGTAATTGATTTCTTGATCTCTTCAAAGTTAGCCTTCCCTTCCCTAGTCTAGGTAAACATCATATTCTTTTTCAACATGGATTGAAGAGGTTTAAATATAGAATCAAGATTGGGATGAACCTTCTAACAAAGCTGATCCTACCAAGATAACTCTGCAATCCTTTCTTGTGGTTGGGATGTGGGGAGAGAGAGAGAGAGAGAGAGAGAGAGAGAGAGAGAGAGAGAGAGAGAGAGAGAGAGAGAGAGAGAGAGAGAGAGAGAGCTTCTTTTACTCTTTTTGGATCTATTGCTAGTCCATATCTTGACACAATGTTTTCTAGGAGCTTTCCTTGATCAGTATAAAACAAACACTTTCTTGGATTTAGAGATACACCATACTCTCTACATTTGATGAGCACCTGCCTCAAATGATCAAAGTGATCTGTTGTGCACTTTGAAAAGACAATTATGTCATCAAGTTATAGTAGCACAAAATTTTCCAACACACTTTTTAAAGCCAACTCCATTGATTTTTGGATTGTAGCACCTACATTAGTTAGTCCAAATGGCATTTTACAATAGGTATAAGTACCCCACTTAGTAGTGAATATTATCTTGTATTGATCTGATTCTTAGACTAGAACTAGATTGTATCTTGAGAAACCATCTAAAAAGAAAATATTTTTGAGCCATTAACTTTGGACAAGATTTTTTCCATAGAAGGAAGGGGATGGTGATCCTTAAGAGAAGCCTTATTAAAGTCCCTAAAATCTACACATAACTAGATTTCTCCATTATTCTTTCTAATAGGAGCAAGATTCATTACCCATGAGGAGTGCTTAATTGGAAAAATAACATTATCTTCTATGAGTTTGGACAACTATTTTCTCATTAAGGGTTCAATCTTGGGGTTGACTATCCTTTTATTTTATCTAATGGGGTTTACATCATGGTTTAAATCTATGGTCTTCTAAAATAAGCTTGGGTCAAAACCCTTTAATTATTCATATGTCCAAGTAATAACATCATTGAATTCTTGACATAAATTAATAAAAACTTTGTCTTTAGTATTCAAGTATATCTTTTCTAAATTAAGATTATTTCCATCAGCAAAGGTGACAGGTATGTAGTCATCTTTCCTTGTGGCCAAGTTCAAACCTTTATTTTTTTCTTGATCATCAGAGTTAAATATCCCCTCTAAAGTGACTAGAAATTTAGGGAACTTTTTGGAATTAAGATTCACAATTTTATCTCCATATTGGCTTTCTAGCTTGGACCAATTTTTAGTAGAGAGCTCTGCTTCATTTTGTAGAAAATTGACAATTTGCAAATTAGAATCAAAGACCTTCCAATTTGTATAATTGTCTAGGATAATAGACCTTAAAAAAAGTCTGGTATGTTGTTCCTTTATATCGCAAAATGTTTTGGTAAATCATACTGAGCACCAATTATTGAAAGTCTATTAGCATGTTTATTTTTATTTCTAGGAACACTTTGAATATTGAATGCTTGGCAAGCCTCAATTAGATCCCAAACTCTATGTTTATATGATTTGAGAAGGTTATTATTTTTATTTCTAGGAACACTTTGAATATTGAATGCTTGGAAAGCCTCAATTAGATTTCAAACTCTATGTTTATATGATTTGAGAAGGTTGTTCTTTGTGAAATTCTAATTTCTAATTTGATTCACAACCAACTCAATGTCCCCAAATACTTTTAAGAGATTTATACCCTTTCTTTGAGCAAGTTGGAGACCTTGGATCAAGGATTTATACTAGGCTAGATTGTTAGTGCAATTGAATTGAACTCTATATAAAAAATAATACTTCTCCAAACTTTAAGAGAAAAGCATTACACCAGCACCAGAACCATTTTTATTCCTTGAGCCATCAAAAAAATATTCCACAATCCATTAGTATCTTCTTATGTCTTCATGAGATTGGGAATAGGAGCCTCTTCCTCAAATATACAATAATTTTTGAGCCTATCTCTTCAACTTCTTGTATTAGATCAAATTGGAAAGAGAGTACCATTTTCATGGTTTATGCATTCTCCATGCTCTTCATGGATTGTGTAATTCATATTTATGGGGCTAGGCATATAAGTCTCTATGTGATTAAGGGCCAATGGTTCAACCTTTATGGAAGCCTTTGTTCCATATCTATTCCTAAAGAACATGTAGGACCAATTAGATGCAATATAGACACCTATTTTTGTAGTAAAGTCTCTAGATAAGCAAATAGAAAAATGTGGAGGAAGCTCAATGAGTAATATATCTTGAAGGACAGTACAACCAGGGCATGCATGTAATGTCATTCCTATATTTTTTAACACTCCCACTATTTGGACAAAACTACCATCCAACTAAACACTCCCTTGGTCATTGGCTCATATTCAATACAAAGAAGATCAACTACACACATTGAAATAATTGAGTTGCTAGCTCCAGAATCTATCATACAATTGTGAACCAATTTATCTTCTATAATTGAAGAGAGATAAAAGAGGGGAAGTTTGTTCTTCTTACTTGTGTCTTCTTCCCGCATGGGTTGCACAAAGCTTGTTTCTCCATTCATGGTAGTTGGTTCATTCTGCACTTTAAAGGTATTCAAATCCTATTGTAGTAATTCCCACTATGATGGCATTGTGAGAATATCTCACATAGGAACACTGACATCAGTTCTATTCATTTGATCTACAATATTGAGAGAAGTGTATGTTGAATTGGTTGGAGCCTTAGAGACCATAGGGTCTGGTATATAAATTTGGGTAGCATGAGGTTCCTTATACTTCATGTTGTTATGATTTTGCAATGGAGCAGCAACATCATGTTAGACATTTGCAATTGTAGCATGTGGAATCAAGTTTAAAGTTGAAGCTTGATTTGATGGAGAACATGAAGCACTCTCCAAAATTCTCCTTTTTCTTCTACTATTATGAGCTATGACATCATTACCATCATGATTTATATGGCAATAATCCCTTAACTAATAATTCATAAAAGTGCAGTCCCCTTGTTGGGATTGGAAACCAATGGTGGATTGATTAGAATCATAGTATTTCCCTGATGTTTTCTCCTATGTGGTCAATACTTTAGAGGACTCTACTCTATTTCTTGAACATTGGTTGCATGAAATGTTACAAGTAGAACAATATTCTTGTTCTTGAGCCAAATTATTTTGAGAAATAATTTCCTCACTAGATTTTTGTTTGTATTTGTAGGGATGACATTACCCATGATTTTATTTTGGTTCCATTGATTTGGAGTTTTATTTGGCTGCCTATTGAATGAAGTATTTTGATAATTGGGCTGAAAAGACCTGCTACCTTGAGCTTGTCATCTCCCTAGAGTCACCAATATGTTGTTAATTTTTTGCATCATTGTAGTGTGATCTATAATTCTCCTTTCCATGTCAACACTATGATTATGAAACTTTTTATCCATATTTGGCATCATATCCTACATCATGGCTTCAATTTTATCTATCCCATTAGAAGATGTAGAAGCTATTAGAGAAACAATAAGAGGTTGACTTTTGTAGTAGGAATAGGGGCAATTGTATGTTGATGAGTAGGCATGTCATGGAAGAGTGGCATTGGAGGCCTTGGAGCTATCTCCCCACTTTGAATTAGAATATTTTATGATTTTATAAAAATTTCATATGGAGCTAGTAGAGTATCTCCTCCCAAGTTTTTCAATTTGGTATAAACTATGTCATTGAAAGCTCTAAGATAATACAAGAAAGCATTACCAGGGGAAGGCTTCATTGCAATAGAAATTCTATCCCATGTCTTTTGAAATCTATAGTTGAAATATGTCATAAATTCATGGGGTGCTCTTTTAATTGTAGTTAGTTACTCTAGAAGTGATGGATGGACATTTTTATCTTCAAAATGTTTGTACAACCTTTCTCCAAAATCATCCTATTTATGGGTGGAGTTGTGTGGCAATCCTCTATACCATTACAAGGCCTTTCCTTTTAAAGATGAAGCTAAAATTCTAACAACAACATCATCTTCTATAATACCATGTATATTACAAATATTTGAAACCTCTTGAATATTTTTTATTGGGGAGATGGAAGTTTCACTAGTAAATTCTAATAGACTCTTAAGGGTGGATATTGGTATACCATGTCTTTGAGCCAAAAAAAAGGTGGGTTTCCACCATTAAAACTAGAGAAAACTAGATTCGTAGGGAGAGCCATATGAAAAAAGTGATTTGTTCAAATGAATGGATGGAATCCTTAGTTATGATCTATCAACAAGTAGAGTAGAAAGAGATCTAGAAGGTGTATGTGTTTCTCCTAAACTCCTAACTAGTGATAGAGAAAGTATATTTCTTTTCATTCTAGGATTTGAAGATGAAAGGTGGGTAAATTGAAAATTACCTCTAGAAGATGCCCTTGCTTGAATCCTCGGCATGAATTGTAACAATTCTTGTTTGAAAACCAAGATGTAGAGATTGAGTCACCAAGTGCTTCGATGTGAGCTTCTTAAGGGATGAAATGCTAAGATAAGCACAATTTTCTCAACATAGAAGTTGAATTCCTTTAATTAACATTGTTGCCATGTTTTTACCTCATGTTTTTTTGAATATGTCTTTTTGTGAATGCTCCTAGTTTTTATGAGAAAATTAGTTGTTTGGTTCCTTTTAAAATTGTTAACCCTAAGAAAAACCCTAATTAGTATACTGCATTATGTGCCCTAGGTAAGCCCATTAGGTCATATGCCTTTACCTTATAAGTCAAGTGAGAAAATCATTTTTAAAAAAATTGAGAACCTTTGAAGACTTTTTATTTTGCTTTCATAATCTCCCAAAATAATCTTTACTATCAGATCTTTTAAGATCTATGGTAGTCACCTTGTCTCTATAGAAACTTGCATTCATTTTATTGCATACGAAATGATGACCAAGCAAGTACTTCACCAAGGACCCAGTTAATGTAAGAATGGTCTTAAAATGTTTTTCCTGCACTGTCAAATCTTTTAAGATCAATGGTGGTCACTATGTCACCACTGAGAATTGCAAGTTTTTAATTAGTCATGACATGGTGACCTCTCACAAAAGAAAAACATGGAAGGACCAAATTAAAAGATGGTTGTCGTAATTATGGTTTGTTATTAATGAGTTTTGCCAACACAATGGAATGTTAGAAGTGTCGGGTGTAGTAAAGGATGTATCATGGCAAGAACATGTTGTTAATTCATGATGCCAAAAATTTGCAAAGTCTATGGTGGTCACTATGTCACCACTAAAAATTGTGAGAACTTCATCAGTCATGACATGGCAACCCCCCTTGAATTGAGAATGCAGTGGGACCTAATCCCAAAAAATGGCACCATAGGGACTACTTGCCATAAAAGGCCTTGTAAGCATATCAAGTTGGTACTATGTCATGTGCTATGGGGATTCATACTCAGAAAAAGGTATGTTTTGATTGGTGTCATTAAATCTCTCTTAGATCGATGGTGGGTGCCATGTCGCTATAGTAACTTACATGACCTTTAGTGCACATGGACTAAAGGAAAGACATAAGGACCCACCACAATTTTGATAAAATAATTGTGAAATTTTCATCATCTGATCAAGGTTACATCAACAATGGTTGCTATGTCACTATGAGGAGTTGTTCGATGTTTATGCATAGCAACATAGTGAGAGCATGACACATGTCCAAAAGCACCAGTGGGTCGAGAATAACTTGCCAGCAGTAGAAGAAAAGACTTGTATGGATATATTTGATTGGGTTGATTGCCAACTTGACTATTTGAAACTGGGTCATTAATAATCTTTTCCTAGATCATCGTATTTTTTGAAATCTACAGCTTGTTTTCAAAATCAGAAAGTGATTCCACCTTGTTCTTCCTTACAATCCATTTATGAACATTAAGGCTCCCTATGCGAAGTAGAACTAGGAATATATTGCAAGATTTCACCAAGTTATTCTCTATGCAAACAAATTTTAGAATTTTAGAGAGCTAAGAGCCTGTTGAAGAATTGTTCCATGTACGATTAAAGTGAAAAAAAAAAAAAAAAATTCTAGTGTCCATCGTGTGTCACATAATTTCAATAAAAAAGTAACAAATAGTCAAGTAAGTATCTTGATCCATTAGATAGTAAAGAATTCTAGTATTCTACATTATAATTAAACATGCCTCCAAAGAAAGTTTTTTCAAGGTAGCTTATGCGAGTAGAAATATACATGATGATTTCCTCAAACAATTAACTAAGTTTACAAATGAATATACCCAAATGAAAAAGCTAGTTGATGTGAACCCTAGGCTTAAGATTACAGATGGCTTATATGACAAAGGGAATCGAGTTAAGGATGCAACTACTTCTAAAATAGGGCTCTATCTTTTTAAGAAGTGGTTTTCAAAAAGAAAATTGTTTGTTCCCCATGGAAATATTTTGAATTTTGATTTAGGTAAACTAGTGGTCCCTAGTGTTTTCATGGATTCTAATCTACTCACATCCATAGCCAAAAATCATGATCTAGTAGTCAGGATATTAAGAAGAATAGATGGGGAGTGCTTGATAAGTATAAATGTTGAAGAAATTCAAGAGGTTTTTGGTTTTGAGCCACTCTCGGATTATCATGAGACCATTGACCTACTAGAACTAGAAAAAGAATATTTTTCTAAGAAGGATAAGGTCAAGCAAGGTGCACTGAGGGCACACCTGGGCTCAATTGGAAACTTGACGTTGGCTACATCATCCACTAAAGAGCCTTTTAAGAAGAAATTCTTTACTTATAGGGCCATAGAAATATATATGACTCTGTGTATGGTTTTTGGTAAAGATTAATAGAATTTTATGCCAAAAAAATTCATGTATATGATGACTTAGATCTCTTCTTTTGGTGTCGATATTATTTTTTATTTTTCACGTTATATAGAAGAAGAGATCCATATAGGGTTAGTTGGAATTGCAAAGGGAAAGGTATTGCTAATGCACACATTCTTATTTAAAGGGTTACATATTTTGAAAAGGAGATAGTTCTAAATCGAGAATATGAAGGAAAGGCTCTGCCATTCCAGTTGTGAAGTGCAAATATGACTTGGGACTCAGAGGAGGCTAGCTTCATAAGACTTGATAGGTATTTTACATCAAGGTTGAGAAGTCTTGTATTAAGGGACAATCCTAGAATCCCCAAGGCATTGCTAGATTTTATTAGGCCCATTAACAACCCTTCTAGGTTGAAAGTTTCCCACAACTGGGCAGATATCATACCATACCTTATTTCAAAAAATTTTAGGGTTTATGGTTTCTAAGGGACTCCCCATGTACTACCCTATCAATTTCCTTTGAAGGTAGGGATACCTAAGATGTTGTGGCCAATAGGGGAACTGGAGGAAGCATAATTGGTTGGAAGATCCAAAGGCTCAATTTTCCCCACTTATACTGTGGCTCACCATTTTAGTATCACTAAGGGTGGTTGGGTATTTTTGTACAAATTCTTGGACTAGTACAATATGGTTGTGTCTCATCCTTATTTTTGTGATACTGATGGATTTTTTGATATATTTGGTCCAAGAGCTAAAGTTGGTTCAAAAGAGCATCAATTCTATTTCCCTAAAGATATAATAAGGAATGAATTCTCTTTGCAAGAGCAAGAGATCAAAAAGGAGAAGTGGAGAGTTTACTCTAAAGTTTTAGAATTGATTAATTATTTTGATAATAATTATAAGCCTCTAAAGGATGCAAAAATAGAGGAAGACAAGTTAAATAAACTAATGACCACTTTTCTTGAAATTATGGAGGTCATGAATGAGAAAAAACTATTCTTTATTCATTATTTTCTAGAAAAGCCAAAGAGGTCATGAGGAGATTATCATTTACCCCTGCAATAGGATAAAGGCAAGTGGTTGTTCAAAAAATGCCTGGCTATAATATAATTCAGAATGAAAGGGCTACATTGGGTCAACTAGCGTTGTGCTAGAGAAGAGACTAGATGAGCCTGCACCCAAGAGACAGAGGATAGAAAAAGAACAAATACCTCAAACATAGGAGTATTCACCCACCCAATCTCCATTGCACATAAAAGATGAATAGCTCACTAGAGAACAGGTGGAACAGTACAGATCCCAAGGGGGAGTTTTCATTATTTTAGTAGAATTGGAGGAAGGAAATCCTTAGGAACCTCCTATGCCAAGCCTTGAGCTAATTGTTATAGATTATAGAGGAAAAGAGTTGAACCCTGTGATGGAATAGGCTTGCCATGAATTTATTTTTGATGACAATTTTTTCAAGTCTAGAGCTTTTTACAAATTTTCTTGGAGAACAAACATTGGGATGTTTGAGGAAAGATGTAGTAAATTGAAAATGGAGCATCCAAAAATGGAGGAGGTAGATGTGCAAAATAAAATAAAGGAAGAGATGATGCAATAATTCAAGACCTTGACCCCTGAAGAAGGGAGACAATTGATAAAAGCATACAGTGTTTTGTTGTTGCCCAATTGGGATATTGCAGATGCAATGATTTTTAACTTTGTCACTAAGAAATTGAGTACAGAGGAGAAAGGGAAGAAAGAACTAAAAGGTGCTATGTTTAGTGAGGATCATGTTGCATTGGTCATTTGGTCAATGAGAAAAGGATCTAGGACCGGCTCTTCCCAGCCTGATGATATTGTCTTGATGGGTAGCCTAACTATAAAAAGAGTTGAAGAATCTACCACTAAAGAGGCCATAGAGCTAGGTGTTGGATCAGCCAACCCCACCTTAGCTACAACTCAAAGAGACACAAGAGAAAGGTTAGAATTACAAGAAAGTTATGAGAAATTTTTGGTTGCATATAATAAAGAAGTTCAAAAAAGAATTGAACTTGAAAATAAATTGATATGATGCCAAAGGCAATCTAGTAGGCCTAAAATGACATATCCCTACCTACCAGTAGAGCCTTTTAAATACACTCCTCTCATTGAAATTCTAGATACACCACAAAGACCATAGTATTGCATTGCAAAAGACTTTGAAGAAGAAAAGAGAAAATTATGGGCATTGCATGTGGAATTGGATATACAATATGAGGAAAGGTTAAGGAAATCCATTAAGTATTTAGTAAATAAAATTGATTGGCCATCCTTCTATGAGAAATTAACAAAGAAAATAAATATATGGGATGAGATAAAGGAAAATGATGAAGCCTTGAAGCCAATTGTCAACAAATGGAATAAAAGGAATAAAGAGGTTACTCTTTTATGTTTTTTTGTCATCAATTTATCCTCTGAGCATATAGAGAAAACTTATGATCTAACCAATGATATATCAAAGTTTGATGATAAGAGAGTTGCATGCAAAGAAGAATCATAAGTTATCTGGATAAGTATAAGAGTGTTAACTTTAGACTGTTCCCACATGCCATAGATAAAAAGGATAAATTGAAAAACAAGGAGGAATGGGCCTAGGAACTAGATGACCTATTGTGTCTCAAGATGAATAGAGTCATAAATGAAAAGGGAAATGCATGGTGGGAAGCCACAACTAAGGAAGTTGTAAAAGTTTAGTTATTCTGTAATTCTTTGAGGCAAAATTTTATTGAGATTGATAAATTATAAGAATATGTGATGAAGAAATAGCATGATCTTCTAAATTTTAATTGGACAAATGACACACTTTTTGACAAGTGGATGGTAGAATTTGTTTAGAAT
The DNA here is from genome assembly GCA_028749045.1 of Cupressus sempervirens. Taxonomy (NCBI): domain Eukaryota; kingdom Viridiplantae; phylum Streptophyta; class Pinopsida; order Cupressales; family Cupressaceae; genus Cupressus; species Cupressus sempervirens. The sequence goes on along the minus strand of CM053784.1, from coordinate 2,727,655 downwards.
ATGTTGAGACTGACGATGAAGATATGGCATAGGATGAAGTAAAAATTATTGACACATTAGTAAAAGAAGAAGAAGAAAAAGGTGAGCAACCAATTGTAGTTGCAAGCACAAAAATCCAAACTGGTGATCACTTGGCAGAAGAAGAATCAGATATAAATGTTGTCTTATCAGTTCATAATGATATAAATGGAGAGCCTCAAGTTGAAGTAAGCTTGCAACAAGAAAAGCCAGATACACCACAATCAATTCCATTGGCTACATCCTCTGACGAGCTGCAATAGCAATAGAGCCAATCATCAACTTTTCATTGATAAAGAAATGCAACAAAAGGATGTAGCAAGAAATGGTCCCACCAAAGAATATTCATGATGAAAGACATTCTGTTGCACCAATTTTTGTCCTTCATGAAAATAATAATGTAAATATCTTCTTTATCTTAAGGATAATTGTCAGTTTCTCTATGCCTGAAGCTTGTTGCATCTCACATTATATAAGGGGGATTCTAGGGCTAGAGAAAGGGTCTAAGAATTTTGTATAATTTTTCTTTGTTCAAAAGAATAGTCAGTCCATTTATGTGTAGTTTTTTTAATTTACTTTCAAGCTTTATAATTTTCAATGTTTTCATATCAACGACAGAATCAACAAGATATTCTAAGTTTCGTTGAATTTTTTTTTAGTTATTATATCAATCTTTTCAAAGCATAATATGAAAGGGCATTTACACTACATCTATGTTATCAATCCTTATCTCCATTTTATGAGTTTGCTTACTTTGAGATTAGTTAAATAAGGTTTAATTGATTGAATGCAATCTAGATAGGTTTTATATTGATTCTATTGTTGTTTTTAATTCAAGGAGTTAATGAAGTACTTCAATAAATCAATAGGGTTTGTGGGTTTATAAAAGGGATATTTCATAAGAATGGGAATTGGTGATTATAGTTGATAAAATTCATTTACAATTTGTTTGAATTAGATCCCCTACTAATAGTTGACTATTTGTATCAATGGATAAGGCACTGGTCATATAAATTAGAGACAAACTGAAATAGATTCTGCTACATATATCAAATTTATATTCAAATCTAAATCAATCAAATATTTATCAAGTGTATAAGGGTTGTCAACATCTATCTATGGGAATTTATGGGTTATTGTTAGCTATTTTAGCTCATCTTTGTTTCACATATATCAAAGAAATTAGACCATATCTATTGTTTCTAGAGATTAAGGTACTCCCACCTTGGTTTTGTAGAGCCAAAAATGTAGGGAGCATTGTGCTTTGTACAATTGGCCCAGAGACATACTTTATTATACTAATCATGAGCATTGGCTACCTCTAGGTGTAATAATTTTTGTTGTCTATTGGTAATAATAATCAATGTTAAATCAAGAGCCAACAAACACCAGCAAACCAATAGACTTCTTAGTAAGCTTGAACGTAGTCCCAATGGGCATGCCAAAAATTGTTTGGTAATAATAATCAATGTTAAATCAAGAGCCAACAAACACCAACAAACCAATAGACTTCTTAGTAAATGTAATGCCCTACCCGGAGATCCTTGGAAACAAGGATGAAAAACAAGCCAAGAATTTTTATTTTTTACAAGTATGAATGCACATGACAACATCATACAGGGATCACAACGATCGCAATGAAATATTTCACCACCATCCTGGCAACCAACGAATCTCCAAATGCCACTACCAAACTGACACACACAAACAAAGCCAACAATGACAACGCACATGATGAGGGCACAGGAAACAACCACTCATCAACAAAACACCAAGCTGGGGTAAAATGCAGAAACCTAAAATTTGGCTAAGCCTAAAATCCTGAAGCCCTGAAAATTGGCTAAGTCTAGATTTCTGAAGCCCTGAAATTTCCTAGAATCCATAACTTATCTCCGAGAGGTCTGAAACCTATCTCAAAAGATTTGTCGCATATATTAAAATATATACATTTTTATGTCACACAATGCTGAAAAAAAATTTCCCATAGAAACACGAAAACACTCCCAAAAGCAAAAAGGATAAAAAATAGAGCAATGAACCTCCACACCAGGGAGTACCAGATCCACAAAGGCTCGAGGAAACAACACTCGAGCGCAAGAATAACATAGAAAGAAGAACATCTATCCATCTAAACTACAGCAACAAAGAACATACTAAAATAAACATCACAGTGAACTGAACAACCAAACTAAGTGCGCGGTTCCTCCCAACCGTCAATAGCATCATAAGACCATCATGGGTCCTAGCCATCCCCCACGCGTAACATCCCAAGCCACCGACCAGATCATTGGTACTATCGTAATAGGGACGTCACTACTAAAAACATGCAACAATATAAGCATAAGGAAATCTAACATGCTAGTAGAAAAGCATAAGATAATCCTACAGTAGATAACATCACATATCACATGCTAAATAGCAATAAGCAACAGATATGCTAATACAACAATTCACAGCATCTAATCATATGCTAAACATCATAATAAGGGAATGCGTCAAATAAAATAACATCATCTAAACATGATATACATGCATCCCAATGAAAGCATACTCTGAAACCCAAAGTACCAAGTGAAGACATCTAGCAACGATCACACTAGGACAAAAGATCATCTCTGTATACCGATCCCTAGTAGTGGTGAAGGTAGCTACGCCTCCCAACCACATGGCACCTATAGGTCCACACCTATCATGCTGATGGAGATAAAGATCCAACCACAAACACACATAAAGCACAACATCCAGGCTAACACTCATGCCAGACAGTATGATGGCTGCAACCAAGAACCTAAGACAATGCAAGGAGTACAGGTCCTAGTCAGACACTCAATAGGCTACTAAGTACGGACTAACATCATGGAGAGTCGCTTGGCATCGAAAAGCCCAAGCTCGGATCTATGTAGCTCAACTCCCTCAACGGAAGGCCAATACACCGTGTAGCTCAACTCCCTCAACGAAAGGTCAATACACAAAAGTACCATTTTATTATCTTAAGTTTTATTACTAGTCACACATTTGGTTTAGTTATCACTTATTTAAAACTTCCTATCCTCCGCTAACCCTATGGGACTAAGGTCACCAGGCTGCGAGATAGAAGCCCCCTCCATATGCTACCCTACCCTACCCATGCTCATCCAATGAAAAGTGCCCGTGGGCATGCATACTCCCATCCCAACTCCAATGATCATAACTTCTAGAAGTACCACAGAAGATCGAGCCTCTCGCAAGTCACTTGACAAATGTATGTGAACGTACTCGTGTGTGGCGCACCACCATCATGAAGATCATAACACAAAGACAGGAATGAGAACACAATGCAAGGAAAACACCCAACTGAAAGCAACACAGGAAGGACAGATTCTACATGAATCCCAAAGCCAATAAAATCATACATCATGAAATCACTCAATTGACCTCAATCTGAGAGTATGGATTCTACACGAATCCCAATGATGTAACAAGACCAAACATCATGAACTCACTCAACTAGCCTCAATCCGAGAGTATGGATTCTACACGAATCCTAGCATTCACGAAACAAAAGCAAAGGTCCAAAAGAAACTATAACAGGTAACAAATCACTCAACCGAACACAAAGTTGAAAGTATAGATGCAACACGCATCCCAATGCAATATAAAAGTGCAAAAGTGGTTTGATTGATATCCAAATGGATCATCCAAGTCCACGACCCACATTGTGCCAAGAAAACTCAAAAAAACATAGTGGCATGCAAAACAAGGTAAAAACCTCAAATTTTAGAAAAATTCTAAAATTAAAACCCATTTGACCTTTGGGTTCAAAAACCCCAAAAATCCAAAAATAAATAGAATCAAACACCGTATGCAAAAACGGCTAGCATAACGGCGTAAAATCCCAAACCCTCATCCCAAAAAATAGGGAAATGTTCATACTCGCCCAACCGGGTAGAACTAGCATACAAAAATGGAGGGGAACACTAGTTCTCAGCCTCCAAACAAACGGCTACCAAAAACAGAAGCAGAAACGGAGCACAAACAATAAAACAGGAAAGCCCTACCTCACAGCCAAAAGGGCAAATTAGGAATCTGAACCATAAAATAAATATCCCATAGAAGTAGCTAAAAAATGTAGTAATCCAAGGTTTCTCCAAGCTGGATCCAATGAGCCCAACCTCGCGATGATCCCACGCCCGTAGCTCCCACAACGAACAAAACAGTAAATCCTCATGAAGAGGATTTTGGGTTTTACTCTCCAACTTTCCAATTTGAAAGTGAGAAGTGAGGAATTAAATTCCTCTTTGGATACTTATTCACTTTTTGAGTGAATAATCGATTAGGGCAAATAACCAGCCAATCTAGTTAAACCTCGAATCGAACAAAACAAAAATAGGCTAGTCCTATAAATAGGAATTCATCTATGGCAAAGCTGCCAGAAATTAAAATAAAACAATTAAAAAGCTCGAAAACTCAAAAACACATAAATCTCCTTAATAACTTTCATGACAATGCGAACCTCTAAATGCACAGACACTCTTACTGGTCTAATCACATAATGCAAATGAGTTTGGATTTAATAATCATCGAAAGGTTTAAATTAAACATTTAATTAAGGATACGTCGACCATACAAGGATGACATTGGTAAAATATAAACGGCTAAATCACTAACTCCATGTGCCACTGCTAGGGATATAAATCTTGCACACTAAACAACACGATCAAGTGCAATTGCATATAATATCATAGTTGAAGCAATAAATGCATTAAATCACCTAATTTAACCATTTATTTAATTATATTAAAATAATCTATTTACATCACTCATCTTCGCATAAAGCATAACAATGCAGGAATGAAGTAAATAACCATAGCATTAAATCCATCACCTAACATAATCAGACATATGTCCAAATACCAGATAACTAGATATCATCATAAACAACATTGTCATCTCAAAATGGCATCATCATGCAATATGATTAACTAAATAGCATAGTAGTATAATATCTATGATATTGAAATCAAAGTGTAACATCTGACCCTCAGGTCATCTCAAATGTAAACATAACATGAGTAACAATTATCTCTCTAATCAAAAATATAACAAGGTAATGTCCGCAACACATAACCAAATAATCTCACATGAACAATCCATTTAATTAATTATTCATTTAATAATGATCGATTACTCTGCATTAAAAAGGCACTTAAAACACATAAGCAAACACAGTCATAAACATGACTAACCACTGCTACAGGAACCTAGTCCAGTGTAGCATGGTAATAGTACATAGTGAAATCTCTACACACATCACAGGGTAATCATGGAACAACCTCATGATACCACATCGATCCTAGTAACCACTGGCACAAACCTCAATGAACCAAAAATCACATCATAATCTCAAAGATCAGTCAAAAACATAATCAAAGCAACTGATAAAGAAACATAAATCCAAACACCTCAATTGTTTAGACCACTCAGGGTCACAATCATGATTCCCATCACAACAAAAGATCAGCAAGGTTGCATCCATTAGGATGACATATAGAAGTCAAATGGGAGAGTCACTACAGTAAGCTTGAATGTAGTCCCAATGGGCATGCCAAAAATTGTTGACACAAAATTTTGCACCCCTTCCTGACATGTTATCCTCGGGAAACCTTGTGTAACATAAAAATAGCCTCCAAGTGTGGGACTCATGCTTTGAGGTTGAATCTCTGGAGAAGACCGACTTCCTTACAATTAGGATGCATCTACACTAGAACTTGATAGGAAAAGGGAGAGAGAATGCATAAAAGTAAATTGTTGAAATGAAAGGGGATGATGCACTGGATTGAACTATGGTTACAACCTCTACCTATTTACACACATAACACCATTAAAACATCCAAACATAAAAAATTCCTAACCTTGTTCCATCCCAAATACATACATGAAGGGTGTAACTTAATAGATGTTGCATGGAAAACCATTCACGAGACAACAACTATTAGCTGAGCAACACAACATGTAAGATAAAAATAGAGATAAGAATAACCCAACACAAGGAAAAAATCTACACAAGATTACTAAATGTTGGATAAGGTAAAACAATATATTTCTTTAATGCATGGTAAAACAAGAAATTATAGTTGCAGAGCATAAGCAACTACAAGAGAATCAAAGAAGAACCCAGAAAACTTATTAACAACTTGCCTTTATAGATTAGGAATAACTTAGATGTTTTTCTTGAAGCTCAAACCCAAACAACTAGATTGAAAGTTGTAGAGAGCAATAACTAAGAATCAGAAAGAAATTTGATCATGAAGTGCAACTTTCCCATGAAGTGACAGGAAGAGACCAAAAGTAGATGCACCCAATAGTAAGAAAGATGCAAGCCAAAGATTTGATCATTACAAGAACTAAAGAGGCATTGAGATGCATTTTTGTCATGAAAACAAGGCCCAAGAAGTCATTTTGCATTAAATAAGTAGTCCTTTTAATGTGTGTTAGATGCAAGAGATCAATTTGCATCATTGTCAAAAAATGCGGGAAGGGATAATACACACTCAGTCAACACTACCAAGATGCTCATTAAAAGAATAGACCAAGTTATTTAGTCAAAGAAAAAATTAGGCCACAACTAAGCTATATGGCCAAAGAAGAGACCGAGCAACTTTGCATGTTAATCGACCAAATCACTCAAAAAATCTAACTTGGCATGTTTTTCCTAAATTGGGTTTCCAAGTTAAATCTTGGTATCTTACTTGTGTGAGAGTTATTTGTTGAGTCTTTTTATGTACTATTGTTTATTTTTCAAGTCAGATGTTATTGGACAATGGACTACAAGTTTATGTTGTTGATTATTTACTATAAATACTGTGGATTAATGAATAGATCTTGGTTGGTTAAAGTGTTTAAATTTTGAATTGGTACACTAGGACCTAAGGATAAATGATTCACCCCCCCACCTTTTCTCCCACCCACCCCTCCCCCTCCTTCTTAGTTATCCTAAATTATTATAATAATTAGAATCAAAGTTATTGGTGCTTGTGTGAATATTTTGAAGGTACTTGGAGATAAACATAAAGATGTACAAAAAGGAGTTGCCAAGACTAATAAAAGAGAACTTATCGGCATGACAAAGACTGATGAAGTTTCAACTAGCAAGAATGTGAGATGGAGTACTAAATTATGTGGAAAATGAATATGTGGTGATACCTAGACCTATGACATCCCAGAAGATGAAAGAAAAGAAAGAGCATAATGAAGAAATGTTGGAGATTGCATCAGTGCTAAGTTATATTGATTTTTGATGACATAAAGGGATGTGTTAATGTAAAGAAAATTTGGGATACATTGTAGACTATCTATGGTGGAGACACAAATGTACTAAGAGTTGAATCTCAAAGCTTGACAGGCAAGTTTGATGAAATGAGAATGGTAGAAAGTGAGACTATTTCATAGTATTATGGCTAAGTCAAAGAGGTGGTAAATTCCATAAGCGATTCAAATAGAAATATTAATGATGAAATTATTATCAACAAGGCACTAAGAATCCTACTTCCTATGTATTGTATTAGATTTTTGCAATTCAACAACTAAGATGTACTCCTGGTAACAATCTGAATTTGGAAGGATTAGTTGGTAGACTTAGTACCTTTGAGTTGTCAAATTTTGATAATTTCACTCCTACTATTGAATCTACATTTAAATCTAAAATGGTTCTTCAAAAGTATTAGATAGGAAAAGAAAAGTATGTGAATAGTGATAGTGATGTATATGATGATGTCTTGATGAACTTGAATCATTAATGGATGAAAGGCTTCCTCAAGGCAAGGGAAAATTCAAAGGTAAACTTCCTATTATATTTTTTTCATGTAATAAAGTTTGGCACATTGCTACAAGATGTCTTGATAGAGAAGACAAGGATGAAAGAAGGGAGAGAAAGTACAATGACACAAGAGATGAAAAAGGAAATAGAAGATATAAGGACTACAAAGACAAAGGTAATAAGTCATGTTATATTGTTGAAGAAGAAACTTATACTGAATATGTATATGTTGCTATGAAAGATGATTTTGATGAAGATGAGAAAATTGCATTAATCTCATATATAAGTAAAGGTGACAAATGCATAATTGATATTGGTTGTCCACATCACATGACTAGTGATAAGAGTAAGTTTGATACCTTATAACACTATAAGGGAAATTGTTTTAAGTGTGGTAATAATGCACTGTCTTGTGAAAGGTAAAGGATCAATATGATTGACTGATAGGATCAGATGTGACAATGCTTATTGGTTTGAAGGACTTAACTATAATTTTTTGAGTTTTTCACAATTGAATAGTTCAAGATATAGAGTTGAATTTCATCACAAGAAGGCCAAGATATTTGATGCCACTGGTGAACTAATTGAAAGTAGAGAAATGACAAGAGGCAAATTGTTATGTCTAGACCTATCTGATGAAACACACGTGTTTGAACAATATGATGACATATGATTATGGAATAGGAGATTGTGTCATGTGAATTTTCATAATTTGGTAAGTATTAGTATTATGAAGATATTTAGAGGGTTACCAAGATTGAAGAAACCTAATAATGTGATGTGTAAGCAATGTCAAATTGGCAAAATTAAAAAGCCTAGTTTCAAGAGAAATAATTATACTTCTGATGATATTTTGGAATTGGTTCATACTGATCTTTGTGGACCTATTGGTGTGCAAAGGTATTTTGGTGACAAATACTTTATTCTATTTGTTGATGATTACTCCAGAATGATGATTGTGATGTTCTTAAAAGAAAAATTAGATTCTTTGTAATTGTTTAAGTGGTATTCGGCAAGAGTTGAGAAAGAGATGGGTAAGAGCTTAAAAATTTTGAGATCTGAGAGAGGATGTGAGTTTATATCTAAAGAATTCAACACATTCTGCAATGGTAGAGGAATCAAATTGCATATGTAAACAGTAGGGAATCCTCCATAGAATGACATAGCCAAGAGAAGGAACAGATCAATTATTGATTGTGCAAGAATACTAATGATGGAGAAAAAAGTACCACAAAAGTACTAGAGAGAAGCTATAAGTAAAAAAATCTATATCTTGAACTAAGTACAAGTCAAGAAAGGTATAAACATTACACCTTTTAAATTATGGTTTGGATATGCACCTAATATGAAATAATTCAAAGTCTTTGGAAGCAAATTTTATGTACTAAAGAACAATAAAAATGGTAAACTTGATGCAAAAAGTGATGAAGTCATATTCCTAGGTTATTCCATTAAGAGAAAAGCTTACAAGTGTTGAAATTCTAAAACTAATAAAGTTGTGGAAATTCAAATCTTACAGATGATGAATATGCATAAAATAATGAAGTAGAATGCAAGAAAGAACCTGAAGATTACAGAACATTTTTCTATGTTTATGAAGGTGAGCCCTACATTTTACTAGAACTAGAAAAAAAAAGTGGTTGAGCAAATACAAACAATAACTATCGAGTCACAATCTTAGGTATTCGACCAACAAGTTGCAACAATCGAGATATAACAAGTTGATACTAAGATATAGGAATAGGATACCAAACATCAAGAAACTATTGTTGATCAACCAAAAATAGAAGTAGAGATACAAAAAGAACCTGAAGAGAATCTACAAGATGAACCTAAGAAAAATAGCTAGAAGAAAGAATACCAACACTTGTATTAGCAAAATATGTGAGAAGACATCATAAACCATAACAAATTATTAGATACAAAAAGTATGGGGTAGTGACAAGAAACAAGTTGAGAAACCAAATATGCTTACTATGTGAGTTTGAGCCTAAGATAGTGAAGGATGCTTTGGAAAATGAAGATTGGATTCAAGTCATGAATGAAGAAATTAAACAAATAGAGAAGAACAAAACTTGGTCATTAGTGTCAAGACCAAAGGACAAGAATGTGATTGGAACAAAATGGGTATTTAGGAACAAGTTAAATGTGAAAGGAGAAGTCACAAGGAACAAACAAAGACTGGTATGCAAATGATATGCATAAGAAGAAGGTATTGACTATGTATAGACTTTTTCCCTAGTTACAAGATTCAAAGGAGTACGAACTCTACTTGCACATTCCACTTATATAGGATTTAAAGTATATCAAATGGATGTAAAATATGCATTTCTGAATAAAATACTACAAGAAGACGTATGCACTTAACAACCTGAAGAATTTTTTGATCCAAGAAAAAGGAATATACTATGCAAGATACACAAAGAATTTTATGGATTGATGCAAATCTCTAGAGAATGGTGTGAAAGGTTGCACAATTATTTGGTGAAGATTGGTTTTGCAAAGACAAATGACAACAATTTGTATATGAAGACAAAAAAAGGTAAAGGGATGTTGTTAGCTAAAACATTTATGGATGATATCATATTTGGAGGACAAAATCAACTATGTAAATCATTTGCAGGTAAGATGCAAAAGGAATTTGAGATGTCTATGTTTGGAGAGATCAAATTCTTTGTTGACTTACAGGTATATATGGTGAAGAGAGGTATTTATATTGTTTAATCTAAATATATCAAGGAGATACTAAAAAACCTTTGGGATGGAAAATTCAAGACCATTCATCACACCTATGGATACTAGACATAAACTCTCAAAGAATGATGATGCTACTAACGTGAACTAGACCTTGTATAGATCAATAATTGGAAAGCTACAATATGTTGTTCATAATAGACTAGATATTGCATTAGCACTTGTGATAGTTGACATATTTTTCACAAATTCTATGGAGAATCACATGATGGTAGTGAAAACAATATTGAGATGTCTTCAAAAGGAACAAAGGATTATGTACTATACTACAAGAAGAATGAAAAATTTGTAACTAAAAGTATATACATAGGTCAATTAGGCAAGAAATTTTGATGATAGAAAGAATACAAGTGGTGGAGATTTCTTTCTGGGAAAGAGGTTGGTGTCATGGACAAGTAAGAAGCAAAATTTTATTCCACAATCTACAACAGAAGTTGAATATGTAGCAACAACAGTGAATTGATCTACCATTGTGTAGATCAAGCAATTGTTGAAAGGGATGAAGGAAGAGATCACTGAGCCAATTTTTATATTATGTGATAACACTAGTGCTATAAATATATCAAAGAACTCTATGATGCATACAAAGATTAAGCATTTTTCTATCAAGTATCATTACTTGAGAGAACAAGTTTAAGGTAAAGAAGTAAGATTGAAGTATGTGAACACTAAGGAGAAGATAGTTTATGTTTTCACTAAGGCATTACCTAAGGATTATCATGAGTATCTAAGATGTAAATTAGAGGTGATTCCCCTAGATGAGGCCATCTAAGCTAGTAGGTATAGCTCTACATCAAATTTATTGATCAAAATATATTGATGTAGAAGGTCATACTTTAGGAGCTACCTAAAGTAGTGAAAATATGAAGCACAAGATGGTAATTAGTCATAAGCAAGATGATAGAGGGAGAATCCATTTCAAAGTACTGACATGATAGTATCTACAAGGTAAATATGTATGAGATAGATGAAGTGTCTTTGGCATTTTTTTCAAATAGGGAGATGATATACAATTACCATGAGTTAAAATAAGAGGAAGAGAATGTTAGTTTCCATGAAGAGGAAGAGAATGCAAGATATGAATGAGGGATATTTAAAAGAAGATATCTATCCAAGAGGGAGTGTATGAAGTGTTTCTAATAAATGTTGTTGGATATCAGAATGTTGAAAAGATGAAATTAGGGAGATTGTTGGACACTTAGAACAGGATGAGAATCAAAATGAAACTAAGGATGTTAACAAAGATATGGCATAGAAAAAAAAGGGAGTTGCCAAAATAATTTTAGTGCACAATTTACTTTTTGGGTTGCATGGTAACTTATGATGTGGTATTGTCATCAATGCCAAAGAGGGAGATTATTGGAAGCTACAATTAGAACAATTGTTATATGTCATTGATTTCAAACCTTACTAGTAAGATAGTTGCTACTTGAGTAGAGTATTATATCTAACTAATTGATGAAGAAGATTTGAAAAGAGGAGATAACAAGAAGACATAGTGTAAAGGTTGAGTTATTTGGAACTACAATAGACACTTGATTAGATGGACTTTGAAAAGATAAGGAGTTGTTTAATCATTACACTAAGTGAAGAAGACATTTGAATTGAGGCCTAGAAGGAATGATCAAAGATAGAATAAAAGCATAAGCTTGATCAAGCAGAAGATTAAAGAACTTGTAGTTTTATGAAAGTAATGCTAGTATCAATCAAGTGATAGTATAAGTCAAGTAGAAGATAATGTTGACTAAGCATTAGTAAAAGACCAAGAAGAGAGTGAGTGTCAAGAAAAATAGTTACTATTGACCGAGTTATGTAGTGATGACCAAGTAGAAGAACACAATGATTATCAAGTATTAGCATTTGACAGTTTGTGAGGAAATCTTGATTTTCAGCCAGCACAGTTGAATTCTTGGGATATGTAAATTGCCTTGAAGATAAGGATGGATTACCTGGAGCATTTAATGCATGATAACCATGTTTGTGTGCTCCTAGGCATGGGTTCAAAGAGAACTTTTAAGACATAGCTAGAAGTTGGAAAGGAGAACAAAATAATGAAAGGATTTGATGAATCTAATCAAACTCTAAGATGTACAATGATGATTAGGCAGTAAAAGATAAAAACTAGCTATTTACGGAGGCATAAGATAACCTAACGAGGTTAGGAGCGAGATGTTGATGTTATTGATTGGAGAACTTGAGCAGGAGGATAAGAAGAGTTTTGAAAAGGTAAAGTGTGATTGTTTGAATGGTTGCCAAGTAGATCAATGAAAAAGCTAATGGTGAAGGCTAGTTAGTGGATCAACATATGAGCTAAATTGTGATGTATATTTTCAAAGTGAGTTATATTTACCAAATCAACCTATTTTTACTTTTTGACCATTCTATCAGTTGTAAATCCTTTAATCAAGGTTAAGCTAATAGTCATTTGTAAATCCTCTAATCAAGGTGACATTCTAATGGAATGTTCTTAAGCCCTCTAACCAAGCCACTCCTAACAGGGTGAATAAATTCTTTAACAAGGTCACATCTAACAATGTGTGTTGTAACCTTTAAAAGGATTGGTTCCTCACAGGAAACACTTCAAATGAGTGAAAAGTGGTAGCATGTTACTAGTTATTTTTCTCAAATTGGTTTTCCATTTTAAAATTATGGTGTCTTACTTATGTGAATATTATTTTTTGAGTTTTTTATTCATTCTTCAAGTCAGTTATTATTCGAGATTAGACTACAAGTTTATGTTACTAATTATTTACTATTGAGACTGAGTGGTTTAATGAATATATCTAAGTTGGTTAAAGTGTTCAAATTTTGAATTGGTACATTTGGACCTAAGGATAACTGGTTGGCATGTCCCTTATTTTGCCATTTTTAAAATAGAATTTTACAATAATAATAATAATATAAGAATAAATGATTAAATGGAAAAAATTTATAATTATATTATTATAATTAAATATTTTAGTTTATTAAAATGAATAATAATGAAAGAAAATAATCATATTATAAATAAATAATGATATTATAATATAAATATTATTATATATCAAAATTGTAATTCAAAGATACATATTGATAATACAAAATTTGCATTCTAGACATGACAATGATAACAAATAAGTCCCTAAAACTAGTCTAAAAGTATATCAAAGTTATGTCACCACTTGCATTAATATTTGGAGAATTGTCAAGTATGAAGAGTTACATTGTGTACCTTTATCAAGCAACTCTTCATTTGGGGAAGATAATATAAACAGGAAATCCTCTTCACTTCTAAAGGCATCATCGAACACTGGTTTCTATATTGTATACGAGGAAGCTTTGGAATAGTTAAGTAATCTACATCTAGGAATAAACACACATATCAGAGGAAGAAATAGAGGAGACCTTAGTCCATACCAGATAACGAATAAGGATACAGGAGAGAGAGCCCATATTGAGAACACATTCAATGCTGAAAACAATTACCATCTAATATTGCCTTCCACATTTAACATTACCTTAAAATCATTAAGCACACCAACAATTATGACACAGTCAACTGCATAAGGGATATAGAGAAGTGATAGAAGTAGAAAAAAGGTCAAAAGAAATGATATTCAATCAGTCAACAGTGGTCATTAAAGAAATCAATGAAGGTGGCAATGCTTGATTCAAAAATATATAAGAACCTATATATATAAAACCATTCCTACTATAAAAATCTGAATTGGTTACACCAAATATATCATTGAACATAAGCTATAGAAACATCCTAGATTCTAAAATATTATCATTCAAGGTTACCAATTTTGGACATATGATTTTACTATTATTAATCAATTCAATCAAATTTGAACTCTCTATCCAATTCATATCACCTTGAAGACCAATTGACTAGTCATTAGTTAAACTTGGACAATAATATTATGAACTAATAAACCATTGATATACACACACACACACTCTCTCTCTCTATACAAAAATATGATTCCTCTCATATTAAAGGATTGATATAGAAAGAGTTTGCACATTGTAAATCATAATAATATATACAAAATCTTAAGTGATCTTTCAAAAAAACTTTTCAATAATATCAAAATATTGAAATTTGATAGTTATTTTATATAGTCCTAAGTGGGTACATTACAGTGGTATCAGAGCATAATCTTGCCATCATGTGAGTGAAGCCTTATTGAAATTTATGAGAGAAGGAAAAATAAAACTACAATAAATGACTTAGCAAATGAAGTGAGAACTTATATGGAGAAAATCAACCAAACCAATCAAACTATACTAAATCAAATGGAAAAGTCAAATCAGGCCCTCCTGCAAGCCTTACAGAACATGGGAAACTCGATAAATAATTTGAGAAGTCAACCCAACATAGGGAGAGAAACTAATTTAGTCTGAAAATAACAATGTAACTTCAAACTCTAGCCTTCCCCAACACAAGTTCTTACCTAGAAGAGTAAATCTAAGAGAGGAGGAAAGGGTGGAGCAATCCTTAACTAGTATAAAAGATATTGCGAGGGCATATGCTACTCTAGAACCCAACATTAGAGAAGTGGTATCATTCAAAGAATTGTGTGATGATAAATGAATAGAGACATCTAAAAGGACCATAAATGAAGAACTCAAATATAAAATTAACAAAGTAAATTTTCCACATTTTGATGGTTCAAAAAAGATTACACCATGCCAATGGTTAGAAAAATTAAACACATTTTTCATTCCAAATCCCATGACGGAAGAAGATGCTTTGCAATTCGCTAGAGTGCATCTAGATGGAGAAGCACATGATTGGTAGACCCATGGGCGTATCTCATTGGGACATAAAGATATAAAATCCTATGAAGAATTCTCCCAAAATTTCATGAACATATTTAATGATAAGGACATTGAATGGTATTTTCAAGAACTAACTCAACTCAGACAAACTGGAACAGTAGAAGACTATGCTCGTAAATTTTAGGAGTTATCAGTTATGGTTCCAAACCTTTCCCAAAAGAGACTCACTCATATATTTATAGAAGGATTGAAATACTCCACCAAGCATTCTATTAAAATGCATGAACCACAAAACTTGGAAGAAGCCATTAGAAAAGAAAAAATGATAGAATCCAATCCTTCAAAGGAAAGATCTAAGAATGTCTCAGCAAAGGAAAGGACAATAGAGTATTGGGCATCAATGCCAAGGAAAGGATGCTCTCAAGAAAAAAGAGGACATGATGAAGGAAGGCTTATGCCTTAGTTTTAGAGAACCATGGGCATCAGGTCACAAGTACAAAAAAAGGAATCAAATTAATAGAATAGAAGCAACATTTGAGAGAGAAACACAAGAGTCGCATAAGAAAGCAAGACATGATCCAAAAGATTTGTATAGTATCCAAGCACAAAATGAAGGAGAGATGCGATGGTATTTTGAATAAATTCCACTTGATGCATGAATTTGAGAATGGAATTAGTAATTGATATCAAAGAAGAAGAGAAACTAAAATGGGATAAGAAATTATTCACTTTTAGTTAGTATTTGTACCTATCCCTTTTGGATTGACAAGTCAAAACAAGTAATTGATTATGAGAATTTTTAATAAGCATATGAATAAAAATATTCAATTATATTTATACTCAAAATTTTCTCAAAACTCCTTGAATCGAACTATAGGAAGATCATGCACTTCTAGAGGCCTTAGGATGAGATAAAGTCTCTCTTATGGATTGAATAGAGAGGGATACTCCGAAAGGAATATCCTTAAGTAACCTAGGACAAGATAAAGTCTCTCCCAAGAATTATAAAGAGGGGTAATCATAAAGGGATACCCATAGAGGCCTTGGGACAAGATAAAGTCTCTCCTAAGAATTAAATAGAGGGGGATAATGCTAAAGGGACATCCCTAGTAACCTAGGATGAGATAAAGTCTCTCCTAAGGATTAAATAGAGATGAATAGTCCTAAAGGGATATTCATAGAGGCTTTAGGGTGAGATAAAGTCTATCCTAAGGATTGAATAGATATGGATAGTCCTAAAGTGACATCCATAGAAGCTTGGGGTAAGATAAAGTCTCTCCCAAGGTACATTTGTCAGGAGTCATCATGGAACAAGAAACAATGCTCTAGTACATCAAGATAAGTTCTCTCTCTAAATCGTTCTTAGTAATTTAAATTGAATCTTGAAATCTTAAAATTTATGTTTATAACAATCTAATCACAAAGTTGAAATTATTTTTGCAGGACTATAGGTAAGGTGCATCAACCAAATCACAAGGAGAAAATATTGAATTGCTTGAGGACAAGAAATTTGAGGAATGGTGGACTATCATGTCCCCTATTTTTTTGCTTTAAAATGGAATTTTACAATAATAATAATTAAAATATAAGAATAAATGATTAAATGGAAAAAAAAATTTATAACTATATTATTATAATTAAATATTTTAGTTTATTAAAATGAATAATAATGAAAGAAAATAATCATACTATAAATAAATAATATATTATTATATAAATATTATTATATATCAAAATTGTAATTCAAAGATACATATTGATAATATGAAATCTGCATTCTAGAAATGATAAGGATAACAAATAAGTCCCTAAAAGTAATCTAAAAGTGTATCAAAGTTATGTCACCACTTGCATTAATATGTGGACAATTGTCAAGTATGAAGAGTTACATCATGTACCTTTACCAAGAAACTCGTCATTCAGGGAAGATAATATAAACAAGCAATTCTCTTCACTTCTTAAGGCATCATTGAACATTGGTCTCTACATTGTATTCGGGGAAGCTTTGGAATAGTTAAGTAATCCGCATCTAGGAATAAACACATATTTAAGAGGGAAGAAATGGAGGAGACCATAGTCCATACTAGATAACGAACAAGGATATAGGTGAGAGAACCCATACTGACAACACATTCAACGCTAAAAATAATTACTGATATTTCCTTCCACATTTAACATTACCTTAAAATCATTACGCACACTAACCATTATGACACAATCAACTGCATAAGGGATATAGAGAAGTGATATAAATAGAAAAAAGGTCAAAAGAAATGATATTCAATCAGTCAGTAGTGGTCATTAAAGAAATGGTGGAAATGGTTGATTTAGAAATATATAAGAGCCTCTACATATAAAACCATTCTTACTATAAAAATCTGAATTGGTTACACCAAATATATCATTGAATGTAAGCTATAGAAGCATCCTAGATTCCAAAATATTATCATTCAAGGTTACCAATTTTGGTCATATAATTTTACTATTATTGATCAATTTAATCAAATTTGAACTCTCTATCCAATTCATATCACCTTGAAGACCAATTGATTGTTGGAATACTTTAGAATAACTAGGAGGGGGGGGGGGGGGGGGGGGGGGGGGGGTGAATCAGTTATCCAAGGTCCAAATGTATAAATAAAAAAATTCACAGCTCAGTGAACTCATAAAACATTTATACCCATGTATGCATCCATTATGCAATCACTAAAGTTTGTATGTCACTATCAAATCAACTTGCATAAATGTAAAGCATGAAACATAACAAATTCATCAACACTCTTGACACAATGATTTACATGAAAATTGAATTTAGGAAAAATCACTAGTAACATGCTACTCCTTACCACTCTTATGAAGTTATGTCTTGTGAAAGGCCAACCCTGTTAAAGGTTACAATACACACTATTAAATGTGACCCAGTTAAGGGATTTCAATTAGCCTATTAGAAGTGAGTCTTGTAAATTAGTTATCCAAGGTCTAGATGTATAAATAAAACTTTTCATAGGTCAATGAACTCATAAAACATTCATACCCATGTATGCATCCATTATGCAATCACTAAGATTTGTATGTTACTGTCAAATCAACTTGCATAAATGTAAAGCATGAAATATAAAAAATTCATCAACACTCTTGACACAATGATTTATGTGGAAACCGAATTTAGGAAAAACCACCAGTAACATGCTATCCTTTTAATTCTTATGAAGTTATGTCCTGTGAAAGGCCAACCCTATTAAAGGTTACAATACGCACTGTTAAATGTGACCCAATTAAGGGATTTCAATCACCCTGTTAGAAGTGAGTCTTGTTAGAGGACTTTAGGCCATTCACTTGGAATGCCAACCAGTTAAAAGATTTACAAATGACTGTAAGGTCAACCTTAATCCAAAGGATTTACCATAGACTAATACAATTATTAGAGAGTAATAGTAGAGCTTTGATCTAATACAACATACAACTTCTCTTACATATTTCAAATCTCTATTCAATCCTCCATTCTGCTTGGACTTCATACTTTGTAGCTATGATAGTTTGTTCACCCTTCAAGCATTCATCTTCTTAAGCCTTGTTGCTTAACATGCCATTGCAGATTCTCCTCTTAAGTCACTTGATGAAGCAAAACCCTTGACTCCTTCTCTTCCTTAGGTTCTCGCACATGACAACTTTTTTGCTTCATGACCAAATATTCTTATAAAGAGGAAATTGCGATATTTTTCTACTCATTTTTCATCATCAAAATTAAAGTTTGAATGGATTAGGTAGGATACAATGTATCTACCCCATATCTTGTATTTCTTCTAGAAACTTCTCCTTGAATCCATTTGAATTTGCTTCAAAAAATGGTTTACATCAAGTTTT
The DNA here is from genome assembly GCA_028749045.1 of Cupressus sempervirens. Taxonomy (NCBI): domain Eukaryota; kingdom Viridiplantae; phylum Streptophyta; class Pinopsida; order Cupressales; family Cupressaceae; genus Cupressus; species Cupressus sempervirens. Next base: position 2,708,457 of record CM053784.1, on the reverse strand, counting down.
GTGCTACCATCTCATCAACCTTATCTTCCTCCTGGTTCACAAGTTTCAAGAAAAAAAACTTGTCGACTTAGATTTAGCAAATCTTTGATCTTTAACATAACACAGCAGCTCGTCATTTTCAACCTTCTGATGCTCGACACACTACATTTCTCGGCATCAATTGTAAAATTACTCAGCATCAACTAAACTTTACTCGGCATCAACTATCTTGCTCGGCATCCACTAGAATTTTCTTTCACTTGGCTCCAACTAACTTTCTGCTCGACTTGTACTAACTTTGCTCGGGACCTACTATCCACTTGGTCAAGCTTGAAAGACAAAATTTATGTAACTTGTTCTTCTAAACTTTCTTAGTGTAGCCAACATTTGTAACCTTAAGTACATTATCAATACATCATGTCATCATTGTCTTAATTGATCCTTGTACTTCATTACATAATCATAACTCAACCTTTTCTCTAGGTGCTTTTGTTACATCTTATTGATCAAATCTTCTTCATCAATCAACTAAGTGATAGTACTTGAATCCTATAAGCAGTTGTCTTACTAGAAAATAGCAGGTTTGACATCAGTGACAAAATAATGATTGAAACAACATGATCTTCTTCAACAATCTCCCTCTTTCAATAATCTCTCTCAATAATGATCTTTTCAATCAGATCTCAACAATCTCCCTCTTTGGCATTGATGGCAAACCAAACTGATCAACTAAGTCAATCAAATGATTAACATCTTGTTCAAGCAAACTGACTAGGTTAAAATAGTAAGAGAATACCAAAAAGAAAACTTGTATCCAAATTTCTCCCTCTATCAGCAACTTCCATCTTCTGATTAGGTTACAAAACTCTAACTTCCTCTGAGTTCCTTCTTGTATCTCCCTCTTACTAGGTAGGTTAGGATTTCTCCTTCTTTCTTTTATACTAGATTGATCAGCAAAATATCTCCCTCTATGATTATACATTATGGCTCTCTAAATACCTAGAATATTATTATTTGTGTCTATTTAAATGAATCTATTTTCAAAGAATTCAAAATTTGATACCTTCCAAATCAACTATAAACAATATATTTAACATGCAATGTCATATCCATAATTTCTAAACAATTTGAAATTTGAGCATTCTCTAATTTGATCAATGGGAGAACTCGAAAGCATAAAAATATAATATATTTTTATAAAAAAGAAAAAACATAACAAATGTTTTGTCCATTAAACAACGAAAATCTATAGGAATCAATAGATATTAGCAACACACTAACAATAAAAGTGTTCACGTAAGGCTAGACAACTCTCCTACAAAATTTGGAGGAGCACGATGGGGTGTGATGAACCAAAAAAGTTGAGGCCACCTAGCCTAGACAAAAATATTGGCTATCATAGGGTCAGGATGTTGTCAATTGTGTAGTCTTGTCTTGTGTAGGAAGAAAAGGATCAAATTGTAGTCTTGAATATTCTAATAAGAACTATTGACTTCTTGATGAATCTCAGTATTGTCTTATAGTGAAAACTACCTCCTAGAGGTTGTTGCCATGATTTCAGTCCCCTATAGTTTTCAAACTTCTATGATTAGGGCTGAGTCAATATGATGTCTTGTTTGAGTTTAGTTTTCAATTTAGGGTTTCTTCTCTCATCTCTTCCCTAAGTTTACCTAGGTGGGAATCAATCAAGTTAAAGTGCATTCAAGTCCTACTAGGTGATTTAGGCGGGAGGGTGAGTATCAATCCATTCCCAGGTGAGACGGATGCAGTTCTAGTTCTCTAATAATTTCTAACTTGATGGTAAAAGGTTTCTATCTAAAGGAAAAAGATATCTATAAGGAGATATCACACTAGATTCAGAGAAAATGATGACCAAAAGCATTAGGATTGAAGTTTAGGATCATTGTACAGATCATACAACCAAGGGAAATCAGATTGAATGTAGGAGAAGTAGATGAATCCTCAGAAATGGTGAAAGAACCCAGTCAAAGGTGGTATGACTCTTTTGAAATCTAATCAATGGGTTATATTTAATCTCTGTGTCTAAATTGCAAAGTTGACAAGTCAAATGGCTCAGAGGTTAAATCTAGATTGTTAGATGAAGACCAGATCAACAGGTATTGTTTTAAGATGGAATTGTAAGTATTCAACAATACATCTCTTCAGTCATCAGATTAATTCTTATCGCATGTTTTTTGGTGGATAAAGTTGACCTAAATTTAGTGTTGTGATAGAGCGAAAACATGTATTCACATCTTCACAAAGAGTTAAGAGTAATCTATGGTTAGGATAGTGAAATAGCAGAATTCTTGCATTCCCAGCTTCATAGGGTTAAATGTAGAGTTAAGATTTCAGGTTGCAAAGTTAGAAAAGGAAACCCTATAGTCAAATTTTAATTAGTAGCAGCATCACACAAGATTAATGCTAATCTTTGATCTAGGTAGTGAAGTAATGAAGCAATTTCATAGCATTATCGCAGGTGGTTAAACACAACCTGGAGTCAAGGTGGTGAAAATGTGAAATACCTTGATCATAGCATCATAAGGTTAAAGTTAAATTGAGATTTCAAGTCATGATCAAGTGAAAGCGATAATGGTTAAACATTAAGCAATGATCACAGCATCACATGCAGTCAAGTAAATTTTCATATTAAGTTACAAAGTGGAAAAATTATATAATTGCATCATCGCACCATGTTAATGTTGAACCTCAAAGAAGATTGTGAAGCTGCGAGAGATAGTATTGGTTAAGTCAAATGGTCATTGCAACACTATAAGAGATAAAGGCATTAATTGATTAATAGTTGTGAAGAGGTGATGTAGTTAGATTCAAAGGTTTTTCTAATTTGCAGGTTTAAAATAACATTTAATTTTAATGTTGTGAAAGCACGATTATGGTTAGTGTACAGTCATCACTACTTCATTGCAGTTAGTAGGATGGAGACATGTTAAGTTGTGAAGAGGTGATAAGGAATTCAGTAATTAGATGAGTTAAGTGATCAAAAGAAGTGACATCTAGTTTTTCAATAAAGCGATAAAGAGCTAACCACAATAGTTATGAGCTTCTGCATCATCACAAGCAGTTAAGAGATGAGTCAATTTGTATTGGGTGGTTGCAAAGCCACGACACAGTTAATTGTTTGAGCCATCGCTATTTCATGGTTAGAAGAAACATTCAATCTTGAACTGTAACAAAGTTGTGACATGGAAAGAGAAGATATTATTTAGTTGTCAGATTTTAAAGGATCAATGACTGTCACTTTTCCACTTTTCAAAAATGCATGAAGAATAACCAATGTGGGAAAGATAACTAAATGGGGGGGAGGGGGGCATAAATCACTTAACCAACTATTAAAACATTTATCAAGCTTATTAAAACCTTAACCATGTGAGAAATATAATAAACATCCATAAGAAGATACACATACACAATAACACTAGATATGGTAACTAGGAAAACCCTTAATTAGAGGGAAAACCTCAATGGGGACAGTACCCACAAAATGATATACTAATATAAAGGTTCCTTGTAAGAGAATAGATCATGTTAGTAGTCTATAAAATGCATTCAATACATATAAGTCCCTACTAGAAGACTTTGAGTTCCTATTGGGAGATTCCAACCCTATTAGGAATTGTATCAACCATGTTAGGAGTTGTGGAAGACAGGAGGACCCACTGTCCAAATAGGTTTGGGGAAAGACCACCAAAAACACTATCCAACTAATCTTTGTATTATTCCTTGAAGAATAATAGAATGAATAATGTCTTGACGTCCTTCTCTTTGTCCTCTTGATTGGAGCAAACCTCTTCTTCAGATCTCAATACCAAATCACAAACTTTGCATCCAGTAATCCGTTGGATCATTTACTTGCAATTACCAAATACTTTGCATATCACACACTTACTTGATTATTTCCATTTTCTCAATTAAGGAAAATAACCTTCCTTTGTACCAAGTCCTCGAAATAATTCCTTGAGTCAGCCTTGAGGCTTTCCCAATTAATTATAATAGGACCTCATTAAGATAATCAATTACTTAAAAAATTTGGCTCACAATCTTCTTAATTCTATCACACATGTGATCTCGGACCTTGTGCACTTACTGATGTTACCATTAGAATTTATTCTTCCTCTATTCAACATCACATATCTAGATTGTATCTATGTTAGAAGATATAACCTAATAACTAGGAACTACTTTCCAGGATCTCTATCTTAGAACAATCTTTACCAAACCTCGCATAACTCTAATCAGTATTCTTCTTTCCATTTGAGCACTTAACTACATAGCTAGGACACACTGTAGTACATGTCCTTAACCCCACATATCTCAACTATCAAATATGAACCATGCTAGCTCGACCTTTGTCTATTAATCTTACATTTGTACAAAAACAATTCTATGTTGACATCAATGACAAACACAGTCATGAATATGTCAACATGTCAATCATGTTAACTATTTCCCATCTTCTCCAAGAATGCTTAGGGAAAAATCCTCAAAAGGAATACCATCAACATTCATGCTAACTATCTCCCACTTTGGAATTTATGGCAACATAGATGAAAAAAATATGAGTCTATGAATACCATATCAATCACTGTTGCAGAAGCTATCTTCTTTCAAATCCTCTTCATCGATCAACTATAAAACTTGCTAGAAAAACTCTCCATTTGTTCTTCCTTACTCTTACATGGATGGGCATAAATTGTTCACACTTTTCCCCCATTGATATAACTCAATGTGTTTCCAAAGGTCCTCCCCATTGACATCAATAATACTTATCAGAAGATATACTCTTCTTCTTTAGCATTAATAACACTACTCTATGTTTTACATCTTTTTTCCAATCTCTCCCCCGGTCTTCTTACAATAATCTCCCTGATACATCAAAGGATTTTTTTTATGTATATACTCTTCCCCATTGACATCAATGAAAAAGGAATCATTATGTCAATCTATAACTCAATGTTTTCATCCAACTCAAGTGTCCAAATATATTGTTCTATACTAGCTACCAAGAGTCCTTGATAACTCTGCTCATCCACAGATACTCCCCCATATAGGAAGCATCAACATTCAGTCTAGAAATATGTTGTTTAGTGTGGAGCTTGATCAGTCCCCAAGTGGGAGATCGTTAGTTTGTAGTGATTGATCAAAAAAGTATTGTACATACTTCATAAATTCTTTGGGGCTCGAGGCATCACCCTAGAAAAAAAAAAAATTGGGCCCTATTTTATAGAGATTTTGGGCCAACATGTAATTATTAATTATAACCCCAAAGAAATAAAAATACTTGTATAAAAGGGCTTAGGCTTACGGATTTTTTTATTTTTGTGATGCAAAAATTGGTTCTTGTGGTAGTATTGAGTTGTAAGGGATTACGGATTGTAATCAAGTTGTAATCACTAGATCGTAATAATATTGGACTCATTTTTTGGTGGATGTAGCCCAAGAACTAGGTGAACCACGTTAAATCATGGTGTCTTGTGTTCTTTTCTGTGAGATCTATGATTTTTTGATATTTTTTATATTTGCATGTAATTGTTATTTCTATCTGTGGTTTAATCCTAACAAGTGGTATCAAAGCAAGGTTGTTTTTCAATTATCCTCTATAGAAAAGTCTCATGGTTGAGTGGGAGTCTCATGATTGAGTGAGAGCGATGGTAGATGAGGGTAAGCTGAGGTTTCATAGGTTTAATGGGCAAAAATTTTAGTTATGGAAGATGCAAATGGAAGACTGTCTTTATTAGAAGGATTTATGGAAGTCATTGGAAGGCAAAACCAAGAATCAAGGATCTATGTCAAACAACGATTGGGATCTTTTGGACTAATAGGCACTTGGAAGCATTTGATTATGCTTGTCAACATCGGCAACATTTAATATTACAAAAGTGAAGATGATAGAAGAGTTGATGCAAACCCTAGCAAAACTATATGAAAAGCCCTCCGCTTCAAACAAGGTATTTCTCATAAATTATTTATTTAATATGAAAATGGAAAAAGGTGGATCTGTTGTGGATCATTTAAATGAGTTTAATACTATTACTAAACAGTTATCTTCTGCGGGTATCAATTTTGATGAAGAAATTAGGGCTCTCTTGATTTTGTGTTCTTTGCCTGAAAGTTGAAATGGCTTGGTAATGGCTATGAGTAATTTTATTCCTGGATCTAGTACCCTAAAATATGATGATGTGATCAGAGTTATTTTGAGTAAGGAAACTCATAGGAAAACCTCAGGTGGATCTAAATTAGGAACTACTTTGAATGCACAAAGTTGAGGCAAAACAACTGAGAGAGGAAGTAATTTTAGAAATTGTGAGAAATCAAGAGGAAAGTCAAACAGGAGGAGGTCTCAATCGAGAGGACCAAACAACTGTTGGTATTGTGGAAAACCAAGGCATAAAAAGAAAGATTATTAGACACGAAAGAAAAAATAAGGAGATAAACAAAATGGATAAAAAGAGGCAAATGTGATAAGTAACAAATCCAAAGAGGATGCTTTGCTTCTATCTTTAGAAAGTGTTGACGATTCATGGGTTTTAGATTATGGTGCTTCATTTCATGCTACACCTCATACAGGTCATTTCATTGATTATGTCCAAGGAGATTTTGGACTTGTTTATTTGGTGGATAATGAACTATGTCAAATTGTTAGAAAGGGAAAAGTTAAGATTAAGTTGCAAAATGGGAATCATTGGCTACTACATGAGGTAAGACATGTTCCAAGACTGACTAGGAATTTAATTTCAGTAGGGCAACTCAGTGATGAGGGTTGTGTAGTTAATTTTAATGATAAAAATTAGAAGGTTTCAAAAGGTTGCCTTGTAGTAGCAAAAGGTGTGAAAGTAGGCACCTTATATCTTTGTACAAGTCATATTGTTCCTTCTACTTTAATTTTTTTAGAAAAAAATGAATGTTCAGGAATAGTTGCGACACTTGAGCGGGGAGAACAAATAGTTGTTGTCAATTTTGATATAGCGCTATGGCACAATAGACTTGGGCACATGAGTGAGAAAGGTATGAAATTACTTCATTCAAAAAAAATTTTACCAGGTCTGAAATGTGTTAATATGGGTTTATGTGAAAGTTGTGTGTATGAAAAACAAAAGAGAGTGAGTTTTATGAAGGCTGAGAAGGAAAATAAAAAGGAAAAATTAGAGCTTGTGCATACCAATGTATGGGGACCGGCTTAGGTATCTTCCCTTGGTGGCTCTCATTATTATGTTAAATTTATTGATGATGCAACTAAAAAAGTATGGGTTTCTTTCTTTAGACAAAAATTTGATGTATTTCAAACTTTTAAGAAATGGAAATGCTTGATTGAAAATGAGACTAGTAAGAAATTAAAATGTCTCAGATCTGATAATGGTGCTGAGTATTGCAGTCATAAATTTGAAGATTATTTATCCACTAATGGTATTCATAGACAAAAAATTATTCCAAAGAATCCACAAGAAAACAGAGTGGTTGAACGCATCAATAGGACTATAATGGAGTGTGCAAGGAGCATGAGGTTGCATGTTGGGTTTCCCTTACACATGTGGGTAGAGGCTATCAATACTACTATATATTTGATTAATAGAGGTCCCTTTACTCCTTTAGATTGTGATATTCCAAAGGAAGCATGGACTAGTAAGAAGGTATGTTATCCTTTTCTCAAAACCTTTAGTTGTGAAGCATTTGCTCACATAGATTTTGAAAATAAAACCAAGCTAAAAGCTAAGTCCAAGAAATCTGTATTTGTTGGATATGGCATTAATGAATTTGGTTATAGGTTTTGGGATTTTAAAAATCATAAAATTGTAAGAAGTAGGGATGTCATATTCAATGAGAAAGTTTTGTACAAAGATATGTTGCAGCAACATAAGAAAAAAGAAGATGCTTATGTAGTGCTAGATGATACTCCAAAAGATGATGTTCCAGCCATTGCTCATGATATGCAACAACCGCAACAACAAATACCACACACACCAATGAATGTTACATAGTCAACAAGGAAAATTAGACCTCGAGAAAGATTTTCTCCTATTTTACTAATAGATGTTGGTGTACTTGAATGTTATGATGAAGCTATACAAGTGGATACTAAGATTAAGTGGGAGTCTACAATGGAAGATGAAATGGATTCTTTACTGAAAAATAAGACATGAGATTTATGCAAGTTGATTGCAGGTAAAAGGGCTTTACAAAATAAGTGGGTTTACAAGTTAAAAGAAGAGGATGGAGGTAAGAAAAGATTTAGAGCAAGGTTAGTTGTAAAAGGATTTGCATAGAAAAAAGGCATTGATTTTGATGAGATGTTTTCTCCTGTTATTAAGTTGACTTCTATCCGTACTGTTTTAAGTATTGTGGCTACTGAAGATTTGCATTTAGAGAAACTTGATGTTAAAATAGCCTTCCTTCATGGTGATTTAGATGAAGAGAGATATATGGCTTAGCCATAGGGATTTGAGGTCAAAGGTAAGGAGAACTTAGTGTGCAAATTGAAAAAAAAATTATATGGCTCGAAGCAAGCACCTCGGCAATGGTATATGAAATTTGACAATTTTATGCATGAGCATGGATATAGTAGGTGCCATTCAAATCATTGTGTTTAGTTTAAGAGGTTGGATGATGGTACCTACATTATTTTATGTTTATATGTTGATAATATGCTTGTAGCTAGGTCTAACATGGATCATATTAAGGGGTTGAAACACCAGTTAGCACATGCATTTTCTATGAAGGGTTTATGGGAAGCAAAACAAATCCTTGGTATAAAGATTGGCAAAGATAGGAAGAATAAGAAATTGATGCTATCTTAGGCTAATTATGTTGAGGTGTTGCAATGTTTATAGAGAATGCTAAAGCTATCAGCACACCTTTACTTAGTCATTTGAAGTTGACTAAGGAGATGTGTCCCAAGACATGAGAAGAGGAGGAGAAGATGTCAAAGGTGCCCTATGCTTCAGCTATAGGAAGCTTGATGTATGTTACGGTATGCACAAGGCCAAATATTGCTCATGTAGTGGGAGTCTTTAGCAGGTATATGAGTCATCCAGGAATTAAGTATTGGAGTGCAGTCAAATGGATTCTCAGATATTTGAGAGGAACATCCAATAAGTTTTTACACTTTGGGGGCTCTACTACTGATTTATAGGGCTATGTTGACTCAAATTTGGTAGGGGATATTTATACCAGGCAGAGTACTATAGGTTATGTCTTTATTGTTGGTGGAGCAGCCATGAGCTCGATTTCTAAGTTACAGAAGGTTGATGCTTTATTCACTAAAGAGGTAGAGTATGTTGCTACTACAGAGGCAGCAAAGGAGATGATTCTTGGAATAATTTGAACACCCTCAAAAGGATAATTATTTGTTTATAGATAGTCAAAGTGTCATTCATCTTGCAAAGAATTCAGCTCTACATTCAAAGACCAAACACATATAGTTGCAATACCATTTCATTCAGTCAGTTTTGGATGATGGACAGATAAAGCTAGATAAGATACCTATAGATGGCAATCCAGTGGATATGTTTCCGAAGGTAGTGACAAGGGAGAAGTTGAATTCATCTTCAACTTTAGTTGGTCTTCTAGACTAAATAGGAATAAATGAATAGTAGCATCCAAGGTGGTTTGATCCAATGGAAGCCTCATGGAGTAGTAGCATAGCTACAGGATTAGTCTTCAAGTGGGAGATTGTTGTTTAGTGTAGAGCCTAATCAGTCCCCAAGTGGGAGACTCTTATTTTGTGGTGACTGATTAGGAAAGTATTGTACATACTTCATAAATTCTTTGGGGGTGGGGGCATCGCCCCAGGAAAAAAAATCAAGCCCTATTTTATCAAGATTTTTGGCCAACATGTAACTATTAATTATAACCCTAAAGCGGTAAAAATACTTGTATAAAAGGGCTTAGGATTAGGGATAGTTTTATTGTTGTGATGCAAAAATTGGTTCTTACGACGGTATTAAGTTATAAGGGATTATGGATTGTAATCAGGTTGTAATCACTGGATCGTAATAATATTGGACTTGTTGTTTAGTGGACGTAGCCCAGGGATTGGGTGAACCACGTTAAATCTTGGTGTCTTGTTTTTTTTCGGTGTGATCTATTATTTTTTGATATTGTTTATATTTGCATGTAATTGTTATTTCTGTCTGTGGTTTAATCCTAACAATATACAATAGTGCTCTGTTCCATTGAATTGATGCATTCCCTACATCATTGACTCAAAGGGAGGCAAGGACATAACCCCAAGCATACCATGCAAATACTCAAATGTATCCTTAGGAAAAGGCTTCATAAAGATATCTTCAAGTTGCTTCTTTGTACTAACATACTCCAATCTAATTTCTTTATTCGCAACTTTCTCTCTCAAAAAATGATACTTAATAGATATATATTTAGTCTTAGAATGCAACATAGGATTCTTATACATACTCATTGTACTTGTGTTATCAAAATGTATGATAACAAGTTCTAAAAATTTAATTACAATGTCCTTAAACATCTTCTTCGTACAGATAATCTAATTACAATTGTTTGTTTCATCCACATACTTTGTTTCTTTTGTACTCTATGAAATGAAATCTTGTTTCTTGCTTATTCAAGAAACCAATCTTCCTCCAAAGAAAAATGCTCCACCACTAGTGCTCCTTCTGTCATCCATATTGCTTTCCCATTTCGCATCAATATAGGCACACAGAGTAATGTCACTTGATCTATCATACCATAATCCAAAGTCAGTTGTACCCTTCAAACATCTAAAAAAGTTCTTTACTACTACATAATTTGCTTCTCTATGAGTTGAAATAAGAGGAAGATAATATTAGTTTCCATGAAGAAGAAGAGAATGAAAGATATTAATGAGGGAGATCTACAAGAAGATATCTATCCAAGAGGGAGTGTATGAAGTGTTGCCTATAGATGTTGAATATCAAAATGTTGAAAAGATGAAATCGGGGAGATTGTTGGACAATTAGAATAGGATGAGAATCAAAATGAAACTAAGAATATTAATAAAGATATGATGCAGAACACAAAGGGAGTCAACACAATCATTTTAGTGCACAATTTACTTTTTGGGTTGCATGGTAAGTTATGATATGGTGTTGTCATCATTGCCAAAGAGGGAGATTACTAGAAGCTACAATTAGAACAATTGTTATATGTCATTGAATTCAAATATTACTAATAAGACAGTTGCTATCTGAGTAGAGTGTCATATCTAGCTAATTAATGAAGTGAAAAGAGGTGATAACAAGAAGACATAGTGTAAAGGTTGAGTTATGTGGAACTACAATAGGCACTTGATTAGATGGACTTTGACAAGATAATGAATTGTTTAGTCATTACACTAAGTGAAGAAGATAGTTGAATTAAGGCCTAGAAGGAATGATCAAAGATAGACCAAAAGCATAAGCTTGATCAAGTAGAAGATTAAAGAACTTGTAGTTTTACCAGAGTAATGCTAGTATCGATCGAGTGACAGTATAAGTCAAGTAGAAGATATTGTTGATTGAGCATTATTAAAAGACCAGGCATAGATAGTGAGTGTCAAGAAGAATAGCTGGTATTGACCGAGTTATCCAATGATCACCAAGTAAAAGAACACAATGTATTAGCATTTGATAGTTTGTGAGGAAATCTTGATTTCAAGCCGACGTAGTTGAATTCTTAGGATATGTAAACCATCTTGAAGATAAGGGTGGATTACCTAGAGCATTTAATGCATGATAATCATGTTTATGTGCTCCTATGCATGGGTTCAAAGACAAGTTTTAAGAAGTATCTAGAAGGGGGAAAGGAGAACAAGGTAATGGAAGGATTTGATGAATCTGATCAAATCCTAAGATGTACAATGATGATTAAGCAGAAAAATATCAAAACTACCTATTTAAGGAGTCATAAGATAACCTAACAAGGTTAGGAGAGAGGTGTTGATGTTATTGATTGGAGAATTTGAGCAAGAGCTTAAGAAGAGTATTGAAGAGGTGAAGTGTGGTTGTTTGAAGGGTTATCAAGTAGATCAATGAGAAAGATGATGGTGGAGGCTAGTTAGTGGATAAGCATATGAGCTACATTGTGATGTATATTTTCAAAGTGAGTTGCATTTACCTAATCAACCTATTCTTACTTTATGACCATTGTATCAATTGTAAATCCTTTAATCAAGGTTGAGCTAATAGTCATTTGTAAATCCTCTAATCAAGGTGACATTTGAATGGGATGTTCTTAAGCCCTCTAACCAAGTCACTCCTAATAAGGTGAATAAATTCTTTAATAGGGTCACACCTAACAATGTGTATTGTAACCTTTAAAAGGGTTGGTTCTTCACAAGGAACACTTCAAAAGAGTGAAATGTGGTAGCATGTTACTGGTAATATTTCCCAAATTAGGTTTTCACATTAAATCTTGGTCTCTTACTTATGTGAATAATATTTGTTGAGTTTTTTATTCATTCTGCAAGTCAGTCGGTATTTGACAGTGAACTACAAGTTTATGTTACTGATTATTTACTGTAGAGATTGAGTGGTTTAATGAATATATCTAAGTTGGTTAAAGTGTTTAAATGTTGAATTGGTACATCTAGACCTAAGGATAACTGGTCAACCCCCCCCCCACCCCCACCGGCCGCCCCACAAATAAGTTATTCTAAATCATTCCAACACATATGACTGGTGATAAGGATAAATTTGATAAATTTAGAGACTATAATGGAAATGTTAAGTTCAATAATGATGCTTTTCATTGGATGAAAAGGAACGAAACTATTTCTCCTGATGCTAAGAACAATATTGGAGATGTCTTATATGTTGAAGGTTTGAAACATAATCTTTTCAGTGTTGAAAAACTACTGGCTAAATGTTGCAAGCTTGAATACCTAAATGGTATGTGAAAAATTCTTGGAAGTAATGGAGAACTAATTGTGTTTGGTAAGTAGACTAAAGGTAATCTCTTTCACTTGAAGACAATTGAGAATACATGCTTAATTTATAAAATTGATGATTGCTAGTTGTGGCACAAAAGATTTTGTCATGTCAATGTTAACATTATGATAAAGGTCAATATGAATATTATTGTGAGATTTTCCTAAATCGATGCATTAATAATAACTCCACCGCACACATTTATAACTACATTGATGATGATAGTACCTTTTTAAATCATTTTTTAAAAAAATTGCTTACAAAATTGAATTCCAAGGAAAAATGCTTCTATGTGTTATTTATCTCAATACTTCACTTGGCAATGGTACACAAACCAATGCCAAAAAACTTAATATCTATCAAATTCAAAAGTTCAAAATTGAGAATCAACTTATCACTAATCACGTCTTCTCACTTTTGTATAAAAATGTAGATGAATACCTAGAATATTATTATTTGTGTCTATTTAAATTAATCTATTTTTGACAAATTTAAAATCCAATACCTTCCAAATCAACTATAAACAATATATTTAACATGCTACATCGTATCCATAATTTCTAAACAATTTAAAATTTGAACATTCTCTAATTTGATTAATGGGAGAACTCTAAAGCATAAAAATATAATATTTTTTATAAAAGGAAAAACAAAAAAATTGTTTTGTTCATTACACAATGAAGATCCATAGGCAACAATAGAGATTAGCAACACACTAACAATAAAGGTGTTCACATAAGGCTAGACAACTCTCCTACAAAATTGGGAGGAGCATGATGGGTTGTGATGAACCAAAAAAGTAGAGACCACCTAGCCTAGACAATAATGTTGGCTACCACAAGGTTAGGTTGTTGTTAATTGTGCAGTCTTATCTTGTGTAGGAAGAAAGGGATCAAATTGTAGTCTTGAATATTCTAAGAAGAACTATTGACTTCTTGAAGAAGCCCAATATTGTCTTGTAGTGAAAACTATCTCCTAGAGGTAAATTGTATTTTGTTTCTAACCATATATATTTTTTAAATGGTTTCTTTCATGTCTCCCATGTTAGAATGCAAAGTCCACTAAGATAACTAAAGGTGGGGAGAGGGTGGGGTGGGGTGGGGTGGGGTGGTGAATCACTTATCCAACTATTAAAACATTTATCAACCTTATGAAAACCTTAACTATGTGAGAAATATAATTAGCAACCATAAGAAGATACACATACACAATAACACTAGACATGGTAACTAGGAAAACCCTTAATCAAAGAGAAAACCTCGATGGGGATGGTACCCACAAAATGATATACTAATATAAAGGTTCCTTGCGAGAGGATAGATTATGTTAGGAGTCTATGAAATACATTAAGTACATATAAGTCCCGATTAGGAGAATTTGAATCCCTATTAGGAGATTCCAACCCTATTAGGATTTGTGTCAACCATGTTAGGAGTTGTGGAAGATAGAAGGACCCATTGTCCAAACAAGTCCAGGGCAAGACCACCAAACACACTATCCAACTAATCTTTTTATTATTCATTGAAGAATAATAGAATGAATAATCTCTTGACCTCCTTCTATTTTTCCTCTTGATTGGACCAAACCTCTTCTTCAGATCTCAATACCAGATCACAAACTTTGCATCCAATAATTCTTTGGATCACTTACTCGCATTTACCAAATACTTTGCATTTCACACACTTAATTATTTCCATTTTCTCAATCAAGTAAAATAACCTTCCTTTATACCAAGTGCTCACAACAATTTCTTGATTCATCCTTGAGGCTTTCCCAATTAATTATAATAGGACCTCATTAAGATAATCAATTAATTAATATTGTCGGCTCACAATCTTCTTAATTACATCACACATGCGATCTCAGACCTTGTGCACTTATTGATGTCATCATAAGAATGTTTTCTTCCTATATTCAATATCGCATATCTAGATTGTATCTATGTTAGAAGATATAACCTGATAACCAAGAACTACTTTCCAAGATCTTTGTCTCAGAACAATCTTTACCAAATCTCGCATAACTGTTGTCAATATTCTTCTTTCCATTTGAGCACTTAACTACATAGCCAAGACACACTGTAGTAAATGTCCTTAACCCTGCATATCCTCAACTGTCAAAAACCATATTGGCTCGACCTATGCCTATCAATCTCACATTTTGTACAAAAACAATGCTATGTTGACATCAACGAAAAACACAATCATGAATGCAACATGTCAATCATGTTAACTATCTCCCATCTTCTCTAAGAATTCTTAGGATACTCCTCGAATGAAATACCATCAGCATTCATGCTAACAATCTCCCCCTTTGGCATTGATGGTAATATAGATGAAAAACATCTAAATCCATGAATACCAAATCAATCACTATTGCAATAGCTATCTTCTTTTCAAATCCTTTTGATCAATCAAATCTAAAACTCGTTGGAACAAGTCTCCATTTGTGCTTCCTTACTCTTTCATGGATGGACATCAATTGTTCACACTTCTCCCCCATTGATATAACTCAACGTGTTTCCAAAGGTCCTCCCCATTGATAGCAATAATACTTGTCAAAAGATATACTCTTCCTCCCTTTTGGGATCTTCTTCCTTTGCCGATAATAAAGTTTCTTTATACTATACATTTCTTTTCAATCTCTCTCCCAGTCTTCTTACAGTACTCTCCCTGATACATCCGAGGATGTTTTCATTTATATACTCTCCCCCATTGACATCAATGACAAAGGAATCATTATGTCAATCTACAACTCAATGTTTTCATCCAACTCAAGTGTTCAAATATATTGTTCTATATAAGCTACCAAGAGTCCTTGATGACTTTGCTCATCCACAGATACTCTCCCATACAGGAAGCATCAACATTCAATCCAGATATACAATAGTGCTCTATACCATTGGATTATGCACTCCCTACATCATTGACTCAAAGGTAGGCCATGCATACTATGCAAATACTCAAATGTATCCTTAGGCAAAGGCTTTGTAAAGATATTTTCAATCTACTCCTTTGTACTAACATACTCCAATCTCGTTTCTTTATATGTAACTTTCTCTCTAAAAAATTGATACTTAATAGATATATGTTTAGTCTCAAAATGCAACATAGGATTCTTAGACATACTCATTGTACTTTGGTTATCGCAATGTATGACAATAGGTTCTAAAAATTCAATTACAATGTCCTCAAACATCTTCTTTATCCAGATAATCTGATTACAATTATTTATTTCTGCTACATACTTTATTTCTTTTCTATTCTATGAAATGCAATATTGTTTCTTGCTTATTCAAGAAACCAATCTTCCTCCAAGGAAAAATGCTCCACCACTAGTGCTCTTTCTATCATCCATATTGCTTGCCCAATTTGCATCAGTATAAGCACACAAATTAAAGTCGCTTGATCTATCATACCATAATCCAAAGTTAGTTGTACCCTTCAAATATCTAAAAATTCTCTTTACTACTGCATAATGTGCTTCTCTAGGATCAACTTAAAATCTTGCAATAGTGCCAACTGCATTAGCTATGTTTGGTCTTGAATGAGTCAAATATTGCAATCCTCTAATCATAGATATGTACTTCTGCTCAACTGTAGGTGTCTCACCTTTTCTATATAACTTCTGACCAATTATCATAGGTGTTCCAATAGGTTTATTACTCTCTAAACCAAATCTTTTCAACAAATCTTTCAAATACTTAGTCGAAGAAATGAAAATACCTTCACTATTTTTGCACAATCTGCAATCCCAAGAGATATTTTATTTCACTAATCATGCTCATCTCAAATTCCTTTTTCATTTCATCAGCAAATTTGTCACTTGCATCATCATCTCCTCCAAAAACTATGTCATCAACAATTATCACTATAATCAACAAACTTTTTCAATTTCTTTCAGATAAAGATTACTATCTGCAATACCTTAATAAATCCCAATTGTGCTAAGTACTTATCCAATCTTGCATACCAAGTTCTAAGTGCTTTCTTCAATATGAATATCATATTTTTTTCTTCTTTCAAAGGAAATCCTTCAGGCTACTCAATGTAGACTTCCACTTCAAGTTCTCACATCCATCTGATACACTTTGAATTTTTCATTTGTTACATAAGCCAAGAACATCCTTGTTGCTTCAATTCTGGTAACAGAGGAAAATGTTTCTTCATAATCTATGCCTTCTTGTTGTGAATATCCTTTGCATACCAGTCTTGCTTTGTTTCTTACAACTTCATCTTGTTTATGAATACCTACTTAGTTCCAATCACATTCTTATCCTTAGGTCTAGGAACCTTTTCCCATGTCTCATTCTTCACAATCCAATCTAGTTCTTTCATTGCCTAAATCCAATAACAATCATTACATGCTTCATCTGCATTATTAGGTTCACCTTGAGAAATCAAACATATTTCACATATTTCTTCTTGATGTTCGTTTACCTAATTCCTTGTCATAACTTGTTTATTCCTTCTTCCAATAATCTATTCAAGAGGGTGATTCTTTGTTAAATTCCTTCTAGGAGTTGATGTCTCAACTCTTTCTTATGCTCCAAGTTCAGATCTATGCTCTACAATCTAGGCCTCATTCTGCAAATCATTATGTCTCAATGATAACTTCTCCAATTCCATGACTAGTTCTGGGATTAGTTTCTTCATCAGAGTCATCATCAATAACTCTTTCCTGAAGTCCAAAATTTTCATCCACTTTAACATTTGCACTCTCAACAACAGTCTTAGTTCTATGATAAAAACATCTATAAGCTTTTCGTTTTAGTGAATAACTAAGGAATATACCTTCATCACTTCTTGCATCAAACTTACCAATGTCATCATCTCTCTTTTTGTAACACTTACTTCCAAAAATTCTGGAATACTTCACTGAGGGTGCATGTCCAAACCATACAGATTCTTGTTTGTACCTTTTCTTATTTGCACTATGTTCATGGTATATACGGTTGTATTCATTGCTTCTCTCCAAAATGTCTTTGATACATCATTTTCAAACATCATTTCTATTGTTCTTTTAGTCACTGATCTGTTTTTTTCTTTCTAATATTTCATTTTGCTCAAGCGTCTTAAGGGTGGAAAGTTGTCTCTTATTACCATTTTCTTCACAAAAATTGGTAAACTCATTCGAAGTAAATTCTCCACCTCTATGAGATCTCAAACAATGTATCTTCAATCCAAATTCACTATCAACTCTATTCTTAAATATTTTAAACTATTCAAATACTTCTAGCTTTTCTCTAAGAAATGTTACCCATGTCATCCTAGTAAAATCATCAACAAGATTCATAAAATACCTTTGACCATAGAATCCTCTTGTCTTTGTAGGACCACTCAGGTCTGTATGAATTATCTCCACTTTCATTGTGGTAGTGAACTTCTTGCTAGGGAAAGAAATTTTCTTCTACTTAGCCATCACACATACCTTGCATACAATGTTAGTAGGCTTCACAATTTTAGGCAAATCTCTAGTTGTATATGTAGAACTTACTTTCACAATATTATCAAAGTTTTTATGATAGAACCTCTTATCAACTTTAGTAATGAAACATGCAATCTCAACAGGATTCAACTGAAATACATTACCTTTGGATCTTGTACTAGTACCAATCATCTTATCATCTTTATCTTTGATAGTGCATCCCTTCTCTATGAACTACAACTAATATCCCTCATCAACCAATAGTATAACACTCAAAAGGTTGTGTTTCAATCCATCAACAAAATAAACATCATCGTTATTAGTTTTAACATCAAGAGTAATAGATCTCAATCCCTTAATGTGACAAGTTACATTATTTCCAACTCCCATAATTCCTCCATCATAAATGTTAACTCAACAAACTTGTTCATATCACCAATCATATGATGTGAACAACCATTGTCTATAATCTAATCAACTTTTGTATGAACCTGTGATACAAAAGTTCTTTCTTCTCTAACTTATTTCTCAGGGCTTTCTTCTTTAATAGCAATATATCCTAGTTCATCATCACTTTCACTCTGAACTTTTTCTTCAGATTCATCATCATCATTTGCATACAAAAATTCTCTAGTACTTATAGACTGAAAAAAAAAATTATATACTTCTTAACCCCATAATGACAATATTCTTTACAAGTCCAACATTTAAAGATTTTCTCACCTTCTGGTTCTCTTTTCACAAAAAAGGCTACTCCTTGTTCAATCTTCTTTTCTTCTTCATATTTTCCTCTACTATTGCTAGCATAATTTCCATCGATGCTCGCACTTCTAGATAGACTAGGTCTCAAGCTCAAAGTGTTGAATGTTGTTTCAATCTTAGGCAGATCTCCACTCTATTTCAGACTTACTTTGGTCGCTTTTAATCTTCCAAGTAATGTCTCTTTAGAAAACTTTTTAGTACAAGTTATCAATTACTCAATCATCAATGTTGTCTACTTGAGAGGTGGTGACAATTTTCAAGATTTTCCATATGATTTCATCCTCATCTTTAGTTCCTCCACAAGCCTTAATCCCTGGCACAATTTCAGATATTCTACCACTATAGCGCCTTACATATTCATCTTCCATCATTCTAGCCTCTTGAAATAGACATATCCAATTTTGTAACCTAATTCTTTTTGCATGTTTATCACCTTCAAAAATAGATTCCAAAGTTGATCAAATCTCACTAGATGCATTCAAAGGTTTTACCTAATTGTACTCATTCTCAAAAAGAGCTGACTAAAGTGCTTCTCTGGCTCTCATATTGCACATGAATAAGTCTCTTTCAGCTTCAGTACAAGATTCAAGCTTGTCTTCACCAACTAAGGTCTTTCTAGTCTTAGTGATCAATCAATATCTTGGACCCATGCATAGAAAATTTGTCTTCATCTTCTCTTTCCAATTGTCATAGTTCACTCCATCAAATCTCAAACTTCCTTTCCTGGAATTCGTCATAGATCTCCCCAAGTTGTTAAGTTTTTCCTTCAAGGACCTAATGCTCTTATACTAATTATTAGAATGTAAAGTCCACCAAGATAACTAGGGGGGGGATTAATCAATTATCCAACTATTAAAATATTTATCGACCTTATTAATCCTTAACCATGTGAGAATATAATTAGCAACCATAAGAAGATACAAATACACAATAACACCAAGTATGTTAACTAGGGAAACCCTTGATCAGAGAAAAAACCCTAGCGAGAATGATACCCTTAAAATGATGTACTAATATAATAGTTCCTTGTGAGAGGATAGGCCCTAATAGGAGTCTGTGAAATACATTTAGTACATATTAGTCCCTATTAGGAGACTTTGAATCCCTGTTAGGATTTGTGGAAGATAGAAGGACCCACTTTCCAAAAAAATTCAAGTCAAGATCTCTATATTATTCCTTGAAGAATAATAGAATGAATAATCTCTTGAACTCATTTGTGTCCTTTTGGTCAGATCAAACATCATCTTCAGATCTCAATACTAGATCACAAACTTCGCATCCAATAATCCCTTGAACCGCTTACTCACATTTACCAAATACTTTGCATATCACGCACTTGCTCATTTCCGTGTTCTCAATCAAGGAAAATAACCTTCCTTTATACCAAGACCTCAAATATCCTTGAGTCAGCCTTTAGGCTTTTCCAATTAATTATAATAGGACCTAATTAAGATAATTAATTACTTAACATTGTCGACTCATAGTCTTCTTAATTGTATCACACGTGAGATCTCAAACCTTGCGCACTTACTGATGTCACCATCAAAATGTCTTCTTCTTATGTTAAACCTCGTGTATCGAGATTGTATCTCTATTAGAAGATATAACCCAATAACTAGAAACTACTCTCTAGGTACTTTGTCTTAGTAAAGTCTTTGCCAAATCTTGCATAACTCTAATCAATATTTTGCTTTCTATTCACATGCTTAACTACATAGCTAGGACACACAGTAATACATGTCCTTAACCCCACATATCCTCAACTATCAAACACGAACCATACTATTTCATTCTCTACCTGTCAATCTCACAGTCTGTACAGAAACAATGCTATGTTGACATTAATGACAAACATAGTCATGAATGCAACATGTCAATCATGCTAACTATCTCCCATCTTCTCTGGCAATGCTTAGAATACTCACCCAAGGGAATACCATCAGCATTCATGCTAACATCCCATTCATAGGATGTATTCATGCAGTTCATCTCAACCAATGATTTCTCCAAAATAGTTCCTAATGTCCAACCCCAAAAATTTACCTTATCCCTATCATCAGGGAGCTTTAAAATTATTTCCTCCAAGAGGTTCTTGTTCACACCTTTTCCTTTGTCTAGAATTGTTCCCCTGTTGTGTCCTCATCATTCGCCAAATCCATGCAAATATCAATCTTTAGCCTTTGTTTCCATAAACCTTCACCAATTTGGATCTCTATTAAATATGGGAGAGGGAGACCTTCCTACCTTAAGATCAACATGTGAGAGTAGATTTAAAAATCCTTTTTCTCCACTACTTCAAACTTCGTAGAAGTGTAAAGCTTACTTCCAATGAATTTTATAGTCGTCGGGTCTTGATATTCCTAGGAAAGTTATGGTATTTTGATCCAAATTGGAACCTCCTTCACCTTTTCTATATCTTGATCAAAATTAGGATACCAATCAACAAAATATAAACTCTTTCCCTATATAAAATGAACAAACCATTGTTTAAAAACCCATGCTTTATCTTGTACAATCAGGCAAATCTCTAAGATCCCATTTGGCAAGGTTTTGAGAGTGTTCTCTAAATGCTAATCACACCATTGCCTTATTTTATCAATAAAAGATCATGGCCCTACCCATTTAAGAAAAAAATGCATTTGCCTTCAAATAACTCAGTTTAACTCCATCCCTTGTTATCAATGAGCATAGACATAACCAAAGCATGCTCTTATGTGAGGGCTTACTAGTTTTTGTGGCTCAACAATTTTCTCCTCCTGTTTCGGCCTCGAAAAACAAATTTCTATATGTTTAAAGTTGAAGCCTCATGTTATCACTAATGAGTGATCATCAAAGCAATTTTCCTGAAACCTTGTTGCCTTCTTTGCTCATTTTGGTTGCACTAGTGACCATGATCATTGCTTTATGAAAAAAAGAACCCATCTATATTTGTGGATCAAACTTGGTACTGAAGCTCAGCTGATTTTTGTGATTGAAGGCTCATCCATAGTTTGATCGCACACTATAACACAACCCTTCATGATGACACAACCCTAACCTTGGCTCCTATTGCTACTCCATCCAACTATTTGTCATTAAGCAATTATTACATATTACTGATATGTTGAACTCTCCCATGTTTTTTATGATGGAGAATGTTTTTTTTTCCTTAAGCACATTAGATCTTTAGACAACCCCCAATTCATTTGTTTATTATGTAAGATCAAACTACTATTGTTAAAACATAATGTCAACTCTTTATATGTATTGATTCCTAAATTTACAACTCCTCAATCAAACTTGTTTATTGATGTTATAAATTTGTGTAAACAAAATTAAATATTTGAATGATATATAAGCAATTTGGAGATTCTTGCAATGCAATTCTCTCCTCCCAAAACTCTATTATGCAATTACTTTTTCGTTTTTTGTTTTATAGTTTAAGAAAAGAAGAGATTTATATCATAAAGATGTTGAGGTTTTTATAGAGGCTATACAATGATTTTTCCTACGCTTTTGAACTAGTGTCCATGCAATACTAACACTAGGATCCCCACCACAAGTGGAAACAAGTAATGAAACCATGTTTGAAACAATGTTGGCACAAGGGGATAGAGTGGTGAGTAAGTTATACATCAACTGAAGATTGGTAAAGAGAAGGAGCAACAAACAAAGAAGGGTCCACACAAAAGGAGATGATAGTACCAACATTAACAAGAGGAATGAAGGATCCATGAGGATTCTAGAGGATAGATTTGAAAGAGTATCAGAAGGCAATCCAATCACATGTTCATCATTAGAATCCTTCCACCAAGTGGTAGCAGCTTTAAATCACAAGAAAGGACAATCTATTACAAGGTGGCTGATAAAAAAGTAGCCAATGGCATCAAAAAGAAGACCTTTATAACCCACCAATTGGGACCCTACCATGAGAACTACATCTCCATGGATAGGTGTGGAGATATCAATGGCAATCAAAACAAGTACAAAGGTAAAGAAACCCATAGTAGCCATGGTATCATCTACATTTAGAAAACAACCAATAAAATTGTCTCTCTCCTCAAAACAACAATTTCATAGACAAATTGTTACAACATTAATAGAATTCCATAGACAGAAAGTTACGACAAATAATTAATACAATTTCATTTCAAACATTAATTAGTAACTTTACCATATTTTGGTATGAAGGAACTTACATCACCTTTAAATAAAAAGATGGGAGTTCAGAGATTAGCAACATGGCATTCTTAGACTTAATCTTGAAGCTAGACCTAAATTGTGTAACAAAGGGTACGTGTTTTCTTACATCCACCATTTGAAGGTTGATGATATTAAAATGGTGTTGGGACGAGACTCTGTAGTGGACGAGAACAAATATTGGGCTAACTCGAACATTTCCCCTAGGTTTCTTGCATTGATACTCGACCTGGGGCACGAGAGTTGATGCATTATTGTTGAGGCAAATTTTTATTCTACAAACAATTGTTGATGATATCAATGTGATAGTTTGCGCGAAGATGGAGTAGGAATCCCATGGCCGAATGGCATCTCTAAGCTCCTAATTCCTAGAGCCATAGTAGATAGACAATCATTTCATAGATAAGGTACTTGTACACCACCGTCATTGGACAGCTCTGTGTAGAGATTTCCTCCTAAAAATTAAGTCCTAAAATTGGAAAATTTTGAGTGGCTCTTCTCCTTCGCAAACAAGGTTGTGGGTCGGAACTTCTTTGAAGGGGACTTCTTTATGGTATAGGCTCAAGGTTATAATGGCGATTAAATTTCTACTTTTTACATTGCGGAATCATATGTTTTTCATCTTTCATAATGATGACTAAGTTGCAAGCTCCTTCGAGATATAGCTACATTAGAATTAAAGTCTCAATAGTGTACATCATAACCAACGTTTAGCCAAGAAAATGCTATAATTTCTAGAAATATTTTAGAATTGCCTACAGTTTCAAATGTCATATTTCAGCTTGCCTTCTAAGGGGACTGAAGCAAATACTTCTTACCCTTTTCAGTTTACTTATCATCTCAAAGTCAATGCCAGAGCTTCAAGACCACTGGATTGAATTCCAGAAAAAAAATTATGCATGCACAACCAGCTAAAAAGAACAATGACCAAATCCGACTACAGAATGGTTTCTAATCACAAATCAGATTCCTTGAAAAAAAAATATTATTAAATATTACTAAGATCCTATAGCAAAGGGACTAACACATTTTATTTTATTTTTGGTAATGATACAAGTTGAATCAAGTGACCTCCCCGGAGGGGAGGCTTTCTCATTCACCACTTTATTATGAGAGGTTTTCAACCCATTTTAATAGTTCTCTCTAAAAACATAGAACCCGCAACTAATTCATCAGATAATAAATTGTACAGCTAGAATATTTCCTAAATATAGGGAGGAAAAACAATTCTCAGACTTCTACCTGTAAAAGAGAGATAAACTCATTTTCAAGCTATTCAGTGGTGTAGACGATAATCATTTGAATGTCTTCATTTTTTCTATTTTACATTGTGGGAAAAGACATGTCGCATCAAATGACAATAGTCGTTTATTAGATAAACTTCAAAATGAAATTATATTGTCGTTTAATAGATAAACTTCAAAATGAAATTAAAATTGAGAATCAACTGTAAATTTAAATACCTTAAAATTTCTTAATTTCTTTTAAGGTAATCAGACACGGTGATAGACAGAGAACAAGAAATTAAAAATATCTTTTCCAATCTTATTTGTTAATGAATTCACAGTTTATTGCATAGCAAATGATGCCTTGAATGATGATTGGGTATGAAAGTTCCAAGTTGTGTTCCAAATCCAAATAAATTGTTGAGAGATGATTTCAAGAGTTTCAAGAGACCGGTACCTTCTATATTGTATGTACATTTTGGCTTCTTACGAAAAAAATTTAAGATTGCTGTGATATTCAATTAAGACATGGAACAAGTCAACATCATCAGATTTCCACAATCCATATCAATGAATTCTTTCTTCTGGGTATGATTATGTAATAGTTTTTTACCATCAATATTTCGGATCACACTACATGATCCATCATTCAACATTTTGGATCATGCTACATGATCCATCATTTTGCTCTCTGGCTCCTCTCTGCCTTTCTTGCATCCTGATGATGGATCATGTAGTGTGATCTATAAACCAATCATACCCAGAAGAAGGAATTCATGGAACAAATCAATCAAAAAAAATGATCAAAATGATATGTTTGTTAATGTGAGTACATTAATAGTTGAATGTAGCTATATAATAATTGCAATTCGAGTGTAAAAGAATAGGAAGTACAACACTATGTTCCACTGTTTCAGAGACAGCAGGGAACACGTTTCCAGAATGTTTCCTAGAGGGCCAGAAATAAGGGATAGCAGGGAAAGACAACACACATAATCTTAAAAAAATTACCAAAGCCAGATGAAGGCACCTGGCAAATTTTAAATGAGCAGATGATTAAATATTACAGTAAAACAAAATGTTCAACTAGTGGAATGTGTCATCCTGTTTGGAGACCAGTATTTTTAAGAAAATATTGGATTGCACAGGAAAATAAACTATAAAACAACTTGCTGGCCATGTGCTTGTTCTCTTGATACTGTTGATTGGGGTTAAGGATCTCCACTCATTAAAACTTTAACCAAGACACAATGCATAAACTGATAGACGCAAACTACATTAATAAAACATGTTTTTATACGTTGAAAAGGTAGTAGAAATCTACCTGCTTTGGTAATATCAGGAACCATAAATCTACCATAAGGCTGACTCTATTCGTGAAAAATTGTCATTAAGCATGAAGGCTATGAAAGGAAGGAACAGGCAACAATCATAAAAAATGTTTGCAGGAGGCAATATTAGCATTGAAGACTTACCGAGCTCAAGGATCCTTCTGCAAATATCAGATAAATGTTTGTTCATTTCAAATATGATAAGCATGCTTGGTAGGTTTTTGCAAACAAAAATTGAATTTCTCAAGAAAGCAAATTTTTTTTTTTTTGTCTCAATACCAATGGTTTATCTTAAAATTCCTTCCAATGTTTGACAGCTCATGGCATAAAAAAGGTAGTAAATGCTGTGAGGATGATCAGAAAACTTGCATTTCTATGAACTGTCAGTAGGAAAGAAGGCACTAGTTATTCTGATTAGACAGCTAAATATTCTTTATAAGAACAAATCAAGTAGTGGTAGAATAAATGTTGCATTTTTAGGCTCTCTTATAGAAGCTTTTATAACATCTAAAGATCTCTCAGGAAATAAGGTTGAATGTTCAAATAGGAATGTCACTGGTTTAGAAACCATTCAATAGCTTAGAAGGCTTAGACGGCTGCTGTTGCTTGCTTAGCATCCTTTTCCTCTCTAGAATCCTTTTCACCACTGCTTCCTGCTGATGCTATTGCTTGATGGGCATCCTTTTCTTCTCTAGAATTCTTTTCGCCACTGCTTCCTCCAGTGCCTCTCAGTTTTTTCTTTATTAGCTTTTCTTCTGAGGGCATCATATGTTTCATATAATCCTCAAGTGTAGTATTATATACTGTTGAATAAAATCTGTTCACCCGCAAAACGGGTGGTTTTTTCTTTTCTCCAATAGGTGCAACCAGACCAACTTTACCATCATCAATAACAGCATCAGCAACACCGTAATGAACTGCCTCCCATGCATTCAAAAAGAAATCTGCAATTGTATCCTTTTCAATCTACATGAAACATAATCTCATTTTAGATGCATTTGAATGAAATTAATGTCAAACCACTCAGAAAGCATTAAACATTAATTAATTTTGATCTATTTGAACAACCCATGGATACATACAATACCAACAGTAATAAAGACAACATTTACCCGCCCTAAAGAGATAATTGACACAGAACAGGAAAAAGCCCCGAGCATCTGCAACTTTATAAAGGAAAAGTTTTCTAAACTTAATTTAATAATGCAGTGAAAGGAAATGTGGGCCCTGCATGTGCTAGGGCGGTATTATGCTCCGAAATAGAATTGTTTATCAAAGGCAGTTCCTTTTTTCCTGATGTCTTAAATGATTAAATCCAACAATGAAGTCAACTCGTACTCTTTTGGATGGTCTAAAATTAAAAATTTCAGTGAACTCTAAATTCCTAGAACTAGGATGAGGATCACAAATTATCATTAATGAATGTATCAGAGACAGATTACAATACTGGCATCTTAAAAGTATTGACATAAAGTCAACCTTTATGGGGAAGCTTTTAAGCACTGTTTCAGAGAGTCCTAAACAATAGTGCATTGTTTGGCAAATGCAAGAAATGTTCAACATCCAACAGAGGTCTGTGGTACAGACATTGATCAGGAAAGACTACTTAGTTTCTAACACCTCCACCTACTTTTTGATACCTAAATTAAAGGTTTAAGAATTTACACTTGAGCACTATCATTTGGTGGCCGGCATTCTCTACAATACTCGAGGCTTTGGGTAGGTTACAATTGTCTACACCTGAATGAATACCCGTCTCTTGTGTGACAAATGAAAAAAGTTCTATATATCTTGGCTCTTGTTCAATGTTTTGGCACCAATTGATAGATTGTAAGGTCTGTGGTATGTTTAATTGTTCCAAAATATAATCAAGGAATAGATGCCTCTTATAGGGGCATTGTTTCACATTTGTACCTCAAACACACCTTCAACACGGATGATCTTAAAGCAATGGCTTTTGTGAAAGAGCTGTTTAGTGTAGACAATCTAAAGGATAAGGGTACTACACTCCAGAGGTTCCATTGCTACCACATTGCATCCAAACTTCTTGTCAGGGTGGTGGATTTGGTGGTTCATGAATGAATTCTCCACACTCTCTCTGTTCTCAAAGGTTTATACTATTGTCAATATATAATGATGTGCTTCTACCTGGGTGAAACTTGGTTTCTCAAGGTGGAAACTAGGAAATCCTTGTGGATTCTTCTACTAGACATTTTGAGAATATTTTAAAAAAATTAAAACTGCTGTCTTGATTTGGATCTTTATGTTGATTAACTGCAGGTTCACTCTCAGAATGGAAGTCTTGAGGCTTCAAAATTGTTTGCACTTCCCTCAATTTCCAAGAATAGTGTACTTGAGGCAGTTCAAAGAAGTTTATAGAACCAATTGTAATGATAATGCTAAGTGACAATTGACCTGCTCCCTATTACGATAATAGATAGTTTCTATTATCTCTGTTTAGTATCTAATGGTTATCTATTGTAATCTTCTGTAAATATTAGAATGTTTCTAATATTTAGTTAGCTGTAGTTATTTGTTAGCTTTCTTCAGCATTCTTTTAGCTAGAATAGAATATTTCTATTCTTTATGATCGTTTCCTAAGGAAACATTGCTTTATTCTTTTGTATATATAGACCTCTCGGTCTCTGTTAATAACAAGCAAATATTTTCCAATTACTTCATAATAATCCCTGCTCCTTTAAAGTTTACAAATCTCCCTTTTGGCTAGTCTTTTGTATGGTATTTTCCCGTATGGCTAGTTTATATCAGGTTACAGCCCTTTTATACTCTATTTCCTCCAAGGTTGTGGCCCCAATAGAACCTACAGTTACATTATCTGAAAAACCATTCATGTACAAAGTCTGCCATATATTTCTACAAGCATACCTGCTCTTCTGGTTTGCCAGTGATACGGGAATATATTTTGTTGAATTTGATTCGGTGGTAATTCAGTTCCCTTTCCTGAAGAAATCTGCTAAGCAACTGCAAAAACAAAAATCAATCTGAATAACCTTAGCCTCATATCAAAATCTCACAATCAATGCCTAGCAGTCCACATCTTCTAGTTTTAGTCACATTTCTTTAGGTGTGTGCTTAAAAGCCTGCATCTGCAAAAGCATTAAATAGCCTGAATCCAATTCCCTCATCTCTAAAATTATAAAATACAGGTCTGAATAGTTGTCATTTTTTTATTACTATCATTGTAAACAGTAACTATTAAAGCACAAAAATAGGTTGACAAGAGCATTTACAAATATAAGACCTCTTACATCAAAATATTTACTTGTCACATTCATCACTTGCAGCATTTACCAGGGTATAATATGTTTAATCAAATATTAATTTATGTTTAGAAACAAAATTTACAAACCGTGAAGGCTAAAAGAATTTGCAGATGTACAAGAAGAACTTGCAGAAGCTAATCATCTGCAACCAACAGTTTGATGAGCAGCACAGCTTCTCAATTTTGTTCATCAAATTATCCTACTCTTTGCCTTCTTTATGAGGACAATTAGTAATGCCCAAAACAATTTTGAGAAGACTTTTATATTCAAAAATTGTCATCGTATGTTACTTCTAGGTATTGTAGTTTCTGCCATTGAATTCTTTACTCCCCTCGAGTAGAACAATTGTCAAACATGTCATTGTAGAAAACTAAGGTCAAAAGTGGTTGACTGGATAGCAACACAAACATCAAGGCAGAGTATGATCAACAAGTGAAAGGCACTCACTTTTTTATATGACAGAGACAGGAAACAGGCCCTCATTTTAAGACACAAGAAAAATAATTGGGTACAGATTCCAATGCAAAAAAATTGGAAGACCCAAAAAAATTGAGAGCAACCCAAAAAAGCGCTCCAAATACCCTCCAAGAAACACCACTCAAATTTCGTGGAATAATGGAGTGTCTTGAAGAAACCTTAGTCAGTTGAGTCGAAGGCATTGGAATACTGAGGAAACGGTTAAAATTGGATGCCTTGGCCATAGAAGAAGTATTGAAGGTTGAAATAAACCTTAGGTCATTGTGGAGTGCGAAGAAAATGACATTTTTTGAATGATTACTGAAATGTGAGTGGAGACACGTGGGAGGCAGAGATGTAATGATCGTTGAGTTGCAAGGTCGTATGTAAAACAAACGACTACAAATGTCTTCGAAAAAATGAATGGTGTGAGAGATTTGTCGCACAGAACTGACGCCATGAGGACATGAGAAATACAACAAAAATGTTGGACACAGTAGTTTAAGACGTTCGGGAGCAAAAGAATAGGTCAGGAAAGAGGCTTGTGGTTATTCTGATGAAAAACAACGCTCAAAAACCCTTGACCACTAAGCAGGGAAAAAAAACATGTCAACTAGGAACAAATCCACCGAAAATTGACCACAAACCTCCAAAAAAAACAAAAGGTTGCAGTAAGGGTATCAATAAGGACATGAAAAACTCTAGTTGGACTCCACAAAATGAACTCTTACTATCTTCGAACTAACCTAGGATGAACAAATTTCAGAAAAATAAATTGAACAAATAATTTCAATTAAGAAATTTTAAAAAATTCGACAAAAAAATAGCTTTGATACCATATTGGTAAAATAATCGAATGAATTATTAACTAAGACTGAAAAGTTGTTAAAGAGTTTACAAGAGAGATGATTCTAAAAGGAAACATACAATGAACAAAAAGAATCTATTGTACAAGATTTTTAAAATATATAAAAGTGAACATTAAATATAGAAACAGTATAACTTAGGAGAGATTATTTTAATAATGATAGCTCAAAAGCATGCATTACCCAAATTAGGCTGGTAACTTTATCTTCTCTCTTTAGAAACAGAAATGATTACACAACAATGGTATTCAGAAAGACTCCCGCTAAGGCTTATTTGCCAAGAGATTACAAATGCTTCCATGTATTTACTTTGTAAAACTATATACACATTTTTCTGATAACCGCAGTTATTCAAAACTCGTGTAATTAAAAATGCTGCTACATTTGGATTTTGTAGAAGAAATGCATTCATAAAAATTCTGAACCATGTTATTTCTAAGAATGCCCGAATCTGGTACAAGCTATTACTCACCGAAGGGTCATTTGACTGACCACCATATGGTTGATGAAGCATCACTTTACAATTGGGCATGCAAAATCTCTTTCCTTTTGTTCCAGAAGCAAGAAGGAATGCTCCCATTGATGCAGCAAGGCCAAAGCATATAGTTGATACATCTGCCTTGCATAATTTCATAGCATCATATATGCCCATTCCTGGAAAATGAAATCATGAATGCATAACAAGAGACTGAGAAATGTTGAAGTAAAAATCTAATTCACAGATCAAAAATGCAAGACTCAGTTTCTTACGTCCAACTCTAATACAGAAAGAATATTACAAGGAAGAATCAGCACACTTAAATCTAAAGTTAACTAGAACAATCCAATGTCATTGATTCAAATAAGGCAGGAACACAAATGAAGACTCGCGTGGTTACGCTTATTTTACAAACCAGATTTACATGAAGTCCAAAATGATTCAGTGTTATAGTCCAACACGAATGCCAAGCATAGGAAATAACAAAATCCCAAATATATTAAATAAATTATTGATCCCTATGGACATAACCTATATGCCTCATCAGAACTAGACTGTTCATATCCCCACCATATTGTTATTTTTCTGAAAATGGTCGAGCCCAACTTTTATTCCTCTAATGTATTAACTATTAAGTTTCAAAGGACTGTACTACCAGAGTATAATAACATTGTTCCATGTATATTGGATTGATCAAGTTTATGCGGCTAAAATCAATTTCCCATCATCTAAATGACCATTGTCATCCTCAAGTTCAACAACATCAAAGTACATCAGATAACGATGACATGAGAGGAGCAGGAAACGGCTACAGGCACAAGTACAGGATGGAAGGAAGATGAAAAGTGCCTTGAGAATGGTTTGGAACCTCATCAATGCATTCGATCCTTAAAAATAGAAAAACAGGAAGATAGGACATGCAAACAGACTGAAAATATGATAAATCTACCCAATGAATTTGCAGCCTGGTAATTCCATCAATTTCAGACAGGTCTGAATTAACCGGTTTAATTATTAATCTACCCAAATAGAATAGAGATTAATTACATGGAACTGGAGAGAGAAAAGGTATTAACCAATCTGAGAGATAAAATACACTTGGTTTCTGCTGCATTTGTTGTGTAATTCAAATTGTGAGTAAATAAGTTCATTGAGAACTCACGCAAATCGAAAAAATCTAGAGCTGACAAATGCTTGTTAACATTTTATTCTGTCTCACCCAAGATAACTGAAGCTACAACCAAATTTAAATATAATATTTATTCAAATTGAATGGGAAAGGTCCCTGAAATCTAAACTATCCTACACACTAAGCTATAAAGAAACTATACACACTGCATTATGTCTCTTCAAAAGCTTTTGCACCAATGAAATAACTAATTGTTCACGTCTTTTTACCTCAGCTTTGAGCACCAGATTGGTAATATCTCATCTCACAAGCACAATTTTATAGATATCATAAATGAAAGCAACTAAAGAAAAGCACAAATGACAACACCTTCCTGTTGGCTAAAAGCAAGGCCAGCGGATCAGTACAAAACAAGATTTGAAAGTAATAATGGCTTCAAACTAAGACAAAACAAGGTTGCAAAAACTAAACGGCTAAGTCACATGCAAAGATACCAGTTAAAACAACATCGATACAAAACTTGATGCTATCATACAGCTTCAAATTAAGTGAAATCATAAATACAAATACAAGAATAACAAATTTGGCGCTATAAGCCTAGAATTGATAAGTTTCGTATTTGTGTTGAAGTTCAACAAAGGAAAATTTGAAAACAAGTTCATCCCCTAAAAAATTTGAAAACAAATGGTGATTAAATTTGAATGCTTGTAGTCAGAATAAAGTAGCAATTATGTTTAGTACTTGTTTAAGCTAGTCGGGCTGGGTAGTTAGGAGGTGAGGGAATATGTCGGTTGGCTTCCAACCAACGACCCTTCTATAAGTACTATGAATATTGTCAATGTACGCATGTTGATTTTGGTATTTATAAAAGAAACCATTTCCTCGCCTACTGATATTGTGGTATTAATGGTACATTCTATGCTTTGTTTTATATATATATCAATTGTGTTATTCTATATGATTAGCATATCTCTATGAACTTGTTACATTTCCAGTCTACATTTAAATATAAACTTAAATTTAAAACTAAAAATTAAATAAATTTATAAAATATTAATATTTAAAATAAATATAAAATATTTTTAAAAATAATAAAAAATATTTAAATAAAAATAACCTAAAAGTTAAACAAACTTCAAAATGTGATATTGCTATCAAGATTCAACTATGTATTTTTTTGAGCCAAACTCATTGACCCATGTTTCATCAATAATGGTTCACACATATCCATCTCTCGTGAGATGGAATGGAACACTTAGAATTCATTGCATCTGGGTGATGCTCACAAAGGTGAAGCACCAGGACTTCCTAGGAGGTCACCGTCCCAGTACTACTCCAGCTTGAGCATGCCTCACTACAGAATTCCCTCCATGGTTAAACTCACTTTTAGTATTTAGCTTTTTAAGGAAATGTTGGGCTAGGGGTGATACACTATCACCAATACTTGAAATGTAAAACCATATGTAAAATGATATTTCCTGTAGAAAATTAGTGACAAGATTATAGCAAAAACAGTGAGGATGACAATTTTGTAATGATTTACTAAAACCAACATTGACATGGCTATAGACCACCAACCTTAAAAACCGGTGATCATGTACAACTGGCCATGTTGATAATTTCAAAGTTTCAAGCATTGTTTTGGGTTTGTAAGTTTTCTGGAATTTAAATTATCTAAATTCTGATTGAAATGCAACAAACCCTATGACATAGAGAATCAAGGATACGATATTTCCATAGTCCATTCACATTGTAGTAAATTTGATAGGTTAGTAGTTTTTGTATCGATGTTTTGGATCAACTCAGCAATCCATCGTCAAAAGCAATAAAAAATCCAAGATAGTACAAAAAGTATGATACAATTTCAAGATACAAGCTATCAAAAATAAATCAAGAATCTCTTCTGCTCAAACAATTTATAAGATTATGAGATGTCGGAATTTTGGAAAATAAGATAATCATATTTATCCCAAAAAACAATGTTTTAAAGCAACCCACTCAAACCTGTTGTAATAATAGGAAAAAACAATACTTCAAAAAAAAAACCAATCTAAAGATTGAATAGAATAACTGAAGCAACCTAAAAAAATGCACTCAACTTTCTATCAAGAAATAGAACCTCTAGAGACAACCACTACTACAAGTGTAATGTCCCCTTTTTAGCATGTATAGCATGATGTTGTCGTTAGCCTATTTCCCCACGGTCCTGTAGGCTAACCAAGACATTAAAGGAACTTAGAGGCCATTTGGCCTAGATAGTTTCAGTTGCAGGTCTTTTTGAGGGGTTTTGAGGCAACTTTGGGCATACTTACTATTTATAGTAAGTCATCTTGGACATGGTCGGACATCCAAGGGCAGGGTATGTCGATGGTAATTGTTTAAAATCGACAAGAAGACTTGTTTATCATTGATAAGATTTGTTATGCATTGATAAAGCTATTTTATAAAGTTAAATTTAATATTTAACTTTATTAATGCATAGACTATAGTTTGTGGGAAATATTTAAATTAAAAGAGTCTCCTTTATTTTATAACACATTGGAGACATAAGTTACATAAAGGGAGTTATGTTTTATCCCACATAGAGAAAACAAAGGATTGAGCTCTTGTGAGAACACTATAAAAGAAATAGAAGAGCTTCTTTTTAAGAGGCTTGGAAATATCAAAGAAATTGGAAAATTTTCTAGAGATTATGTCTCAATAGTTTGAAGGACGAAATCCCTTCAAGCTGGAAATCTTGACGCCATTGAAAGATATGGTCTTGAGATTTAACATGGTAACAGTCCGAAAAAATGGAACCGAAAAAGTAGGCTGAAAAAGCGGAACCGAAAAAGCAAGCTGAAAAAGTAGTCTGTAAAAGCAGTTCAAAAAGCAGATCCGAAAAAGCAGTTCGAAAAAGCAAATCGGAAAAGCAAAGCAGAAGGGGTAGCATTGAAGGAAATTATTACAGCCATCTACAATCAAGTTCCCTTGTTAGTATTGTTTTTAGGGTATTATAAATTTCAGCTGTAAGTATGCATTACACCAGCATTATCATTTTGTAATCCATGTAAATGCCAAAAGTCTTGGCCATATTTCATGAGCATTGTATTTGAAATTTCATTGCAATTAAGAAGATAATAGTTGCTGGTGTCATTTAAGCAATTCAATATCATTATTTATCAACTAGTCAGTTTGCATACCAAATGTTGGTAAAAATGCCAGTTGGTTGTAGGTATTCATTTCTCATGCCTAGATCATATATATGCATTGAATATTGTCAAAATTAGTAGCACACTCATGTTAGGTCATTGTGTAGTCCATTTGGAGTCTTCTAGCACAAGATTCTCATTGATGCAAATTGAAAAAGAGTCATTTAAAGCCAGCTGAAATACTATATCAGTTATACGTCCCTTGCATGTGAATTGTTTGATGAAATTCCTTGAGCTTTCATCAGCATTTTTTTGAGAGCAGATTTGAGGAGGGTCATTACAACAAGTAGAAATTCAACACATGAATAAGATTTTTATGAGGCTCCTTTTTTAAAAGATGCTGGATCTTCTAAAGAATCCCAAATCCTTAACCATCATTGATCCATTTTAGTAACCAAAACACCATTATTCTGAAGTTTTGTTGAAATTGAAAATGGTGGTTCAATATTTGAATTAAAATATGACAACTTTTCGCATAAATTGGTGAAAACATCCAAACAAACAATCATTCATTCTCAAGATCTGTGCTGCACAAGGTTGAAAACTAGCCCATAGCTACCGTGAAAGCATCAGATTTGGCCCTCAAATCTGCATCACCAAATAGTAGAATACTAAAAACAAGCTGGCACTGTTGTTAGTAAAATGTATAGTGTAGCCGATGGGTAGAGTAGTATTCGAACGGCGCGTGATGCTTGAGTCACCTCTTCGGAAAGGTATATGTACACGTCCGAGATGGACTTTGGAATCATCGTGGTAATCATAATTGATCATTGTAGTCATTGTAATCGGATTGTAATTTGCAAGTGCATACATGAATAAGTACCTATTCTGAATTGAATCGTGTTATACATGTGTTGAACTTCTTACCCTATGCAGTAAACATTTGGCGCCGTTGCCAGACGTACCTAGAACGAAGGAATGAGGATTAATGCCGAATTTGCCAAACAAGGATTGGAACAAGGTAAAAGATAAAAATGAACTAAGTACAGCAAAAGAAATTTTAATTTTAACACAACAAGCAGAATGCAGACAGAGACTT
Source organism: Cupressus sempervirens (assembly GCA_028749045.1). NCBI lineage: Eukaryota > Viridiplantae > Streptophyta > Pinopsida > Cupressales > Cupressaceae > Cupressus > Cupressus sempervirens. The sequence goes on along the minus strand of CM053784.1, from coordinate 2,672,193 downwards.
CAGCAGATTGTCGAGGGGCACCGAAGGGTTGAAGAGGCACAGACGGAGGGAGTGCACTCACCTAGTAGGCTAAGAAGTGGCGAGGAATTGCTGGAAGAAACTCGACAACAATTGAATTTGGTGGAGGAAACAAGGGAGGAGTTCCTTAACCTGTATACACCGAGGGGAGAGTGTCTGAACGGAAGGGAAACAACTCGCACAGCTCGGAGTGCCGAGGGAGCACGAGCGTGGAGTGATCTCTTCATTCCCGATACACCGAACAAACGGATACAGGCGAAGAATTGAACGTCACTTGAAGACTTTTCACCAGAAAACGCAGTTGTTGGGAACAAGACTGTTATCCAGAACAGTGCGGGAGCACAGAACAGCGCGGGAGTCCAGAACAGTGCGAGAGCACAGAACAATGTGGGAGTCTAGAACAGTGCGGGAGTCTAGAACAGCGCGGGAGTCCAGATCAGCATAGGAGTCCAGAATAGCGCAAGAGCACAGAACAGGGTGGGAGTCCAAAACAGCGTGGGAGCTCAGAATAGCGCAGGTACACAAGTACCTCTGAATCAAAGGCAAGTAACGATGGCTGGCCCTAAAGAAAAGTTACCCAAGTTTCACGGTGATGGTTCAACAGACCCTATCAGACATTGTAAAAAGTGTGAAACCATATGGACGGAAAATGGTGTGACGGATGAGGATGATTGGATAAGACAATTTCCAGCGACCCTACGAGGTGTGGCGATAGTTTGGTTTTCTAACACTAGTCCTCAGAAACTTAATACATGGGAGAATGTTAAAAAAGAATTTACAGCAGAATTCAAATTAATCCGAGATGATAATGAAATAGTGGCAGAAATCTACAGCACCAAACAAGGAAAGAATGAGACACTCTGAACCTATGCTAGGCGACTGAAAGAATTGATCGGAAAGATGGAGAGCCAACTAGCGGATGGGTTGAAAAAATGGTGCTTCATGGAGAGGCTACGGTCGGCTCTTAAAAAGAAAATGAAGATTGTAACACCGACGTCGTACTCTGATGTGTATACTCATGCCATGGATTTGGAAAGAGAACAGAAGATGAGTAAGAAGAAGCATAAATCCTCTGATTCGAAAGATTCATCCTCGGAAAGTAGTAGTAGCGATGAGGAATCGAACAAGAAGGTGAAGGCACTACAGAAAGAAATGCTTCGGATGATGAAAGAATTCAAGAATTTGAAAAAAAAACCCGAATACAATAAAAGGAGAACTGTGGAGCACAAATTGCAAGGAGGACGGCCATACGAAGGGTTCATGCCCGAAAAAGCAGTTTTGTGACATTTGCCAAGTGGCGGGGCATTCCTTGAAAGAGTGCCCATTTAACTTGAAAGCAAAAGGACACCAACAGGTGTTACTAACGCAGGAAGCATCGAACAATAGCAACAACACGGGCAATGATGCAACTTCAGGTGGATATCGAAATAATGATAAACACGGAAGGGGTGGAAACAATAACAATAACAATGGAGGCCAAAGTAGAATGCAATATGATGCGAGTGGACGGCCAATGATATAGTGCCGAGCATGTAATCTTTGGGGTCACTTCGCGAGGGATTGTACTACGAAGGAGATGCCGCAGCTACTGTGCAGATGGTGTGGTCCAAGGGACCATGAAGATTCAAAATGTCCAAAACAAGGCGTAAATTTATTAAGTATTGAAAAATGCAATGAGAACATGTTGGTGATCACGCAGGAGCAGGCAAGGAAAGCAAAATATCTGAATGCGGAAGAAGAAAAGGAGAGGTTACAAAAAGCCCGAACAGAGATAGAGAAGCAGATGAAAGCGGAGGTCACAAGTAAAAGACACTGCTAAAACCCCGAAGAGAAACTTGGCGGAACAAAACATGGTGAAACAGATAATGCAAACAGAATTGCCAATTAAATTAAATGATCTTCTTCCCACCATGCCACAGCTGCGTACGGCTATTATAAATATGACACCGTCCCCGAGAGTGACAGAGGGAGCAAAGGATAGTAAGGAAACAACCCTGGCAGCAGCAGCAACAGACCCGATGTTACAAGCACTTACGACAAGTAGACACCCAGCAGTGGTGGAGATGGGCATTCTGGGTATGGTGCTAACGGATACAATAGTAGATGGAGGATCGAGAGTGAACGTGCTGACGGAAGAAATCTGGAAAAAACTTGGACAACCAACACTGTGGCCACCCACCTTTCAGTTACTTACAGCAGATCAACATGGGATAAAACCCTTGGGCACTCTGATGGCACAGCCGGTAACAATTGGGACACATCCATTTTTACTGGATTTCGTGGTCATCCCATTAAAGAAAAGAGGATACGACACCATCCTGGGACGGGGGTGGCTAGTGCAAGCAAAGGTAAAGCATGATTGAAAAAGGAACACCCTGTCAATGGAGAAAGGAGGTAGGAGATTTATAATCGATTTGCATACACAGAAGGTAGGAGAAGCAGCATCATCAGGCTCAAAAGGCGAAGGCGAGAATGACGACGAAGGGAAAAAAAGGATGGAACCAGATGATGAAGGGGTGTTGAGATTAGGAGGGTCAACTGATGACGACTTAGATTCCGTGAATGGACTGCTACATTGGCAAATGGAAGACTATGAGGTCTTTCCGAGCTGCAATATTTTGAGTATCAAGGAAGGAAGAGAAGACCATGAGTTTCCGAAAGAATACAGTGAACTGAAGGAGGGAGAAGCGCAGGTGGATGAGACACCTGCCCATACGTTCAGTAAAGATAAGCTGATAAAGTATGAAGAGCCGACAGTGAAAACAATGAACTTGGGTGATGAGGAAAATCCGAAGAACATTCTTGTAGGAGATGATTGGAACCCAGTACTGAAGGCGGCAACATTCAGAATATTCATGGAGTATAAAGATATTTTTTCTTGGACGTATAAAGACTTAAAAGGAGTACCACCAGAGCTATGTGTCCATTGGATAGCATTAATCGAGGGTGCGGTACCTATGCGGAAGCAGCCATACCGAATGAATAAGAACTATGTAGCGTGGGCCATCGAAGTAACACAGAACTGGAGAAAGGCATGGCACGACAAACACATAAAATTAAACAACTTTCAACTCGGTCAGTTAATACTTAAGTATAACAGACGGAATGAAATCAGACCTGGGAAGTTCAAAGTCAAATGGGTCGGACTATACAAGATACAAGAAGTTGGATATAACGGGACAATTAAGTTATGGACACTCAATAGGAAGGAAGTAGCAGCCGATGCAGTAAATGGTTCGAAATTGAAAGTCTACCATGAAAGAAATAACACACCTAAGTGGACGAACAACTGAGAAAAGAACGACTGTAAATATTGTATATATGAAAATACTGTACATATGTAAGATAAGTAAGGACAGAGTTAAACATAATTTTTGAGTGCCACTGTGAAGTAATAAAACATGATGAAAAAGGATGCAAATTGGGAATGACTGGAATTTTAGACATTAAAAGTCTTTCGTACGGCCTAAGGGACAATATATGGAGTTAAACATAGCTCTAAGTGCTACATAATAAAGAAACAAAAGATGAAGGATTAAAAGAATACAAAAAATTAAAATATAATTGTGAAATCAAGATATAAAAACAATGGAAGTATGGCTTACTGTACGGACTTGAGAGACACCACAAGAGATAACATAAGACCGTATGGTGTATGGCAAACAGGAAGTGCACAAGAGGAAGAAACTTAAAGCCGTACGGCCAAAGAGAACATAAGAGGAAGCTGTACGACCAGAGGCAAAACATAGAAGGGAACTTGGAGCCGTACGGCCAGAGCACACATACGACTGACAGAAGGAACTGTACGCCTAGAAGGAGACGAGTAGAGTAGTATCTGAACGGGCGCGTGACGCTTGAGTCACCCATTCGGAAAGGTATATGTACACGTCCAAGATGGACTTTGGAATCATCATGGTAATCATAATTGATCATTGTAGTCATTGTAATCGGATTGTAATCTGCAAGTGCATACATGAATAAGTACCTATTCTGAATTGAATCGTGTTCTACATGTGTTGAACTTCTTACCCTATGTAGTAAACAGTTACCTTCACTAGCCAAAGTCTAGACTCTCTAGACCACTGATAAGCACTTGGCGATGGACATTCTTAGTTCTATTAAGTGTATAAACTACCCTCACTTTGCTGCAAAGAAAAGCTGTAAACCTACCAAAATAGATGTAGCGCACGTTTTTTATCCAAACAGCCACTTACAACATTCTTTTTCACCTGCTTCTTCATTCAGGCACATCAACCTGCTGGTGTTTCCTCTTGTAACATTCCGAAGATGCAACCAAACAAGTCTTTTGGATGCATCAACAAAGGAAGTGCACCTAAAGGATACCCATTGACACTTGAGGACTGTTGTTACCAAACCTAGGCCCCATCATGATTTTGTATCATTTCAAACTCTTGTTTTCTTTGCATCCAAACACACATTCTTCTGCTCTGGAAAATAGTCCTGAAGATTGGAGAAAACAGTGCCATAGGTCAGCCCTTGGGGTGTTCTTTATAAAATCCCACCGATTGAAACCCTAATTACATCATCCCCATTTTGAAATAGGGTTTAATAGTAAATAATCATTAAATAATTATGATTATAATAGATAAATAATAAAAATCTAGGATGCTTGCTCTTTCCTCAGATCCTAGCAGCTATAAAATTGTTTCTCGCAACCCCTGCTCCAAGATTATGAGAAAGGTCAAAGCTGCCATCCTTAGCTCCTCTTTCGACAAACCCACCAAAAGGCATCTTATTCCTTCCAAAGAAGTCACCCCCCATATTTATGGGCTCCCAAAAATCCACAAGGCCAACATCCTGTTAAGACCCATTTTGGACACCATGGGTTCTCCGACTTATCTTCTTGCTTCCTTCCTGCAAAGCTTATCTCTCCTCTTGTTGGCAATGGTGACTCCTCCATCAAGGATTCCTCCCACTTTATGGAGTTTGTTCATAATGTTCACTTGGAAAAAGATGACATCTTAGTTAGCTTTGATGTTGTTTCCCTTCTCACCACGGTTCCCATCCTTGATGTTGTTGACCTCGTCAAACAAAAAACTAGTGCTGAGATTGCTTCCCTAGTCGAATTATGCTCGAGGTCAACCTTTTTCTCCTTTCAAGGGGTTATCTATGAGTAGGTGGATGGGGTTGCTATGGGATACCCGCTTTCCACCATCATAACCAACCTTTATAAGGAGCACTTTGAGGAACTAGCCTTTTGCTCTTTCCCCCCCAAAACCTAGGTGGTCAAAGCATTATGTGGATGATACTAATATTTGTTGGCCCTACAGTCAAGAAAAATTGGAGTTTCATGCTCACCTTAACAACTTATTGCTTTGCATATCTTTCACCATGGAACTCAAGTCCAATAATTCCTTGCCTTTTCTTGATGTCTTACTCCTTATGAAGTCGTATGGCTCCCTCAGTAATCGTGTGTTTCACAAAGCCACCCATACAAACTTGTATCTCCACTCCACTTCCCATCACCACCTGTCGCAAAAGGTTGGTATTCTCAAAACATTGGCTTTGAGTGCCTACCGCATATGTAATGATTACAACCTTGACCAAGAGTTGTCTCATTCTTGCTCTATCCCTAAGCTCATTGCCTCCCAGCCTCTGCCAAGCCCCTTAGCTTCCCTTCCTTTCGTTGAAGGCATATCCCACAAAATTTCCAAAATTCTTCTTAAGGGGGTTCGATGTGTCTTCAAACCTCTGTTTACTTTGGGGAATCGCATCCCCCTTCTCAAGGACTCCAGGGGTGCCTTTTTGGAGTCAGGAATCTATAAAGTCCTATGCTCCTGTGGTTCTGCCTACATTGACGAAATTGGTTGATCATTTTCTACTAGAATAAAGGAACATAAAGCAGACATTAGGTATGAGAGAGTGCTTAAGCTTGCTTTGGTTGAGAACTCCACGTCTACCAAGCACCACACATGTTTGGAAAGTGCTCAAATCTTCGTCAAAGAAGACAACTTCTTCAAGAGGAAGATTAAGGAAGCCATCGAAATCTTCAACTACCCCTCCAATCTCAACCGGGATGAAGGGTGGGCTCTCAGCCTTTCATGGCACCCTCTCCTATCTTCCCTTAAAAATCTCCACCTTGACCTTCTCTCTCCTTCTTCTCCCCCTTCATCTTTTGGGTTTCAATCTCCTTGTTTCTTTTTGCCTTGAGGTTTTGGCTTTAATTCTAGTTTAACTTTGATTCTTCTTTTTTCGTACACACACATTTACACTTACACATATACATGTTAGTTCACAAGTATATTCTCTACATTATATTTTTTCAATTTCTTTTAGTCATTTTAACCTTCTTATTTTTTATTTGTTCTTTTTCTTATTGGTGGTACTTTTGGTAGTCCTCTCTCTCTCTCCCCCTCTCTCCCTATATATATATATATATATATATATATATATATATATATATATATATATATATATATATATATATATATATTCTAATTTGTTTTTTGTTTATTATTTGTTTTTCCATTTCTCTTCTCTTGCTTACTTTCCTCCTTTTGTTTTGCACATATGTGTATTTACATTTGTTCAATTCTTTTTAATTGTTTCTTTTCAAATTTCTGATGGTTTATCTCCTTATTAATTTATTCTTATGTATTGATTTATTTTTAGCTTGATTATTTGTCATCTCTTCTCTGCTATTTTTAATATTTCGTTTCCTTTAATTTCATTTGCACTTATCTTAATTGTTTTTTCCTGATTTTATTTCCAATTTCATTTTATTGTAAATTATGATCATTTTATATTTTATTTTTTATTTTTTATTTTGTTTCTTTATTTCTTTTTACATTTATGGTTTTGCTTTTGGTGCTCCTTAAATACACACACACACACATACATGCTTTCTCATCTTTAATTAATTTTTATTTAACTTAATCTTATTTTGCTCTTGGGTTTTGTGCCCCAATTGTTCCTCCCTCCCCTCTAACCTTTTTATTTTGTCTTGCTTTGCAATTGTTATCATTTTTATCCTGGCATTCTTTCATCCTAATGATGGATCATTGAGTATGATCTGAAACGTTGATGGTAAAAATTGCAACACAATCACACCCAGACAAGCATATGTAAATATAGAAATACATTAATGATATAATATTAATGAATAAATAAAACACTATATAAATATGAATTTAATTAGTAAATAGTATAAATATATTATCAAATATCACTATTATAAGTAAAATAGACTAAGTTGTCAATTCAGGTGCAAGTGCAAAAATCAGGTGGACGGATGCATGAATTTTTCTTCTTTTTTTTATTGGGGGGGGGAGCGGGTTGGATGTTTATATACGTATATATATAAAATTAAATCATTTGATTGTCTGATACTTCATCATTGGTCAAGATAAATATTAAAAGTCAATTGATAGTTCACAAATATTCAAATTAAAATAACTAATAAGCCATATCATATATGTCTATGTTCACGATTCCAATGCGAATCAGAAAATCATTACAATTACAAAATCAAAATTTAGTTCATGATCCAATGTTCATCAATCGAGATTCTATTGTGATGTGGAGCCTAATCAGACTCAGAGGTTAATTTTTTCCCACTTTATTTGGCATGGTTTCCCCCTTGTTTTCACTACAGGGGTTTGGGGGCAGCACCCCTTACGGGCTTCTAGGGCAGAGCAAGGTAAGGTCAAGGGCAATGACACCAAATGTTTACCCCTGTGGGATAACAGAGACTAGTTGCATATAAAAAGTAAAATACTCAACACGAAATGGAATGAGAGAACAGTAATATAATATTCATTGATTGGTTACCCTACATAAATGTACTCCACACCAACATGTACCGATTAAAGGAAATAATGCATACATATAGTGTCTGAGGGGTTGCAAGACGAAACGCTGCGACCATGTAACTCCCTCGGATGGGCCAACTGTCTAACTACCCAATAACCCGACAACATCATCACTCCACGGGGAAATGACTTTATTATTGTAAAAGGCATCGGCTCCTATTTTTCTATTGGACGACTTGTTCTAGTCCTAATTTTGTAAGTGGCAAAAATCTTGTATAAAATGGCTTAGGGTTAAGGTTTTCATAATGCATGATGAGATTGTAGCTTCTTGCGGCAGTATTGAGCTGTAAGGGATTACGAATTGTAATTAGCTTGTAATCACTAGATAATAAGAATATTGGACTCGTTGTTCGGTGGACGTAGCCCAGGGATTGGGTGAACCACATTAAATCTTTGTGTCTTGTGTTCTCTTCTGTGTAATTTATTATTTTCTGATATTGATTATACTTGCATGTAATTGTTATTTATGTCTCATTAATCCTAACAGATTCAAGATTCATGAATCAAAATCATAAAGATTCTAAAATTTCCCAAACTCGGATAGTCACTTGAATCTGATTTGAGTATTCAATCATTGACATGTTTTGCTTCATTTCATTACAAAATAACATGCAATTATGTAAATTGAACATGTAAGGAAATGATATAGATTTCCACGGAAATAATTGACTACAAACACAAATCTATTGAAATTTGATAATGATTAGAATATAAAACATGCCTAGCTGTAGAATGAAATATACTGCTATTACAATGCTGGAATATGCATTAATTTTCCTCCAAAACCTGTTCAAAACAATAGAAACATGCTCAATGTTAGTGTTGGGTTTCCCTCCAAACCTATGAATATCCAAGCGTTTTCATCCTCAAATTTGCCTGCTACTGTCAAACCAGCAACAATAGGGCATTTATCAAGTAACAAATCAACATCTCATAATAGTATGACTCAAAACCCCAATCAAACATTTTATAAGAATCCCCAACCAAAACGCTACTGATTTCCTTGTTCTTGTTCTTTTATTTAGCAATTCACCCTCATGGCCTAAGAAAGTCTTAAGCAATAACTTAGGTTAGCCCCTTCTTAATAACTGTCAATGTATAATTAAATTGATAAGAACAATAACTATAGCTTTTTCATCCTATTAAATTAAACATTTAATCCACTTTATTAATAAACTTAAAGCTTTGGCCTATAGAGAAAATAGATAATAGTCTAGCATTAATATTTTTTCATTTATAGGCATATCAAATGAAAAGGGGGAATTACAGTCCTCCCTTCTCAAAGAATGCTTGACCTCAACCAATCCACTCCTGCAAGGTGAGACCAAATGTTTGGATCCCCTAGCAACTTCAAGAACATTCCTCCACCAATCTGCTACACACTACTCTAAGTATAGCATCAACATGCCTGGAATTATAAAGCAACTCAAAACAGGTGCTTCTAATCCTCTTTACATTTCCTATGCTATGATGCATAAAATATGCCCTCTTATTAGTTGCGTCATCAAACCATGTTTCATGACTATCTACCCAAACTTGAACGCCAACATTAGGTGACGCCATAACATTGTCTTCACCATAATTATGGGCTGCATTATCTTAAGGATGAAGAGATATATCACTACTTTTATAACACTCAACACAACTATCATGCATTTGTGCCATGCCTTCAACTTTTACAAGCACCTCTTTATTGGAAACTTCATTTTCAACACTTAAATTTTGAACATCATGATCTGAATTTTGTTCATGTGTATGAATTGTGTCATCATTAAAATGAACTAACACACTAGAAAATGCATTGTGGTGATCTAAAGAATCCATATTGTCTTTATCCATATCAATCTAATACTTAACATCAAGAGAATCATGTTTATCTCTCTTCTACTATGAGTTCACAGTATTACCCTTCGCATTAACCAATGCTCCGGCAGCTTTCATGAATTTAATGAATAGCATATTCCAAGATTGTTTAGATAAGTTTGTACTGGTTTTCATAGATGATATCCTAATCTATTCGAAAAACAAAAAAGAACATCAAGAGCATCTAGAAAAAGTCCTACAAAGGCTGAAAGAACATAAATTATATGGGAAATTGTCTAAATGTGCTTTTTATCAAAAAGAAATCCAGTATTTAGGACATATTATATCAGCACAAGGAATAGTTGTAGATCCTTCAAAAATCAAAGCAATTACGGAATGGCCTACACCTAACAATGTGACAGAAGTCAGAAGTTTCATGGGATTGGTAGGATTCTACAGGAAGTTTGTCAAAAATTTCTCTAGGATAGCACACCCAATCACTTCACTTTAGAGGAAAGGAAAGAAATTTCTATGCACTGAAAAATGTCAATCAGCCTTCGAATATTTGAAGGAGAAATCAACCACTACACCTATATTAAGAGTGCCCGACCCATAGAAGAAATTTGTTGTCATAACTAATGCATCAGGGGAAGGAATAAGAAGTGTGCTAATGCAGGATGAGCAGATAATTGCATATGAGTCAAGGAAGTTAAAGAATTACGCTCCTCATGATCTAGAACTAGCAGCTATAGTACATGCCCTCCAAATGTGGAGACATTACTTGATTGGGAAACCTTTCAATCTTCGATCTGATCACCACAGCCTAAAATATATCTTCACTCAACCCAACCTTAACACTAGAAAGAGGAGATGGCTAGAATTTCTAGCAGATTACGAATTTGATATTAATTATATCAAGGGTAAGGAAAACAAGGTGGCAGATGCCTTAAGCAGAAGGAGACACATTTCCACAATGACTGTCATAAATTTCAGATTAAAAGATAAGGTACTACAACATCTAGAGCATGACGAATTTTATGCAGAGATCAGCCAAGCTCTCATCAGGGACCCACAAGATCCCAAGTATTCAAAATTTAGGATAGAAGAGAATGGATTGTTAAGATATCATGACAGGATTTATATACCCAACAAACCTAGACTTCGAAGAATGATTCTGGAGGAATCCCATGAAGCTCCTTATTCAGGACATCCTGGAGTAACTAAAATGTTGTCAGATACAAAACCACTATATTTTTGGAAAGGAATGAAAAGGGAAATAACAGATTTTGTGGCAGGATGCCTCAAATGTCGGAGTAAAAGCAGAACATCATTAACCAGTTAGCCTTTTGTACCTAAACGAAGTACTAGAATGGAAATGGCAAATAATTTCCATAGATTTTGTACAACGGTTACCTATGACACAGAATAGACACAACACCATCCTAGTAGTAGTGGATAGATTGACTAAGGTTGCTCATTTTATACTAGGATATCTAACCGATAGAGCACCAAAAATCGCTCATAAATTAATAAAGGAGATCTTTAGACTACATGGAGTTCCAGAGAAAATTATCTCAGATAGGGATGCTAGGATAATCTCCAAATTTTGGCAAACATTATTTTCAGCATTAGGAACTAAGCTAAACATCAGCTTAGCTTATCATCCCGAGACTGATGGTCAAACAAAAAGAGTAAACCAAGTTTTGGAAGATCTTTTAAGAGTTTATCGTATGGATCGGCAGTATCAATGGGAAATGTATCTACCCTTGGTAGAATTTTCTTATAATAATTCTTATCAATCCACCATTAAAATGGCCTCCTTTGAGGCTCTATATGGCCGCAAATGTAGAACTCCTGTAAGTTAGAATCGAGTAGAGGACAAGATAATTGTTGGACCTGAAATGCTTAAGGAAATGGAAGAACAGGTAAAACAAATTCGTCAAAGATTGAAAGAAGCCAATGATAGACAGAAAAGTTATGCAGATGCAAAAAGGACACCTAGAGAATTCTTAGTGGTAGAAAAGGTGTTATTAAAAGTAAAACCTCAAAAGAGTACCATCAAGTTTGGTAAGAATGCCAAGTTGGCCCCAAGGTATGTAGGACCCTTTGAGATATTGGAAATCGTGAACCCGGTGGCCTACAAAATTGCCCTGCCTCCAACTCTTGCTAGGATGCATGACGTCTTCCATGTGTCATATCTTAAGAAGTACATCACTCATCATGATCATATAATTGATTGGAACCTGTTGCAAGTATGGGATCCAGGGGTGGTGGAAATAGAACCACTCAGAATACTCGAGGTGAGTAAGCTACGCTTACAAAATCGAGATGTGACTCAATGCAAGGTCTAGTGGGATCAGAATGCAGAAGATAATGCTACTTGGGAAGATTATCATGAAATTTTCCAAAAATACCCTCATCTTTTCTCCAGGGCTAGAGCCTAAACTTTTATTTTCAGTTCTCTTATAATTGTAATGATTTGAATAGATACTGCTTTTAAGTTTTGTTGTGATATTCATCGGGGACGATGAAAACATTAGGGGTAGGGTATGTTACATCCCAAATTTTTGAACTAATTTAAATTATTATAGCCTTTGAGTTGAATGGGTTTTTCTTTCCTATTCATGTGAAAAGGGTAGTTAAATATAGCTATTGTATCCTATGAAATTGTTTAACTTATAATGATGATGATCGTTAGCCATTATTTGTCATATGATGATGATAGTAGTTAACAGTTACTTGGTGTCAGAATTATGGTTATTAACTAAATTCCTTGTTAAATATCAATGTTAAATGTTATTATGGATTTACCATGGAACTTGGTAATATTGTAGAACATTGTTGCACGGCAGATGAAGGGGAGAAGCATTGCTTAATGGGATCTACGGAATGGGATACTACCTTAGTCCATTTATCTAATCCACAAGTATGACCTCTAACTGTCTTGGTAAGGACCTAGCGACTTGTATAGCAAGGTAGAATCATTGGACATGCATGAGCTATTAGATAAACATTAAAAAAAATATTAATGATCTTAACTTAATTTAAGTACATACCTTTATTGGATTATGGCTGACATTTCCATCACTTCATTATAAAACATATTTATGTACATGCAAATAGATATAAAAATAAAGGTGACACCATGGTATTATTTTATACAAGATCTTATCTATTTAATACATATATTTAAATATGTGTACAAGAAGATAAAATAATCTTCCAGATGAAACATTTATTTAGATATAGATATTTTAAAGGTATGACCTTGGATAAACATTGAACATGATGCCATCTTAATAAATATATTTACGTGCAAGTAAATAATTATGCTTATAAATTATCCCTTTGATTTATAACTTTCAAGTTTTTTTCCATATTTATTTATTTTTTTTAGAGGACGAAATGTACACTTGGCAAATGATATCAGTGATTCAAGAAGACAAATCTTTTAACTCTTTATGAGTTACGACTTCTTGGAAACTTTTGATATTTCAAATGCCTCTTTATATATGGAAGCCGAGAGAAGCCGGAGACATAATTACCATTTTTCCTTTCACACGATTTACCTCTGCTCCTTTTTACCTTATTTCCATGATCAACCATTGCTGAAAGCCATAATTCATATCTGCTCTGAGAATTGCATTCGGATTGCTCACGTTAAGGAACCAGTTGTTTAGCATCAAGCTAGACCTCACATTACTTTAATTCAGACTAGGTTATGTGGTCCGCCTTTCAACTAGATTGTTATTTGTTTTTCCTTCTTAAATCTGCTTTTGAAGTTACAGCAAGTGGGAATGTGTCTATGAAATTTCGTAATGTATCTTGGTATTGCAATATCAAATCGATACTCAATGAGTCTAACCTTTCCGTGCTAAGTCAAGACCGATTGCACATGATAAGTTCTTACATCTCTGTTTACTAAAGAATTTCCAGAATTGAACTATTTTATTTTTTGTCCTTGCAAGCCATTAAGATCATTTTCAAGTCATAGAAATTGTGATATGATATACTGGAATATGTGATATTCTTACACCAGCTGAGATTCAGCCGAAAGAATTGGATTACTCTTAATACGTAGGACTCACCCGACTATATGGCCAAGGAAGAGAGTGAGGAGGTGAGAGAGAGAAATCTGCAATAACATGAAATAAAATCAGCTGTGACATAACAATTATTTATTATTTTAAAAAGGAATCATTTAATAGCTCATGCATGTCCATATTTCTTATTTCCCTGTTGTCAAGTCAAGCAGTGGTGATTGGGTCATAAAAACCCATCCAAAAACCTTCGCCAAGGTCATTAAAGACATGTTTGCCTTCTTAAGATCGCTTGATGTCAGTAGTGTCAGTTATTCAGACATGTCCAGCCATAACTGTGCAGACATTCTAAACACCGGAAATGCTCAAGTGGCTGGACTAGTAGTACACCAAGCCAAATCCCGAGGTAGAGAGGGCCTTTTTTTTCAAAAGATTGTGTGGGGATGGATATGGTCCGAGGTTGGGAGGTTAAGCCTAAGTCAATGCTTCTCCTTTTACCTGATAGTCGAGGCTTGCACAACCAGTTAAAGACTCACCGGCTGCTTTTTAGTATGTTCTTCTATATCCTTACTAAGCTTTTGTTTTCCTCTTACATTATAGTAAAATGGCAATAATCTACTTAATTGTTTACAAGGAATGATTAGGAAATGGTTATTTCAGTTAATCGTTATATCAGTTAATTGTTATTTTAGTTAATTGTTATTTCAGTTATTAGTTATATCAGTTAATCGTTATTTCAGTTATTAGTTATATCAGTTAATTGTTATTTCAATTAATCGATATCTCATGAATCGGATTATAAGATGTTATGTTTCAGGAATTACTTGAAGTATTATTCTCATTTCTACTTAGAAATAGATGACAATTCTTTCCTTTTTCTGTTAAGAAAATCTGTTTGTTACATATACATAATATAATATATATTATATATATTATAGATATGGTTATTTATATTACTAGTATATTTAATATGTTAACTAGTGATGATTAACCGTATGAGACATGTCTCCTCCTTTCTTATTTATAAGCCTTCATTTGCATTTGGAACACAATCAATACAATAGCAATTGTTAGTACATTTGCAATGATCCTAGAAATTAACATAGTATCAAAGCCAACTGCAAATGTATTAAACTATTCAAATACATGCAATAAAGAGCACAAGAAACGACATGAATGGTTAAAGCATATAGGATTTAGAATGTGGTTTGGCGAAGGAACACTTTTGTCCATAGGAGGATGATACCTACAGGTCATGCCAAATTTACAGTCACCCATCTTGATGTAGAATTCGCATTCTAATTGACAAGGCCTTTCAAGGAACATACCTTACCTAGTGCTTGATGGAAATTGATGGGTTTGTAGCAGAGAGAATGGTTGAATAAAGAAAACAAGCATTCAAGAACATTGATAGAAGATTTTTCAAAATTCCACAACAGTGACATGGACAAAAGCTTCCACTCCAGACAGGGATAAATGATACAAGCAAACGTATATTTGAAGGCTATGGTCAAAACAACAACTCTAAATGGACAAACTAGCTATAAAATGAAACAGCGACTTCATGCCCGTGTTAATCTAAGTCAGAGACATCAATATTCAAAAAAGCAGTGATGAAAGACAATAAATTATAATGTAATGCAACCCAATAGTATGATACGAAGGAGGCACTGTGGGTTTCAATATTTATCGGGTGTGTTGCATATAATATATTAAAGAGACATATTATAAAGATGCACCTAAAGTTGAACCTAATAATATGTTGCCAAATTGCTGCATAGGACCACGTTGTCTACATATTTGTTTTTCGAAGTTTTGGAACATACAACAATTCATATAGACAATAACAATATATGGAACATAATTTTAATTTTATCAATTCATTAGCAGAGATTTTTGACAACATATACAAGGGAATTCAAAGGGAGACGAAGTCGACACCCAACCTCAAATGAGTCGACACATATTCCACAATGATATTTGTATGGAGATCCGTCAAATACAATATTTTAGAATAAATTACACAATGAATAGAAGGCAAGGAGAGAGAATATCAATTATCAAAGAGCAAATCATCGAAATGGGTTAGTTATTAACGTCGTTCAGTGAGACCCATATTCCATCTACAAAACACTACAATGTGTAGGCGAGAAAAGAAAATGCAAATGGGGCATATTCCGCCCAAAACAGTGACGTGCAAGAAAAGATAGAACTTTGTGCAAAGTAATGAAGGATCGATACCAAAATCATGTGTAAAAGAGAATGTCGCCGACCACTTAATAAATACGTGGCTAAAAGAGAAACAAACCCACATTCACCAAAGATGGCTTGGGAAAACAAGTCAAAGGGCATCATTGGTTGGACCCGGCAATTTACAAAATCATACCTGGAATATATTTAAACAAAGGTATCCACCTATATGCACGATATTTATAACTTCTACTAAGCGGTTCCCAAGTATGAAGGTGATCCACTTACCTATTAAGGTAATGTATTTAATTGAATATATTGGGTTACAAACCATGCTTAAGGTAATCAAAAGGTATGATTGAAATATTTCGTTCTTATATATATAAGATGTATTACTTAACTTTCTATACAGATAGTTATATAAATGAGGATTTATAAAGAGAATATCTAAATGATATTTAATAACTTAATATTATATTTTGTTATGTATAAATTTGTTAAACAATATAAGTTACCATTATTAATGTGAGGTACTAATATTGTTATTGAAATATAAATGAAATGAAATCTAAGTATAAATATGAATATTGAATTTATAGGAGAATATGTTATATGAGGAAAATTAAGTATTGTGTTATCTTAGTTCTATTATTGAAAAATAAAGAGAGATGTTATAATCATGTTAGTAATGGGCATGAATTAAATTACTAACATTCATATTTATGCAACCAAGAGCTATATACCTTGATCTTTTCCTCCAAGAATGTTCTTGCAAAAAAAAGGGAGATTGATATTTCATTAGATGCAAACTTGTAAGAGAGGGAGAAAGTAGAGGAAACATGTACATGTACTTTGAAGAGTAAAACATATACGATCTCCTTAAAACCAAGGCAAACACTAGTACATATTAAAGTAAAAGTTGAGAAATATCCTACAAGGAAACTACAAGGACCCTCTTGATATTGGGAAATTGTTTACCGCATAGGTTAATTAAGAATTGCACACAGATAATGGACACAAACAGCAGAACTCTTATTATTATTCGCATATGCCAAGATATTACATTACGCTCTGATATGATAAGATCTGATGATTACAATGCTTCCCGAAGGGGTTATAAATACTTTCCGAAGAACTTTCCCGAAGGAGTCCATCGGCCACATACATGTCGTTACATAAAAACCTTTCCGAAGGAATCCGTTGGCTGATACACAATTTCCTTTCCGAAGGGACCCGTCGGCTGATACACAATTTCCTTCCCGAAGGGACCCATCAGCTGATACACAATTTCTACCGACGACATCATCCCCCCCAAAAAGAAAAGTCATCTCCTGACGACTATTACAAAATCTCTGAGACAAATCAACAACCAAAATACATTGACTAACTAACTGGTCTTCAACACTGTCACCTTAGCCAATCTGACATCTGACCGTGATAGCCACCTATGCCGCTTTCTGCCTTCCAATTCCGAGTACACTGAACCAAGTGTCGCTGCACTGCCTCCAACTGGATGATAAGCTCCTCCCGAACTCTCTACGCATCCACCAAGACAGCCTCACGGCCAACACCTACTCTAAGTGCCTCTGGTACACAGACACTCCATGCCTGCAGCAGCTCTAAGTCTTCTCAACTGGTCAGACTCCCACGACTCGGGGTCCAAGGGGCAACGCCCCCGGCAGGGTCGAGGGGCAGTGCCCTCGCGGGGTCGGGCCGCCAAGACCAAATTAGCACTCTGAAACCCACACAAAACTGCACAGAACACACCATTTCTGTCATTTCCTGTTGATTCTACACTCTTTCTGGCAATCGCTGATGCTTCCCCTTCCCTATGGCATCATCTAATACTCATTTTGAGCATTCTTGATTTGTTGACTTTTTTTTTTTTTTTAGCAGAAAACCCCCTATCACCCTTCTGTGCTACCAATGTACAGCTACACCATACATCCTGCCACTGTATTGACTCCTTCCTTATGCAATATCCTATAACGTCCTCCAAAGTCTTAATGCAATAACAGGTAGAAGTCGTACGTCATATTTATCATTTATGCAAAATCCGTACACCATATTATACTGAAAATCCGTATAGTGGAGAATTCTTTCAAACACGTATGGTGAATTGCAACCCTTAAAATGATTTTCACAATCCGTACACGCAAGAGGAGATTGAAAATGTGCACTCTGAAGAAGTTAGAAGGAAAATCAAAAAACAAAGCCGTACCACCAAAAGACCACAAATCCGTACAACAGTTTCCCTCTCTAAATCCGTACGGCAGGAATGATGGAAATTCGTACAGTGCAAAAGTCCATACATTCTTAGGCTATTAAAATCCGTACGGTAGTCCCAATTACAACATGCATCTCTTAAAAAACCATACCTCACTTTAAAAAACCGTACTAACCTAAAACCGTACACCAATCTTCAATTAAAATCCGTACATTGTATTAAAAACCGTACACCTTCAAATATGAAAAATCGTACAGTGCTACCTTTTTCTTCAGATATGGAAATCGTATAGCACTTTTCCCTTCAAATATGAAACTGTACGGTAAATATGGAAGCCATACAGTATTCTTCCCTTCAACTATGAAATCCGTACGGTACATATGGAAGTTGTACGGCACTTTTCCCTTCAAATATGAAACCGTACGGTACTTTTCCCTGAAAACTATACAGTACTTTTTTTCGTTCTTTTTTTAATTTTTTTTTTTTTTTTTTTTCAATAGCAAAGTCAGTTTTCCCTCCGACCGTTGGCATCGTTGGTCTGCAATGACAAAGGGGTTGCTCGAAGGCCATTCTCTCACGCAGAAGTCTTCCGGCCGTGGTATACCTTCAGCTTCGAGCCATTCACCACCTAAGGCACTTCTTGTCCATCCAAAGTCCATAATTTTATTGCTCCATTGTCCCCTACTTTCCGGATTTGATACGACCCGACCCACTTAACTTTGAACTTCCCTGGTTTGATCTCATTCCGGTAATCGTACTTCAACACCCACTGTCCGAGTTGAAACCTGCTACGCCTGTTCTGTGTCATCTCCATATCGCCCAATTTGTTCCCGAAGCACGCTACCATGGACTCCGTCAGCTGCCCCTTCTGTCCATCAATAACATATTCACTCTATACTGCTACAACTTTTATTGAACCCTTCCTCTTTGTTGTCTGTGCAGACTGTATCGTGTGTCTTCCTTGCTGTCGGTACCTTCCTACTATATCTGTGATTCGATGTAATACTTTCTTCCTGCGCAATCGTACAGTAGAATCTTTCCTTCTTTTGGGTTCGTACTATATGTTCTGTCCTTCAGCTTCAGTCATACCCGCGTTTCCTTCTTCGGCTTCTCTTTGTTGCTTCGAACATTCATTTCCTCCTTCGGCTTCTCTGTGTTCCTTCGGACATTCATTTCCTTCTTCCTTCTTACCTTCGTCGATCCTTAGCATATTACAACTTGGAAAGAGCTCGTAATCCTCTATCTGCCAGTGGTAAAGACCATTTACTGAATCCAGATTGTCATCTCCTTCCAATCGTAAGACTCCCTCCTGATCGGGTTCCATACTCTACCTCCTCTCATCATCTCCTTCGGAATCCGACGATAGAGCTTCTTCTCCAACCATCTGAGTGTGTAGATCGATGACATACTTCCGACCTTTGCTTTCAAGTGATAAAGTATTTTTCTTCCAATCGTGCTTTGCCTTGGCTTATATTAGCCACCCCTGGCCGAGAATGGCATCATATCCTCTCCGCTTCAGTGGGATCACGACAAAGTCCAACAGGAATGGTTGTGTTCCAATCATCACTGGTTGTGCTGTCAGGACTCCCAATGGCTTGATTCCATGTTGATCAGCCGTTAGCAGCTGGAATGTAGGCGGCCATAATGTCGGCTGTCCCAACTTTTCCCAAGTGTCTTCAGGCAACACATTGACACCGGACCCTCCGTACAAAATTGTTTCTGTCAATACAGTTCCGAGAATTCCCATTTCGACAACTGCCAGATGGCATCCGGATGAGAGGGCTAACAACATCGGATCTTCTGCACTTGCGCCACTTTCCTTCTCCTTTTTGTCCACTATACTTGCTCCACTTTCTTGCTTCCTTCCATGTTCTCCTGGTAGTTGAGCAGCAGGAACGATGTTTGTGAGTGCCGATCGGAGCTGAGGCATAGTGAGCAACAAATCACTTATCTTGACAAGTATCTCGGCTTGCAAAATTTGCCGTACAATGTTCTGTTATGCGCAGTTCCATACGAAAGTACTCGGCGTGTCCTTCAGGTGTGTCGTTTCTGCCTGTGTTGCTTTCTAGATCTCTACCCGTGCTTCCTCCAATCTCTTTTTTTCTTCTGCCAAGTCGGGGTACACTTTCGCTTGCTGTCGTGTGATTGCCAGAACCTCTTCCTCATCCATCCCAACAGTAATCAAGTTTACTCCGAACTTCGAGCACCTAGCATCTTCATGATCACCAGGTCCACACCATTTGCATAACAACTTCGGTGTGTTCGCCGTGGTACAGTCTCGAGCGAAGTGACCCCACAGATTGCATGCGCGGCATTGAACAATCGGTCGACCATTCGCATCATACTGAATTCGACTCCTTCCGCCTGTATTGTTGTTGTTGCTATTGTTGTTATTTTGACCGTGCCGGTTGTTTTTGTATCTGCTCGATATGGCACCTTCCGTACTGGTGTTCCCGTTCCCTCTTGACAGGGATGCCTCCTGTGTCAGGAACACTTGCTGCGGTGTTCTTGTTTTCAAGTTGAAAGGGCATTCCTTTACCAAGTGTCCCATAATCTGGCAAATCTCACAAAATTGATCTTTCGGGCAATGATCCCTTCGTATGGCCTTCTTTCTTGCACTCCGTGCACCATAGGTCGTTGCCCTTAGTCTTCTTGTTCATGTTTTTGAATACCCTCATCATCCGAAGCATGTCCTTCTGAAGAGCACGGACTTTCTTGCTGCTACCTTCATCGTCGCTGCTATCTTCTTCCGAAGGCTCGTCGTCATCTGAATCGGATGAGCTGGTCTTCTTCTTCTTCTTTGTCTTCTGTTCACTTTCGAGGTTCAATGCCCGATTGTATGCTTCAGTATATGTCGATGGTGGCACGATCTTCATCTTTTTCCGCAGCTTCGGGTGAAGGCCTTCAATGAACCATCTTTTCTGGAGCCCATCTGCCGGTTTATTCTCCATTTTACTGATTAAGTCCTTCAACCTCCTAGCGAAGACCCGTACTGTTTCATTCTTCTTTTGTTTGGTATTGAATATCTCCGCTACAATTTCATTATCGTCGCGCAGAAGTTGAAATTCTGCAATGAACTCCTTCTTAATGTTATCCCAATTGTTTAACTTATGTGGATTAGTATCAGTAAACCAATCAATCGCAACACCCCATAGGGTAGCGGGAAATTGTCGGATCCATTCATTTGTATCTGTTATGCCATTTGCCCTCCAGATGGTTTCACATGTTTTACAATGTCGAATGGGATCAGCTGCTTCATCACCATCAAATTTAGGTAACTTTTCCTTCGGACCTGCCATTATCACTGTATGTTGAGGGTTTTGTTGTGTACCTGCACTGTTTTGCACTCCCGCGTTGTTTTGAGCACCCGCGCTATTCTGCACACCCACGCTGTTCTGCACACCCGCGTTGTTCCGCACACCCGCGTTGTTTTCTACACCCGTGTTGTTTTCGGCTTCCGCACTGTTTTCGGCTTTCGCGCTGTTTGCAACACCCGCGCTGTTTTCAACTTCTGCGTTGTTTGGTGAAGAGGGTTCGTCAACCGAAGCTGTTCTTTCTGGAAGTATATCTCGGACGAAGAGGTCACTCCACACTCGTGCTCCTTCGGCACTTTGAGCCGTGCGAGTTGATCTCTTTCCGTCAGAATTCTCTTCCCGTGGCGTATGCAGTTTCAGAAACTCCTCCCTCGCTTCTTCCACCAAATCAAGCTGTTGTCGAGTCTCCTTCAACAATCCTTCCGCACTCCTGTTTCCGTCGGCAATCTTCTGGAATCTCCTTCGGCGCTCTGTCTGCTGAGCCAGAATTAAATTTTCCTGTGCAATGCGTATGTCATCTTTTCCCTTCAGCTTATTCCTATCTTTGTTCAACTAATTCGGCATTTAATTCATATCCCCCTGCCTGTGTACCAGGTCCATCGAGCAACGGCGCCAAATGTTTACCGCATAGGTTAATTAAGAATTGCACACAGATAATGGACACGAACAGCAGAACTCTTATTATTATTCGCATATGCCAAGATATTACATTACGCTCTGATATGATAAGATCTAATGATTACAATGCTTCCCGAAGGAGTTATAAATACTTTCCGAAGAACTTTCCCGAAGGAGTCCGTGGGCCACATACATATCGTTACATAAAAACCTTTCCGAAGGGATCCGTCGGCTGAGACACAATTTCCTTTCCGAAGGGACCCGTCGGCTGATACACAATTTCCTTCTCGAAGGGACTCGTCGGCTGATACACAATTTCTACTGACGACAGAAATCATATATAATCAAACTAACTATATAGAGGGAACATTAAATAGTTACACCAAGGAGATGATGATATGAGGAATAATAGCAATGCGGGACCATTCATGGAAGTAGAACTTCAATACATTCCTCAAGATACGAATTGCATAGAACGAAATTATCACTCATGAAAACTAAGTATCACTAAATAGATACTATCACCCAACAATGTTGATGGAATGAGTGAGAATCTTAAATTGTTGGGGGGAATAATAGCCAATGTTTCATTCCCATTGGTTGACAAATGTTTATACAAAGACATCATCTTATTTAATGTATATGGACCTTCATTGGAGCAACTTGTATCAAGAACATTAATGTGCATATAACTATTTATTATTATATTTACTTGCATATTGTAGTCTCTCTCTTATTTGTAATTCTACACATATTATAAGAGTTATTTGCCTTGATCTTTTCCTTTTTGTCTGAAGTTGATCTTGCAAGAAAAGAAGAATGACACATTAGACAGCTTAAGACAGTAGCTTGAAAGAAGTTGTGATCAGGTTGGATAAAAGTAAGGCTCTTGAAGCAAATATCTTTCACGATTGAGATTATGAGTATCCTTCTACATTAAGAGGGAGTATGACACTTCTTTGAAGGCAACACAAGAGCTTAGAAAATTAGTACTCAGAGGGAGTCTAGAAATACATGTGTGATTGCATGATTTTGATAGGCCTACTCTTGAGTGCATCATGAGGAAGTATTGACTTATCACTAGAAAATCAGAAGATCGATATCAAATTCCGAGTGAGTCTGACATTTAACATGTGTGTGATTGCATGATTGTGATGGGCCTGCTCTTGAGTGCATCATGAGGAAGTATTGACTAATCACTAGAAAATCATAAGATCGATATTAGATTCAGAGTGAGTGACATTTATCCTTGGGGGAAGAGAGCCTCTAAGGTTGTAACTACTGGATCTGACTTCCCAGGATCATTGTTTAGAGGGAGGATTTTGAGATACAATTCTTTGTGAATGATATCTTCTCTATGAGGAGAATATCTAAGTGAAATTCCTTGTAATGCATTCTTCTTTGTGACAGAGAATGAAAGCCTTTGCACCACCCTTTGACTTGGTTCATGGTGGTTACTATTTCACATATGATATGTAATGAAAGGTGACGATTTTTCATTGACATATATAAACAAAAGGTAACCATTGTAAGGTGACGATCTTATAAATGGTGGACCTTGTTGTCATGACAGATTTCATTAAGTTGTTGTCCCAAAGTGTTGGAAGTCATGATAACAAACATATATAAATAGAAGGTAACCATTGTCAGGTGGCGATCTTATAAATGGTAGACCTGTTATCATGACAAACTTCATTAAGTTGTTCCAATGTGTTGGAAGTCATGATAACGAACGTATCATACAAAAGGTAACCATTGTAAGGTGGTGATCTTATAAATGGTAGACCTGTTATCATGACAGACTTCAGTGTTGGAAGTCATGATAACAAACGTGTCATGATCACACTTCATTAAGTTGTCCCAGAGTGTCGGAGATATGATAAGTTATGATAGAGACCATGACATTGTGATTTCTCGTTATCTGATATACTATATTAAATTGTTGTCCTGGAGTGTTAGAAATCAGATAACTCATATCCTTGTAGGATATAACATATTCTTTTGGCAGGCATCAAGGATTCGATGCCAATGCACATACCAAAAGAATATATGTATGATGAATATCATATGATTGATATTTCTTGTTGAATCATGCTTGGGATTATATTTAAAGATAACATCTAAGTTGATGGATTTATGTTGATATCCTTAAATATGTCATTCCAAGAATATCATACTGAGATGATCTCTCTTCATATACTTGAGAGCATAACGTGTTCTACAGATCCTCCTTAGCTAAGAGGGAGTGTTGAGGTTGTAGCTTCAGTTGGATTGATTTTACCATGAGATACTTTGTTGATAAATCATTGTTAAGATAAATATCTTATATATATTATATATGCAATAAAAGATATATAATATATTATATATGTGGTTATTTATATTACTAATACATTAATATGTTAACTAGTGATGCTTAATCGTAGAGACATGTCTCCTCCTCTCTTATTTATAAGCCTTTATTTGCATTTGGAATACAATCAATACAATGGCAATTGTTAGTACATTGTAGCAATCCTAGAAGTTAACACATACCATTCATAACTTTTCCAAATGTCAATCATTTGTTTGAGAACTTTTTCTATTTTTTCTATCCCTTTCTTTAGTTGGTGAATCGCAAAGGAAAGTAGGTAATAATCTCCCATTTTTTATTTTAGCCATTGTTGTAACCTTCTATACCCATGTTGTAGATCTCTAAAATAAACATTGAATTTGTTTCCTTTGTTCCAAGCAATATCCCTCTAAGTTCATTCACTATCACGCTTGAAGTCAAAAAACTAGCAAGCACAAGCAATAGTAACCCTCTTCATAAACTACTTTTAAACTAACATGCAATCATCTGGGTATTCACTGAAATAGAGAAATTTGACACATACAATAGAGAAATTTGACGTAAAACCAAAAAAGGTGAAATGCAATTGAAAGAACTGTCATGCATTGATAAACCCAATAGGTTGGCAGGATTTGGGGAGCTAATACCACTAAAATATCCCAAACTTGGATACTCTCTCAAATTTGATTTGGGTATTTGAACCTTGACATGACTATGTTATAAAACATGCATGTTGCTACATCAAATATCCTGCTATTACAATGCTAGAACATTCATAAATCCTCCTCCAAACCCTATTTAAAACAATAGAAATCTGCTCAATGATGAACCTGAAGTGAGCCCTCCTCTCAAATAGTGTTGGATTTTCATCCAACCTATGAATATCCAAGGGTTTTTGTCCTCGAAATGGTTGCTACTGCCAAACCAACAACAATGGAGAAATTATTGACAGGCATACATCTCATAATAGGATGAGACTCAAAACCCTAATCGAAACTTTTATAAGAATCCCCAACCAAAACACTATCAATTTCCTTGTTCTTGTTTTGTTATTTAGAAATTTAGACAAATAATAATATTTACCTGATTTAATAATTTGCCCCTCTTGTTTTTTATTTAGAAAGACAAATATTAATATTTGCCTCATTTAATAATTTACCCCCATGGCATAGGAAAGACTTAAGTCATAACTTGTGTTCTAAGTTGCGGTTTGTATTTTGATTCGGATGTAGATTTGACATTTGGGTTCAAAATTCGCTCATTTTTTTTGGATTGGGTTCGGATTCGTTTTGGGTTCGTCCTTACAAGAATTTTTTTTTTTTTATATATATGTAAAAATATGTTGCAGCAACTAAATTCTTACACCACTATGCTAATATTAAAGCAAGTTAGCAAAATACACCATAGTTGGAAAACTCGCCAAAGCCAAAAACTCGCCAAGCCCCCAAAAGTTTAATCAGAAAAAACTCAGCGATTTAAAAAAAAACTCAGGAACCTAAAAAACCGCTGAAATTTAATTAGAAAAACATTTTTTTTGCAAAATTTAATGAGAAGATGCATCTAATAAGTTAATTAAAGAGAACACAAAAGAAACAAGTAGAGTTTAGATATATATAAATGCATAAAGAGTACAAAATTGCATTCTCATGTGGAATGCTCATGGCAGGAAGCAAAATTGTAAATAGTTTCAATCTGTCAAACTAGAAGTAAATACTAAATACATCAATAAGCTACACTAGCAAGAAAGCGAGGGGGTCTAGTCCTTGAAGAAGTGCCCCACATTGGGATTGGGCGTGAGCTGCATGACTATGAAGTTTGTGGCTGTGCCTCTTTGCTCAACATCCCTATTGACTAACTCAGCATCCTGGAAGAGGATGTATCTCCTCTTATATGTGGCACTAGTAATGCCTCGTCCTTTGGGCTTGAATCATCATCATCCTCATCCTCAATGTCATCCATTATGAAATGAAAATATGTTCCAACATCCCCCTCCATGGCCTGCCTCTCCAAATTAGCGATCTCATCCGGTGAAAACAATGAACTTGGCTCCTTTGTCGTCCAATCAAAATAAGGATCTATCTCTTCCAAATCAAGTGGACCAGGTAGTGCTGAACTCTATGACCTTTTTATGTGTAACTTAAGATTATAGTGCACATAAGCAAGGTCATTAAGCCATCTTTAAGTCATTTTGTTTCTTTTCTTTGTGTGGATGGACTCAAATAAGCTCCAATTGCACTCACAATGGGATGCACTAAAAGGTTGGCATAGGACTCTGAGAGCAAAATTCTTTATATTGGGGGTGCTTACACCCCAACTTGCCCACTAACTATCTACAAAGCAAAATATAAAAAGTTATAAAGCAATGAAAAAAGATAATCAAAAAACTCAAGTTTGACGCTTTATCTAGTGCTTGAGTAGCTCTTGCTCTCTTTGCTAGCATAAAAGAGAACAAATTACCCCTCAATTCCACATAGACTTGTTGTTTGGTCACAACAAGGTCTCTCTCCGCTTCATTGGATATCATTCTCTTAATGCATTTAGAGAGACCTTCGATGACCTCTCCGTTAGGATCTGCATAGGAATCATCAGCCCTAAAACAAATAGAAAATGATATCAAATCTTACTACACAACCTTAAAAAGTAAAGTAAAATAAAGTCTTAGTAAATCTCAACTTCAAGGACAATCATAGTACCTGAATTTGGGATTGAGGAATTAGCTTGTTGCACGAATGGGTTGGTGGAGCATATTGTCCACCTCCTATCAATTATTTCCAAAATGGGGACAAATCTGAGTCTATCCGCATGATAGTAATTTCTAACAACCTCTTTGGCCTTATCCATGGCCTCATGAAGACCTCCCATTGGGGATTGTTGCCCATCACATATGTGCAAGACTCTAACCAGGGGCATAGACATTTATATTTGAAATTTGAAAAATACAAATTAGTTAATAACATAGTAAGTTATGGATTAATAATGAAACTTGAATCAACTAAAAATATAATGTTTTGATTCTTGAAGTTACCTCCACAGCCTTTGCAAAAAAAATATCATCAAAGACTATCCGTGCCACAGCCTCTCCTTCGGGCTTCTTTGAGTAAGATGAAGCAACCCAATCAGCACACACAAACATTTGTTAAAGAGCCAATATGTGGTCGAGAATACTTTGCAACGTCAAAAATATCATTGCAAACCTTGTCATAGCAAGTCTCACCAAAACTTTGCCTTTAGTGGTCTTTCTCATCAAACTAAGAACCCATGGGTGATTATAGATATATTTGGTGACCCACCTAGCATCTTCCACAACTGGACTCACCCAATTAAGTTTTCCTATGTCCTCCAAAATAAGGTCAAAGACATGTGCTGCACAAGGTGACCAAAAAAGAGTGGGATGCCTCTCTTGGAGGATTCTGCCTAAAAGATTAGTAAAAAATCAATAATTAGTTACAAACCTTCCATATTTACATCAAATCTAAATTGAATAATACCATAGCATTACATTCATGATTCATATTGAACATAAAAAATTAAATTTACCTACTGCCACATATGCTGCTGCATTATCTATAATGATTTGCATCACATTCTCTACTCCCAACTCCGTGACAACATTCTCCCACATTAAAGCAATGTGTGTGTATTTTTCACTTTGTTGGAGGCATCAACAGATTTCCAAAACACCACATTATCTTTGCAAGCAACCAAGAAATTAATAATGGTTCTACTTCTTCCATCTGTCCACCCATCAGATAAAATGGTGCAATCATATTTATTCCACTCTTTCTTTTGGTCTTTTATCAATACTCTTGCCCTACCAACCGCATGGTCAAGCAACCTACAAAATTTAGGTTGAATAAAGTGTTCGTATAAAATAGGAAATAACAATTAAGATTTAAAATATAACAATGAACTGAAGTGAATCACAATTATTTGCAATAACTAAATAGTAAAAATACTAACCTTTCACTCAAATCCTTGCAATAAGACGGCTTGTACCCTTTGCTTGATATTGAAATTGCATTCACCAAATTCAACCAATAGGGACTATCAGCCGCATACATTGAGATAATGTTAAAAAACCAAAAATCAGCTGTTGCAATATCAGTTTGCTCATGCACCTCCTTGTACCATCCAGTGCCCTTTAATGATGGTTGTGATCCCACTATGTTCCTAAACACAAAATAACTCCCTATCCCTGATGCGGATGGTGATGAAGAACTAGGAAATGTAGAAGAAGTGGAACCGGCAAAAGAGACATTTTGTTTGTGGATCCGTGGGCCACAAAGAGATCCCGATATGTTCTCAAGTGCTTCTTCTTCTTCTTCCATATCAAAAGGAGCTTCTTGAAATTCAGCTATGGCTGCCCTCATAGCTAATTTTGCCCTCTCCCTATTCAATTTTTTCTCTTTAGCAATTGCAAGTAGGGCATTGATGAATCTTTTTTCTTCTTTAGTTACCTTGAGACAAAGATTTAAATCATGTTTCTTTATATCTGCAACGTGATATTTGAAGCCGTTTATGCCTCCAAAAATAAGATTTTCACATGGAATGCATATAACCTTCCCAACATCATTTGGAGCTTCATAGGCATACTGCCATGCCTTATCTCTTGTATTTCTAGGCCAAGTGCCTATATATCCAGATAGGGATGGTGTTTGTGGCCACTTTTTCTACGGATTTGTCATGCTTTTTTAATGCCGAACTGCTGCCCTACACATAAATTTATAAAAAAATGAATATACCAAAGTTAGAACTTAGATCTATGAGTATGAACTAAAGTTACTAAACAACTAAATAAACAACTAGGGTTTGTATTTAAAAAATCTTACATACCCTTCCAAAAAAATGTCAAACATAGAGCTGAATGACTTTCAAATGATTCAAACATAGAGCTGAAATGCTTTCAAATGATTTGAACTCATTTATAAGCAACAAGAAAACAACAGAACTATTTTTAAAACTATAAAAACAATCTCAACAAACCTACTTGGGAAAGAGATTTGTCTTCAAAAACCGGTTGGAATCCTCTTCAAATCCACCCAAATCAGCTTTGAATCGCTTGCAATCACCTAAGAATACC
The DNA here is from genome assembly GCA_028749045.1 of Cupressus sempervirens. NCBI lineage: Eukaryota > Viridiplantae > Streptophyta > Pinopsida > Cupressales > Cupressaceae > Cupressus > Cupressus sempervirens. The sequence continues at coordinate 2,642,739 of CM053784.1, read as the reverse complement.
TTGGAACCCTTCTTCTCTCCCCTCCTCAAGCCTCTGATCGCACAATACAAACTAGTGTTGAAAAAAGTGAGATTTTCTGCCCTATAGCGCTTTTCCAAACGTGTGGCCAAGTTTTTCTTAAAAACTCACGAGCTTTTGGTAAAAACTCACCGATTTTTCAGTGATTAAATGGCAAGTTTTTTGCTGGAGCGGAGTTATAAAAATGGTGAGTTTCTCTGCCATTTACTCGCCAGCCGAGAAAACTCGGCGATTTTCTACTACTCATTGATTACTCTACGAGTGTGCCAACTATGAAATAAACCACCACATAGATTAACGATTTAGTTCGGATTAACAACTTAGTTCGAATGGCATAAGAAAATGTCAAAATACACCACCATAGCAATGTTTTAGTTAAAAAACAATAATGTCAACATTATTAATCAGTTATATGCAATCAAAAATCATAAAGAAGTCATCATCATTAGGCAGTTGCTTCTAATGCCTAGATAAAAGATTCTAATGTCTGTGTTTTTCCTTGGTGTTTCTGAGAAACAATTCCAATGATTGTCATCGTTTCTATAAGTGCCTGCGATAATTTTCTGTAAGTGCCTAAGTTTTTGCTTGCCAAAACTTGAGCCTGCAAACTTCTGTGTCGTTTTTCAGATTTACTAAACCTGCATCATCTTTTGTTTAGCCTGTTGTCTATTTCTCAATGCCATGTTTTTTAGTTTAGGTTTGATGTTTTAAACTTTATGACAAAAAACATATTAAAAATGGGCAAGTTTAGATTAGGTGACCAAAAAAGATATTAATAAACTTCACTAAACATATAATCACATCACCATCACGGGAAATTCGATCAACATTAGCTGAAAATCATAGAAAATCATTTCCAACTCTGTCGAATTAGTCTAAATTTGGTCAAATTCGCTTACCATTCAACCAAGGTCCTACACATCGCTTTTTCAATGAATTTACCAGTAAAAAATGAATCTACTACAAATTCAAACCGAATTTGAATGTCGAGTGAATCGACTTTCGAATTTGGTGGTCCAGCAACAAATACGGTAACTTAGCTTGAGTTGGCCCCTTTTTACTGATTATCAATGAATAATTAATTATAATTAGCTATAAGTATATCATTTTTCTCCTATTTATTTATTGACCTACCAGACAAAAAGGGGACATTATAGATTCTCAAGAAAAACCTCATCTCCAACCATTGCAAGTTCAAGACCATTTGATACACCATGTCTTGTGATGTTATTATCATCATCTATGATTACAATAAGATCCTAAACCATTGCATCCAAGGCGGCACACTCAAGGGTTACATCCTAAAACATGTTTGCCCCTTCCTTGTAGTGATCCTCCTTACATGACAAAAGATGCAAGTTGGTATGAATGTAAACCAAGTCTTCAACTTTTACTAAGTCTTATCAATTACACCTCACTAAGTGGATAAAGGAGCATGTACTTTGATTTCGTTCGGTAGCAAAAGAACTTGCAACCTAGATACAAATGGAAAACAAAGTAAACAATCTTAAGTACTAAAATGTATAATACAAGTGGTAAACAAAAAACCAAAAAATATTTGCTTGTGAGAGGACCTTCATTGCAAGAGATTGTAGATGCTAAATGGTTGGTCAGAGAGGTACCACAATGTGATAGCTCCCATGTTGTTTTGGTCCTTTATTGCAATTAGACTAAGTTTTGCTCCCGAGGAAAACAAACCAAATTGTATCCTAACTTTTTGTGCAATTCATCATCTTGGAAGAGTCTTTGAAAAGGTTTGTAACACCCATTAGCAACTTCTTCATCAACATATTGTGCTACTCTATTTGGCATAGCAAGTATTTCCTTATTATAGTATCTTGGAGATAGGGCATTTTCAACGAGGTGCAATTGGTGGATCTTTTTCAAATGATGATGAATGATTGTTTCCACCTTATTGCATAAGGTTTCACATTCCATGAGGTCATTGTCATGTGTTTGTGTGCCATGTTTCACCTTCTCTACCATTGTATCCATGCCATTATAGACATCCCCTAAACAAGGTTGATCTATATCAACAACGCGAAGCATAGTAATGATAGCATCAGTGAAATCCAATACAAATTGCACACGAGCCCACTAACTATCACCCAAGACCAATGTCTTGACCTTTTGGGTTCTCTCTAAACTCAAAGCCTTCCATGCACCCCACTAGTTGGAAATAACCATTTGGCTCAATGCCCCTTGCATCTTGACAAGTCATTTTGTAACAATAATATGAAATGCAAATCAGGTCTTAGCAAACTAAGCAAGTTAAGAACAACATTCAATAAATATTAAACAAAGTTGCATATAATTTGATAATTGAAGACTACATAAAATATATTAAAATTAATTAAATTTAGAAATTACAATTTACGTTCAACAACTCTAATTTGAAGAATGATCTGAATATCAATTATGGCATTTGATGGTTCCTCGCAATCATAAGTATATCCTCCCCCTCTTGGCATATTTGTTTTGCCTAGTCTATTATAATTTCGATTTGTTGCGTGACCAAGTTGAGTGAGTGTACAATGTATGGTATCCAAATCACATCGGCACTTAGCCAAAGCACGTGCATCCCTATAATTCTTGGCATTGTCTGTAATCACCTAGACCACCATCTCTATGGCCTTAACGAGAATTATGGAAATGAACTATGCATCTTTCAATGTGCAACTACCTTCAAAAGCATTGTCCCTTTGGGAGACACAGCAATCATATTAATCAATGGTCGATTTTATCTTTCCATCCATCAGATACAATAGAAACACCCAAAGTTATCCAAAAATTTCTAATTGGTTGAAAAGATCTCTCTAAAGAAGTGTACTCTTTTCATAATGGGGCAGTGTGCACCTTTTCATACTCAAGACCTATATAATCAATTGGTGTTTTTCTCTTTTCATAATGGGGCAGTGTGCACCTTTTCATACTCAAGACCTATGTAATCAACTAGTGTTATATTAATGGTTGATAAGTAGGAGATAATTTCCACAGCTAGTCAAATTGTGATATGAATATCAGGATTTAACTATGTGATTTTGAGTCAAACTCGATGACCCATGTTTCATGAGTAGTGATTCAACGTGAATCCATCTCTCATGAGAATAAATGGAACACTTAGCACTCATTGGATCTAAATGGGGTTGCAAGCTTTGGGTTTAATTATGGAGGAAACTTCGTAGTTAAGCGCACTCAGGCTGGAGTAGTACTGGGATGGGTGACCTCCCGGGAAGTCCCGATGCTTCACCCCTGTGAGCATCACCTAGATCCAATGAGTACTAAGTGTTCCATTTATTCTCATGAGAGATGGATTCACGTTGAATCACTACTCATGAAACATGGGTCATCGAGTTTGACTCAAAATCACACAGTTAAATCCTAATATTCATATCACTATATTAATGGTTGCTACCATCTCCTCCTAATATGGTGATCTCGCCAAGTTGAAAAGAAGACCATAGCGTAGAGACAACATGCAATGGCTTGATTAAAAAGTTCTTTTGCCTACATTTTAAATGTCATATCCAATTGATCTCTTTTGTAGACAGTAATTTCTACTTATTTCACTTCCTCTTCCTCTTCTATTTCAGGTACTTGCAGAAATGGATGTTTGGAGGATACAACTGGCTCAATAGGTAATTGCATTTTTTCTTTCTGGACGAAGGTTGATAAGAACTTTGTTTTGATAATCTAACCAATTTATCAATCTCTTCTTGATCTTTATAGATCCTAATATTTGTGCACTAGATGACCTCTAACTATCTTTGTTTTTGCACATTCTCATTCCTTTACCAGAAGGGCCCATTAAATGAAGCTTGACCCGAAAATGAGCTATTGAATGGTTTTTTACTATCACTTATATTACACTTCCAAATATATGAGCCACAAGTTAAAGCCCGTGATATTCTCATGGTGTGTCTCCATAAATGAGATGTTACATCAATTTTGAGTCTATTGACTCCTTGCCCTACCATTGAACTTTGACTACCACTTGCAAACATTCTTGCACAGTACAATCTATTTTCTTGCTATTATAAGAAATTAAATTATTTTAAATTAGAAAAAAACTATATACATCATGATACAAGTGCAGAAAGAGACAAAATATTAAAATACATAGCTACATTTGTTTCTTTATTTCTTAAAAAAAGATGTAACAAACTTGAAATTTTTGTTTCCAAACTTGAAAATCAAAATTTTCATCAAAATCTCAAAAAGAAAAATACTGAAGGACTCAAGAATGGGATCAAATTCTTAACTTAGATACTTAAATCCCGTTTGTGAAAGCTATCTAGTGTCGAGGGAACAATCCTCTTCGAAAATAATCAACTTGCTTTCAAAATGCCAAAGTGGAGACCAAATGAGAAGAAAGCCTAGCTACAAAATGGATGAGATGAAAAAAACATGATTAAAAATTATGCAACGCACATGGTAAAAGGTACTTTCAGTTGTGTCTTTTTTTGCAAAATCACGTCAAATGTCACGTTTGTGTTTTGGCCACAAATGCTCCCAAATGTAAGTAGAGGTAACTCATCCATAGGGAATCTGAGGGCCTGAGATGCACTTCCTATGGGCATCAATAGGGCCTCCGCCTCGCTGAGAATCTACATCCGCATCTAGACCTCCAAGGAGCACATCAACAACTTAGAAATAGATATTAATTATATATTACCATAATATAAATTAAAAATATATTATAATCTACATTAATAAGAATATATAGTGTGATGTCCGTGATATTATTAAATATATAGATTTAATAATTTTGTATATATGACCCCAAAATTAAAGTCATTATCTCTCGGGCCCTTTTTTTTGTCTGTAGCATGTTGATTGTGTTGGGACCTTTTGTAATACTTCGGGAAGTTTCCCCGAAGCGATATATTAGGTTAGTTTGTAGGTTTTAGGTATGCAAAATTAATACTTTTCTTCTATATGCAAACTTCCAATTAAATTTCATTGTCCTACCATTTTGGAGGTGAAAGATTCACCCTATTTGGTATTCGCAATTTTTTGGGGGAGTAACTCCTCACAATATTATGCTCTAACCAGTTGAAGTTCTTGAAATCTGAAATGCTCTCATTATTGAATCTAAATTCGTACTTGTGTTCAACATCTATCAATCTAGAGTTCACTCTTGTGTCAAATTCTATTGATCTGAATATATTCTTGTTCGCCCTAGCCTAGAATCTGTGTTCTCTTTGCATCATAATTCTAGAGTCATTCGCACCGAAGGCAAATCATTAAAGGGGAGTTTGCATCTACAGAAGAACGGTTGAGGTTGTACGGTCGTTGAATCATACCTAGTACAGTCACATTCTAGCTGTAAGTTTCAAAGGGTGTCGGGAGCACTCTATCTTACATCATCCATACATCATGTCATACAGCTACTACTTTGTCATGCTGACATCACTCTCTAACATACGAACCACTGACTTTGTCACACAATCTCTATCATTTCTAATCCTTTCATTCACAATTCTTGTTAGTCATTCAAACACTAAGTTAGTAGGGGGTGGTTGAAGTCATTGTCATACATCAACAACCTTTGCTTTGCAATATGAACCAATGCTACACATTATACGAACCTTTCTCTCAGTATCCACTATATGACATTCTCACCCAGCACGTACTCGTGCAAGAATTTGGTAGTTGACAAGTTGTTGGGATTGGGAATATTACATATATATAATTATGTCTCAAACATTAATACAAACTTGAAAGTAGAACTATAATATAAATAAACAAATGATTTCTTTATTCGAAGATCATCACCATAGCCCCACACGTGTATTGAAAAGAAATTTCGCTAGTTGCTAGAAAGCAAGGGGACTGAATAAACATGATCTGTAGTAGCTTTAAATACCAACTTGATTAGGAATTCATATCTATTGCTATAGTGAACAATCTCTAATGTATGTTGCAAGAAGAATTGTTAAAGAAAATTCATTGTGATATTCACGATGTCATGGAGGAAGGCCAAACACTATTGTACACATCAATTCGCACAATCCAGTGATGAGTCATTTGAGTATCTATCCCCATTAATTGTGTGGAACCTAGGGCCATCTTGTATATCCTTAAAGACTAACGAGTTTAGTGAAGAGATGGTGGTGACATGGGTAGCCCACAAGATAGTTCAAATGTTCTCTAGTTGAAATTCTATATCTATCAAGCACCAATCATCAAATTCTTGAATCGAACAAAGTATTAGCTTTGTCTTGTGGTTCCTCGTGTTTGTACCTTATAGAGGCATTGAGTGTGACAAATAGCCACATGAATGGTCAAGACTAGATAATTGCATAAGTAATATTGTTGATCGTATGAAACCAATGGACCTGTTGGAGAGGAGTTGTTTGGAAAGCTGCAAACCATAGAGGATACAGACATATAGCTGTTAACTCTTCTAATAACTCCATCATATTGCTTTATTTTTAGCAATCTTATTGTAATGCTCAAATAAGCAATAGAAGCAGTTTACAGCACTATTTAACTCGTCTATGACCCATTAGATGAGTTATTATAGTGATTTGACGTAGTAATCTATGGTGCCTCAATTCATTGATCTCAACCCTAGAAGAGTCTATACTTCTCAAAGGGCCTATACTTGTTTGGAGAAGTATTGGTTGTTCAACACAAGTCTCTATTACGATCTCTAGATAGTTTCTATTAATGTCTATTATTATTTAATGGTTATCTATTTGTAATCTAACATAAATATTAGAATGTTTCTAATATTTAGTTAGTTGTTAGTTAACTAATAGCTAGAATAAAATGTTTCTATTCTTTACGATTGATTCCTAAGGAAACATCATTTATTCATTTGTATATATTGATGTATTGATCACTGTAAATAACAAGCAAATATTTTACCATTTACTTTGTAATATGGTATCAGATTAAGTCAATGGGATTTCATAAAAAAATTTGCAGATTTTTTAAGGAAAAATCAAGCCTCTTTTGATTTGAAATTTTTTTCCAAAAATTTGCTTTTCAATTTTAAGAAAAAGATCACTAAAGATATTTTATGAAACTTTTGTGGTTCGTCTTTGAGGATTTTTGCCATAAATCGCAAGCCTAATTAAGTGTTTTGATCTCATGATTTCTTGGTTGTAGCATAAGTCTTTGTTGCATGCTCTTGCATGTGTTGGTTTACCATGTAAAATCTCATGTTTTGTTGCCCTTTAAAAATTCTAGTGGGTTTTCATAAAAATTTCCCTTTAAAAAATTTCTTATGGGTTTCTATAATTTTTCCCTTAAAGTTTTATGACTCTGTGATTCGGAAAGTTGTGTGGGATTCCTTTGTGGGTTTTAAAAAATTTCTTCAAAAACTATCTAGTGGGTTTTACCGTTTTTCCTCAAAAATGAAGCTTTGTATTCGCTTATCCATGTCTCAGATTCTGTTTGGTTTTGATTAATTTCTCACCTCAAAAATCATTTTGCCTTTTGATCAATTTTTCACCTCCAAAATTGTGTTGGGTTTTCGTCAATTTTTCTCCTCAAAAATCATGTTTTTTTACAATATGTTTTGAGGTATCATGCCCATATGCAAAGATTGGAGGGTTTGTGGATTTTTCCTCAAAATCAAGCTCGTTGTTCATGTTGGTTCCCAAAACCACAGATTAGAAATCCAAGAGCTTGCTACTTCTCCAATAGGATTCCACAACTAGTTCTAGCCAATAAACAAGAATCGCCTTGATTCCCCTACACTTCAGGCTTTGGTACACCTAAGCGGGTGGACCTTCTTGAACTTGATCACTTGGTTTAGAGCTTTTTTGAAGCAAATTTAAGCTATGGAGTTCTTTGACTAGCAAGGTCCTTGAATTCAATGAAACTGAAACTAGAAGCCGGATAATGGTTGAATGATTTGTATAATTGAATAATAATTAGTTTGATGCTTGTAGGAAGGAAGTTACAGATTTTCTAACTTCAATAATAAAAAGACCAGTGCCTTTGCTCATCCGCACAATAGAGTCAACTTCGATGAATTTTCACGTACAACTTCATAAAGTTCTTATGCACTTGAACTGCCAACAATTTAATAATCAAGATGTGACAGACCAAATAGTCCAGATTGAGCTTTAACTCCTTTGGTAAGGAGAGAAACTAGACACAGATATGGAAATGATTTAATATTTCACAAAATTTGCGATGATCAAATTTAAAATGCTGAATGACCATGTCCACTTATCCGACGTTTAAATTGTATACAGAATTCCAAAAAATAATTACAAAGGACAATTCATCTGCAGTTTAAATCTCCATGCCATTTAAAAAATAAACAGAAGACTTTATTTTATCATTAAAATAAAATAACTGAATTTATATCACAAGTCATATTGAGCCCTTATTCCTCCATATAGGTAGGTATTAAATACTTCTTCAGAATATATGAACGCTTTCGAATATGTCATTATGACCTCCTTTTATATCCTTATTATATTAAGGATGTGACTTTTCAAAGTCAAGGGACATATTACTTGAAAATAATTACACCCTTTCAATAATAATTCCTTCTAATTTAACCACACCTTCTATATTCTTGGCAATGATAATATTATTTGATGCCCTTTGTATATTTAAAAAATACATTTCTAAAACATTATCGGTACTTCCCATCCCTTACACCTTCTTGCCAATAAATATCTTTTTATTTTGGCACTGCCGTATGATGTTATTTACACGGTGGGTGTCTGTGTGAGCAATGGCACCTTGGGACTTGTATGACGCCCATGTTGATCATTACCAATGTTGCCTATTGAAGACCAAATTAATTGATATTTTCCACTGTCTTGCTGCTTTGCAAGATGCAATCATTTGTTCAAGAGAATCTAAACACATCACTCGACACGTTTTGTCCACCATACAATCACTTGCTTCCATTCCTCTATTGTCATATATTGTCAACAACTAGGATGGCAATTTGTTGTTAATTCTTTATTTTAATTAATCAAGCCCTCTTTCATGGCACATGCTCTATTTTGTAAACAGTGATATGAAGAATCTTCTAGATATGTATCTTTGTTTTTATTCCCTCCTGTCACTAGATCTGTTTTCATTCGATTCATGAATTGTTCTTCATCACTCATATCCCTTAGAGGTGGTAACATCTCCATGCTCATATGTCAAAGACGTATCATTTCAAAAATACATTGCTCCCAATATCATATGTGCATCCCCTCAATATGTTCGACAACATATGTTTGATTTGAATATTTGATTTGTGTTGAGTAATCCAGTAGTGGATTATCATGGGACTCATGGCATAGGGAAATGTCTGGTTATGTGCTCAACAAGATTTATAACATGAAGTCACCATATATCAATTCTTCAAACATCAGTTCTGAGTCTGGCTATATACCTTTCATATTATGATGTAACGTCATTGACTTTAATATCAATTTTCTTCAGAACTCTAGTGCTGTTTTTGATTTCATCTTCATAATCAATGTATCTTAGTTTCATTTACTTTGACTAAAACAAGCCTTCGTCAATGTATGTTATCTGTTAATTATACTCTTATGATTACCAATTTGATCTGTAGTTTGGCTCCACATCATAGGATCCATTGCAACTGCAACTGACATCCTCAAGATGGTTGGGACAAGTCTGGAAGGGAGTAGCATACATGTCATGAGACTTGTATTTGTGCTTACTGATTACAGAGCCTGAGACATTTTCAACAGATTTGTTTTGTTCTTTAGTTGTAATATTTTTACTTTATTTGATGAGAATACTTCTCTTGGCTACATTAATCATCCTGTTGCAGATCTTCCATTTTGCTTTTCCTCAACCACTCAAGCTTTAGCATCATTGTATTCATACATTTCTCATTATATCGATGTGCTTTTGCTAGTATGATATGCTGCATCCTTCTTTTATCTCTGTTTCTTACCAAATGAATTAAATATGCATGTCAATGTTTTATGCTGAATTGCTAGTGAAGCATGTCTCCCTGACAAACTGGTTCACTGTATAATATCAGTTTGGATATGTGTCTGTCAACTCTTGTCATGAGCACCAATAGATAATGATTGCCTTAGCCTGTATCTCTTTTAACATTATAAGAGAAGTTACTGTGTTGGTATGTATCAACGATCACCCTTCATCATGTCATTTCTTCAGAACAGTCAACACTTAATCAGTAACACCTTTCAAGATGTCCTATGTCTGGTCACTGATCTTCTGTTGTATAATATTGAGAAGTTCCTCATAAGAAGCTCTAATCTCCCTTGTCTTGTCAATAGACAAAACACTCTGTTCTTGAACTTGCCTTATAAGAACATATTATATCCACTCATTGTGGAGGATGCGTAATGAAAATTCTTTAGATCATTAGCATTGATGTGCAGCATGTTTGCTCAAATGGAGGCCCAAAAAATAGGGTTCCATCAGTTCACAATGCTTGTTTCTGCCTCCAGGGGGAGAGCAGCTTCATTATCCAACATCACATTGGATATTTTTGAGATGATTTCAGGTCAGCTGTTTTGCTGATTCGAAGAGGGTTAGTGGCAGGCTCTTGTCTCTTGTTGTAAAGCATTCTGAAGAAGGGGACACCATTCTTTGTCTATTTCTAGATGGATTTTGGTTTTTTGGTCATTTACATTTTGCAGATCCAGGAAGGGTCTTAGCAGCAGCAAAATGTTTCGAAAAATGTGACCAAACGAAAACTGTTAGACAATGACCATTAAGGGAAGGTATTAGAATATTATAATGTTTCTTTAATGGTCATCTTAGTTAGTCTTTAGTTTCTATTTCTATCTTTAGTTCAAGATTGTTTCTATTAGAAATATCGTCTTTGTAAATCTATTAAGGAGCTTTCATCTCTTTTGTTTAATACAACTACAGCAAAATCAATAATAGATGTTTCTATTATTGTCTATTATTATTTAATGGCTATCAATTTGTAGTCTATAGTAAATATTAGAATGTTTCTAATATTTAGTTAGTTGTTAGTTAATTGATAGCTAGAATAGAATGTTTCTATTCTTTAAGATTGTTTTCTCAGGAGATGTCATTTATTTGTTTGCATATATTGAGCTATTGATCACTATTAATAACAAGCAAATATTTTACCAATTAATTCATAATAGTCTCAATGGGCAAGAATTAGCGCAATCTCAAAAGGGGACATTAATTTCTTGCTTATCCACAAAATATAAGGTGCCACTTCAGTGCAACTCTGCCACCCAAATTAGATCTAACTGCCAGGCATGCATTTAACATGTTTTCTCTCGTTACTAAAGCAACCAGCCAAGCTTGGTTCCAACTTAACCATTCATGTTTTTTTATCTTGTACCTAATTGAATCAATAGAGAAGACAACCTTACATATAGCATATCGTAAAAATTAATAGTACGCGATATTTTAATATTCTATTAACTAATAGGATACAAATTACAAAGAGGCTTATCTCCTTATATAGAGATTGAGAATGCCTGCAAGAGGATAAACATGGCATAACATCCCACATTAAATTAACTCAAAAAACAATACAAAAAACAGTTGCCACTAATGTGACTTTATTACAACTATAAGCCTTATCTCTGATTATTATTTAATGGTATTTTAATACCTCCCTTAAGGCGTACTTTACTGAAAACAAAACATATCAAACTAAGAACACCCCAAACCATGAAATTGTCATACTTCATAAGCTTTTCTTTAAAAACAAACAATACGCCAAGTAAAACTCCATCAAGCTCCCTCAAACTTTTATAAAAGTATAAAACGTTAAGTTAAATCCCAAGTACTCAAAATACCACCTCCACAATCTCCCAACTAAGCATGGACAACAATCCATGCGGAGCTACACTTGTTGAGCTCCATCAAATTGTCTAATCCCAAGATCCACAGAATCTCAAGCTAACTAGGCAACCATCTATTTTGATTTTTGTCTATACTAGCTCCTACTCGTCTTCAAAGAACTCTACTCCTTTAAATTCCATAAAATAGAAACCTCTAATTCATTTCAGAACATCTCCTTTAAGTTTATAATTCCAAGCTATGTTGCCCATCTCCTTGCAATAGTAGCATTCATCCTCTATTGTCCTTATTAGATCTACTATTTGAGAACAATGCTACCTCAGCTTGAGGATCATATGCTGTATCTCTTGCAAGAGTTCTCTTTTGTTTAAGTAGGAGACCAGAAATCATATCTTCCAAAAAATTTAGCAGAAAGTTGACCTGACCAAAAGTAAAGATGACATTGCTGATTTTGAAAAAAAGCTAAATTAAAATAGTTTTAGAATGCTCATCATCAACTGGAGCATTAACTACTGCTACTTGTCAAAATGGAAATCTCTAATTGTTCACTTTGCTAGACATATTGACTCTATCATGATATAGAACATGAAAAATTGAAACTTTAAAGAGAATTTTGCATTGACTGCTACAACATTAAGACAATTATTACCAGCATTGAATATTTATCACCAGTTGTTATCTATAGGTTCATACGTTGCTGCCATACATTTCCAGATTTTATAATAAAAGCTTGAGAGCCTCCGGTTATAAATGTTTAATGAAAGCATTGTACATATTTAAATATTATGCTCAATAAGAATCATTGCAGCTCAATTTCATTTCTAGAATATTTTATATTTGCAATGTTATTATATCTTGCTTGGCAAATAGTATATTTTTTAATTTAAAATTGCAAATCAAAAACACAAACATATGCAAGTTGGAAGTTAGATAACCTATATGATTTGCTGTCAGTAAAAACTATATTATAGCCGGCAGGATTAGTTAGTGTCTGAAAGGTTGCATGACAGTTGAGTCACCCCTTCGGGAAGTATATGTAAATCGTCCAAATGGAAGTATGGATCATCATTGTAACTGTAATTGCATATCTGCTTATATGAATAAAGTATCTTGTTCTGTGTTACATTTTAGTCTCTTAATGTGATAAATATTCATTTACCTTGAACGGTAAACATTTGGCGCCATTGCCAATCTAACCTAGTACAAAAGATTCATTGTGAAGATTAATGCCGAATTTTCTCAATAAAGATCGAAATAAAATAAAAGACAAGGATGATGTACGCACACCACGGAAAGCATTAATGTTCACACAACAGACAAAGCAAAGGTAGAAGTTTCAATAGCTCGTTGACGGGCGCCGAAGTGGTGAAGGAGCTCGGACCGACGGAGTGCATTCACCTGGCAGACCGAGGAGTGTCGAGGGCAAAAGTTTCAACAGCTCACTGACGGGCACCAAAGTGGTGAAAGAGCATGGACCAACAGAGTGCATTCACCTAGCAAACCGAGGAGTGTCGAGGACTTGCTTGAGGAGATGCGACCAAGATTGAATTTGTTAGAAGAGACAAGAGAGGATTTCCTAGACTTGTATACGCCAAGGCTAGATAATCCGGAGGGAAGAGAAGGAACAAGCACAGCTCCAGGTGCCGAAGCAACACGAGCATGGGGTGAACTCTTTGTTCCCGATACACCTGATGAACGGATACAAATTGAGAATCAAACAACTTCACTTGTAGGAGACCTCTTCATACCACAGAGTAACACAATTGTCTGAAGTAGTGCAGTTGTGCAAAACAACGTAGGTACACAGAACAACGTGGGTACACAGAACAGTGCAAGTACGCAATAAGTAAGACAAATACAAAAAAGAAGTTAACAATGGCAGGGCCAAAGGAAAAACTTCCAAAGTTTAATGGCAATCGGACGGTCGATCCAATTCAACATTGTAAAACGTGCGAACCAATATGGACTGTAAATGGCGTAACAAACCAAGATGACTGGGTCCGACAGTTTCCAGCTACCTTACAAGGTGTGGCAATAGATTGGTTTTCAGACACTAATCCAAAGAAGCTAACTACATGGGCAGACGTAAAGAAAGAATTAATAGCAGAGTTCCAACTACTCAGGGATGACAATGAGATAGTAGCAGAAATTTACAACACAAAATAGGAGAAAAATGAAACAACTCACGTATATGCGAGGAGGCTGAAGGAGCTGGTAGGAAAAATGGAAAGCCAACCAATAGACGAGTTGAAGAAAAGGTGGTTCATTGAAGGGCTACGACCAACACTGCAAATAAAGATGAAAATTGTACCTCCAGGATCATACATTGGTACATATAACTACACGATGGACTTGGAGAGCGAATAGAAAACTGGCAAAAAGAAGAAAGACACATCGTTGGATTTTGAAGACTCGTCCTTCAAAAGCAACAGCAATGAGGAATCGAGCAAAAAGGTTCGAGCACTACAGAAGAACATGCTATGTATGATGAAAGAGTTTAAAAACATGAAAAAGAATCCTAGCCAAACTAGAGAAGGGGAACTATGGTGTATGGATTGCAAGGAGGAGGGCCACACAAAGGGTTCTTGCCGGAAGAACTAATTTTGCGATATCTGCAAAATTGCAAGACATTCCACTAAGAAATGCCCGTTCAATATGAAAACAAAGGGACACAACAAGTATTACTAACACAAGAAGTGCCCCCCTCAGGAGAAGGAACAAATACAAACAATGACGCGACAACCTCAGGAGGGTACCAAAACAACAATCGACCCAAACGAGGTGGCAACAATAACAGGGTCGTAGTCGGATACAATACGATCCAACTGGACGGCCAATGATACAATGTCGTGTGTGCAACCTCTGGGGTCACTTTGCCAAAGACTGTACTACAAAGGGAACAACGCAGCTATTTTGCAAATGCTATGGTCCTGGAGACCATGATGATTCAAAATGCCCTAAACCCAGGGTGAACCTATTAACCATGGAAAGATGTGACGAGGAAACATTAGCAATCACTCATGCACAAGCGAAGAAGACAACGTATCTAGATCCGGAAGAGGAAAAGAAAAGGATGCAACAAGCGAAAACAAAAATAGAAAACGAAATGAAGGTTGAAAAATTGCAAACAAAGGACATTGTCCGCACCTCAAGGAGGAACCAAGCAAAACAAAGCATCATACGGCAGGTAAAGCAAGTTGAGGTTCCCATGAAGCTGAACAAACTTCTTGCAATGCCTCAATTACAAACCACAATCTTGAATATGACACCATCCCTAAAGGCGGTAGAAGAGTCACGGAAGGACACACAAGGTGGAAGCAGAACGACCACGATAGATGCAATGCTACTTGCGCTGAACACAAAAAGACACCTTGCAGTGGTCGAGGTGGGTATTCTCCGAACTATCCTCACGAACATCGTAGATGGAGGATTGGGAGTAAATGTATCGTCGGAAAAAACATGGAAGAAGTTGGGGCAACCTACTCTATGGCCACCTACATTCCAACTACTCAATGTCGATCAACACAGGATCAAACCCCTTAGGACTCTAATGGCACAACCCATAACGATCGAGACACAACCCTTCTTACTGGACTTCATCATCATTCCATTGAAAAGGAAAGGGTACGACGCCATCCTCGAAAGAGGTTGGCTGGTGCAAGCAAAGGTAAAACACGACTAGAAAAGGAACACTCTATCCATGGAAAGAGGTCATAGGTTTGTAATTGACCTACACACCCAGATGGTGGGAGAGGAGGCAGCAATGTTAGACTTTGAAGGCGAAGGAGACGCTAAAGGAAAGAAACGAATGGAACCCAACAGATAAGGAATCTTGAGACTGGAAGGAGGATCCAATAATGACGACTTGGATTCGGTGAACAATCTCTTCCATTGGCAAATGGAGGACTATGAGCACTTCCCAAACTGTCACATGTTAGGGGTCAAAGGAGATAAGGGAGAGGAAAAGAACGAATTTCCAACGAAAAACAAAGAAGTGAAAGGAGAGGCGCAGATAGATGAAACACCTACACAGACATTCAGCAACGAGAAGCCTATTAAATACAAAGAACCCACAATGAAGACAATGAACTTAGGAGATGAGGCTAATCCAAAAAAACATATTTGTAGGTGACAACTAGAACCCAGTTTTGAAAGCAGCAGCATTTAAGATATTCATGGAATTTAAGGATGTTTTCGTGTGGACATACAAGGACCTGAAGGGGGTACGACCCAAATTGTGAGTCCACCACATCCCACTGATAGAAGGAGCAATACCTGTACGAAAGCGACCATACCGCATGAACAAAAACTATGCTGCACAGGTTACAAATGAGATTAACCGGAAGCTTAAGGCAAGTATTATTTTTAGGGGATAGACCAATAAGTGGGAATCCCCAATTATGACATAATTGAAGAAGGATACCACTCAAATAAGACATGTGTAGACTTTCGCTGCTTGAACGTCATAACAATTAAGAATCCATTCCTGATACCATTTACTGATAGTATTTTGGAGGAAGTTGCGGGGTACGAAATATATTCATTCATGGATGGATTTTCCGATTACAACCAGATATCCATCGCAATCGCAGAGGAAGATAAGCTCAAAACAACTTTCATAGTAGAAGACAGAGTGTACACCTACAAAAAAATGTCATTCGGTCTGTGCAATGCCCCAACAATGTTTCAAAGAATCATCCTGCACATCTTCGACAAGATGTCAGTCGGAAACTTCAAAGCATTCTTGGACGATTGGTCAATTTTTGGTGTGGAGGACAAGCATCTGACCACACTCAAGGAATGTATGGAAAGATGCAAACGAGTATGACTAGCACTCAACCCTAAGAAGTGTAGATTTATGGTACCTCAGGGAAAACTATTGGGACACATCGTATGCAATGCAGGATTAAAAACAAATCCGGACAAGGTTCGAGTGATACTAGAAATGCCACCCTGGACAGATGTGACCAAAGCGAAATCATTCCTAGGACACACAGGGTACTATCAGAGGTTTATTAAAAAAATTGCCAAAATATTGTACCCTCTAGACAAGCTTGCTTGCAAGGGAGAAACCTACAAATGGGAAGTAGACCAGGATGAAGCCTTTTAGGGATTGAAAACAAGACTAGCCACAGCACCTATCCTAGCCTATCCGAATTGGGGCAAGGAGTTCTATGTACATGTTGATGCATCAAACTACACAATCGGAGCAACGCTAGCACAGACAGGTGATCATTGATTTGATCACCCAGTGTACTTCGCAAGTAGACTATTGTCTAAGGTAGAAATGAATTATAGCATGACAGAGCAAGAAGCTCTTGGAATAGTGTACATCGTACAGAAGATTAGACACTACTTACTAGTGATTCCATTTGTGTTCTACATAGAACATCAGGCCTTGCTCTATCTTGTGAACAAACTGATCATTCAAGGATAGATAAGCAGATGGCTACTTCTCTTGCAAGAATTTATATTTAAAATTGTGGTACGACCCGGGAAAAGCCACATGAGTGCAGATCATCTGTCCAGGATCAAATCGGGAGAACCTCCGAAAGGAGTCAATGATGACTTTCTCAACGCGCAACTATTTCAAATCACTATACTACCATCTTAGTACGCGAGTATCGGGTAATATCTTTCAACGAGGCACTTTCGAGGGAAATGCTACCAAGCGAAAGGAGGAAACTAGTTCTGAGAAGTCGAACGTTCCAATTGATCAATGGGTTGCTATACAAGATGGGACCCAAGATTTTATTACAATGCATTTTGGAGGAAGAAATACCAAAATTATTGAAGGAAGCACACGAAGGGCCCGCAAGAGGACATATGGGGCCAGACACAATAGCACACTAGATACTTCTGACAGGATTATGGTGGCCAACCATACACAACGACGCCAAGGAGTGGGTCGTTGCATGTGATACATGCCAGAGGGCCGGGAAGCCACTAAAGAGGAATTTCATGCCTCTAAACCTTTCACACACACTGGAACTATTTGAACGTTGGGGGCTGGACTTTGACGGGCCCCTCAAGGTGAGAAAAGCATGAAGATGCAGGTACATTGTTGTAGCAACGAAGTAACTTACAAAGTGGGTAGAGGCATGGGCCCTACCAGACAACTCCACATTGAGCATGGTAAGATTCATCTACAAGCAGATCATTACAATGTACGGAATCCCCATATAGTTGATGAGCGACCGCTGGGGACATTTTGTCCACCATGTCATCCAACTACTCACCACGGAATTCAAAATCTACCATTCCCTATCAAGCTCGTATTACCCTAGAGCAAACGAACAAGCGGAAGCCACAAATAAAATCTTGGCTGCGGTAATTTACAAACCTTGCGCAATTGAAGGTTAAGAATGGGAGGAAAAGTTACCATCGATGTTATGGACGTACCGTACCTCTTACAAAGTTACCACGGGGCACGCTTTGTTCCAATTAATGTATGGTCATGAAGTTGTGTTACTGACAGGGTTCATGGTACCAAGTTTATGAATAGCAATTGAAAATAAACTAGGAGACATGGAAAGTCTCAGGGAAAGATTTTATAACTTGAATAAACTAGATGAACAATGACTACAAGCACAATGAGCCACCGAAGTTTAACAATGCAAACACAAGGTGAGGCACAACAAGGACTTGAAAGTGGACAGGTTCCAACCAGGTCAGTTAGTATTAAAGTATAACGAGTGTAATGAAATTTAAGGTGAAGTGGGTCGGGCTATACAAGATTCATGAAGTGGGTGATAACGGAGCAATCAAACTATGGACATT
This sequence comes from Cupressus sempervirens, assembly GCA_028749045.1. Lineage (NCBI taxonomy): Eukaryota > Viridiplantae > Streptophyta > Pinopsida > Cupressales > Cupressaceae > Cupressus > Cupressus sempervirens. Next base: position 2,624,172 of record CM053784.1, on the reverse strand, counting down.
GGATGAGAAGGAAGTGATCGATCCTGTAAATGGTTCAAATTTGAAAATTTAACATCAGAGGAATGAAGGCGAGGGAACTGAGGATACCCAGACAAATCAAATGTAAAAAATAATTAATAATAATAGTAAGTAAATGGTAATAATAATAAATAAACTATAGGCGAATATTGACACGAGAATTTTTAAACAAGTAAACCAAGGGATTATGATCTAGAGAGAGAAAAGTTAGCACCATACGGCCGTGAGGAAATAGGATCCAAAGCTATGTAGCATATCAAGGGGAAGTAGCGATGCATGGGTTTCACCATCGTGCTAATTACTGTACGGCCCACTAAACAAGGGAAAGTCGGAACGTACGGCACTAGCAAGGAAAGTTGTGAGTTTTTCACCATACAGCCTTACACGCAACAACACATAAAGAAGGAATATCACTACACGATCATACCAACTCAACCAGAATGTTCGTACATTATCCACCGTACGATATTATCGGGGAGTCACACCCAAGAAGAAAGTAGCACCGAACTAGTGAGAGGAAAGAAACTCCATACAGCCATACAGTTGAATAAGGAAGAAGACACATGAAGAGCATCAGTGTACAACTGTACGGCGGGAAAACAAGCGCAGGGATTTGGAGCTGAGACCGTACAGCCAAACTCCACCATACGGCCAAATAAAACCGAGCATGCCTATTAAAAATTTGTTGGCCAACACTGTACGGCTATATGCTAAGACTGTATGGATTGTAGTTAAGATCGCACAGCTATAAATCAAGACCATACCAAGCGAGCATAAGTAGAAGTACGGCCACACAGAAATGAAATGCACACACCATACATTGTACGATCCCGAGGGAAAGCAAAACATGCGACCTCTTAGCAAGACGATTGTACGGACGCCTTACAAACAGAAGGAAGTTGAGAATTTGTGACAAGTGAAAGAAAACCTTTTTTTTTTTACACAAAAAGACAAAAAGAAAGACAATTATGCAATCAGCCAGGAGGAGAGCTTGGAAGAAGAAGTTGGACAAAGAACCAATAACCAGCACAAACATGAACAAAAGTGTGAAGACTTTGCCCTCTGGTGTTCGTGTTGTAGGAGGCACAAGTAAAAAGAAGGGCAAACATGCAACACGGCCAATGGCTACACCTGCTCACCTCACACCACAAAATATTTCTTTCAAAGGCCTGAATAGAACCAAATGCAGGAAATGGTGGTAGGACACACCCGAGAACCATCTAATGAAGAATAGCATCTAGAAGGCGCAGGTGGAATAGGCGATACAAATATCAGTGTTTCCCATTCGAGATTACGAAGGCTTTCTACGCACAATGATAGAGACATACAATCGGTTCTTTAAAACCAATTCATTTGCTTATCTTGGGGATGACCTAGTAATCTCATTAAAGGCACCAAATTTCACGTGGGTATTTGGAATACCTGGCCATGCACAAGGGCAGAAGAAAATTGATAACAAGCTGAAAAAGTTATATCATGAGGTGAAGGTGCAACTGATATAGCTAGTATGTGGTGACCTATCGCAAGGAGAAAAAGAAACTCTCATGGATACTTCGAAGGGTAGAGGACTAAAGAAGTCCAACATTCAGGAAGGGCTTTGGCATTGCCTCATGGACCTAGTGAAGACCCAGCTCACAAGATCAAGCCGCGCATTAGATATCTCATTTCCACCGGTCGAGATGATCAATGGGATCCTGAATGTGAGAGTGCACAATTGGGCTGCACTACCAGCAGAAAGAAAGTATGAGTTCATGACACTTCAACATAAGACATTCTACATGCCTCACTACGCGATTGGATTATTCCTGGAGCCGACAACGCGGATGGTTCTCTCGATAGGCTGGAGGTCACGCCTAGGTTGCTCGCGCTAGGTGGGCCCCCTATTATGCAGTGGAGACACCTAGATACACTTGGCAACAAGGCCACGGCCGAGGAAAAGCGACCCAGACAGGATGCAAGAGATAGGGATAGTGGTTGGCAGGAGACATCTTCTGATGAGAGTGGAACCGACAAAGAGGAGGAAGAAGATGACGAAGAGGTTGAAGTTATTACAACAACACCATTGCTATTTCCGCAACCTACACTTTCGGTGACAACACATCTAGTTTCGGTGGGTACATACAGCACACATTCCAAGATTTGGACAGCTTAGGCAGCCAGTGATGATGACCCCTATCACAATAGCAGCTCAATCAGCTGCAATGACTCTGACCATTCCAAAGGTTGTTGCTACAATTCAAACAAAGTCTCATCCATCACCGATGACAACCTTGCCAGAGGAGGTGATGGAGTTACTGGCACAAGAGGTTCTTGAGAGTTCAAGGACACCACAAGTCAGACTGGAGGTAGTGGGATCGGATGCGGTGGTCACAATAGACGATACATTATTGGCCACCAATGAGGCTACTGTAGCTCAGGACTTAAGTGAGGAGGACTTGAATGGGTAATTGGGTAGGAGATTTAGCATTAGACTGGTAATATTGACATTTGCCACACCTCAGGCGATGGATCCACCAGCCCCACCAGTGGAGAGTCATCCTACCATTGCAGTGGAGCCACCACCACCCCCACCTCCAATAGGGAGTACTGCGGAGAGGATGTTACAAGCAGTAGAGGCAATGATGGCCACAAAGCACCTCACACCATCTAAGGATGTCGAGACGTACTTAGCGGACATGCTAACTCGAAGTCGCCAAGTAGTAGTCTCAACACAGAGGTGTGCTTTAGAGACACTCATACAAGAGTTAGAGCAGGTCTTGTCATTCATGTGGGTTGGTTGTCCAATGGCCCTCTTAGTATGTTTCGAGGCCAGAGGATGGCCAAACATAGAGATGCCAAATATGAGGAAGAAGTGGACTACTCAGGAGCTTGTGGTGGAGAGCAGAGTTGAGCACCTCACGTGAGAGATAGTACAAGTGTATCGGGAGGCGTACTATGCTCTACTTAGGAGTGAGGCGGATCAGGTAGCAACAACAAGGGCTTAGGAGGAGACAATTATCAAATTAACCACAGTAGAAGCCAGTTTGGCCACACAGCAGGCAGCTTGGGATAAGGAGCGGGCAACACTCATTGCTAAGAAGGCAGGAGTTGCATCTTAGTTGGGGGACACGAAGAGAGAGTCAGATGAAAAAGAGGTAGAGCTCTAGAATATTGTTGACATGATGAAGAGAGCATTAGAACTTCAAATGCAAGCCAAAGTGAATTTGGACGCCGAACGCAGCAAGTGCACAAGTTGCGGGCACACCTGAGCGAACTATGAGCACAGAGGACGTCTACTACACTTGCCCTACCAAGGACACACCCCTCTTCTTCTTAGTTTGTTTTGAATCTTGATGTACTTAGTAGTTAGTTGTCTCTATTTTGTCATTTGGAGACAACTTTTCTTTTGGGGGGGATAATGTTGTCGGTAAAAGCCATATTATAGCCAACGGGATTAGCTAGTGTCTAAAAGGTTGTGTGACAGTTGAATCACCCCTTCGGGAAGTATATGTACATCATTCAAATGGAAGTATGGATCATTGCTATAAACATAATTGCATATTTGTTTATATGAATAAAATATCTTGTTTTGTGTTACATTCTAGTCTCTTAATGTGATAAATATCCGTTCACCTTATACGGTAAACATGATTTATTATAGTTAGGAATTATCTGATTTTCCCTAGCTTCATATTGTTCCAAAGTTTTCCTGAACATATGTCAAAAAATTGATAATACCTTTATCTTTTCGTTTTCTAAGAAATTCCTAAGAAAGAGTTTGCTTGTATGGTCTACGTACTTTCTGACAAGCATATTTAAAAGGCACATATTGATAAGAATTAAATAACATAGCCAGCAGCCATGAAAATCGAAGTCAAAGATTTATATCATATATCCATATGACCATCACTTTTGACTATCACTTCAACATCATGAAATGTAACAATATAATAGGACTTTCAACCAAGGGGGAATCAAAGTTCACCTGCAGTAACTGAACCTCCAGGAGAATTAATGAAAAATTTTATGTCTTTGGTTGAGTCTTCTGCATCCAAAAGCAAAAGTTGGTTGATGATAAAATCTGCACTCATATCATCTACCTGCCAGCCATATCAACAGCAGAAATGTAGGTAAGATGAGGTTTGAGTCTCAAAATACATTGGACAGTTTACCAGGTCTGTATTGTGCAAATTTCACAAAATACATTCCTGGCTATAAGACTCATACATTTGTGTAAAATTAAAGCAGATGTTATCAAGCATATGCTCAACATTATTAAAAACTACTTGGTGAGAGTTATTGTAAGTTCACAACATTCAACTAGAATATGCCAGAAAATAAGCAGAATTGAAAATAACCAGTTACTAAATCAGTCAAACGATTCCAGATTAAATGTAAAAAAAGAAAAAGTAAATATAATGCAAGGACTCAAACGATGAAATCAAATCCTATACGCACCTAATTGCACCTTCAATTAAGCAAAGCAATTGCATAAAAAGAAAGAGAAAACAAGAGTTCTCTCACCCAAAACTCCTTGAAGCACACACTAAATGTGAGTCATTGTGTTCCAAGGAATTTCTTCTTGAAAGAGGATATGTAATTATCTCTAAACAAAGAGAATGACTTCCCATTAATGAGTTTTACTATCAATAGCTTCCAAAGTTTATTTATACATTGGATGAGTGATTCATTAGGGGTTGACAATGATTGAGAGGCTTGGGAGAACAAGAAAGCTCCAAGAAATAGGCGGAGATTAAAAGGATTTGTATGGGCAAGATTGTTTTGGGAAGGATGAAGCATGCATATTGAAAAGTTACTTTTAAGAAATCCAACAGCCATTTGTTAGAGGCGTGTGAAACATGATAATTTTCTTGGAGAAATAGGGGAGAGGGACCAATAGTCACATAAGTCAATTTCGTCAACATGTAAAATTTCCAGTTTTTTAGAAATGTAAAATGGACAATTAACTATCTACAATTAAGGCTTGAAAGTGTGCCTCTTTGATCAACTCAGATAAATAGCATGTCTAGTGCGAAGTGTCCAAAAAACAAGTTTTCAAAGATTTGACCAAAATGTATTAATTAATCTAAAAAATCCCTAGTAGTTGAGTTAAAAAAATCATTTCTTATTAATAGAACACAATAGAACATCTTCTATGTAAAATGTGACATATATGCAACTTAAAAATGGACCAAATACCTATTAGTAATCATAAATGTTTGCTATCTCTAACTTTTATATCCAATAAAAAAGGACCATAATTAAACACAAAAATATTATTTGTTGTTATAAATACAACACATTATTAATTAATATAAAACTTATATCCAACACAAATGGACCAATAGTAACACTAAAAAGTTTTGCAAATCTCACACAACAGATCAGAAAATACAAGTTATTTATTGTGTTAACATCTTATAGTTGTGATAAGACAAATTATTAGTATGAATTACTTCATGATGGAATATTGTCATCGACGCAAGTACTAAGGAAGTGATATGATATGATATATTTTAATGACGTCCACAAGGCTAAAGTAACCTATGGGACCTACACAATCACACCCCCAAGGCAAGAGCGGAACTAATCTAGCTGCAAAGTTTTGGCTAACTTGTCTCTCCTTCTCTGAAGTTTGATAATCAATGCTCTTCACTTGATCTTCCTCGAATAAGAAGTCGAAGTCCCTGTTCTGTAATATCTCTATATAACAGATCTAAAGTCACTATATGTCGGGCAATCCTTGACAAAGTGCTACTCCATCTCTACTGCTCCCATATTACAGAATAAACATGTTCTGTTTGCCCACTCTTCCTTTGGAACTTGCCATCTACCCATTTCACATCGCAGCCGGTGTGAACTAGTTCTGAATTGCGCTATCAACATTTTTGCTCTCCAATTAATAGGTGCTCTTATATAGGCCTTTTCATCATGGCTAGAAGTGGGGTTAAATTCTTTAATTTAATAAGATTTTTTCCACCCTAAGTGCCTTGTCCATAAAATATTGCGAAATTTTTCCATGACAAACTTCTTTATTTCTTTAATGCTATCCAGGCAAGTATGGATGTTGATATCCCATTTTTGCATCCATTTGTCATTTTGCTTCATCCATGTGCTTTTTCGCATAACAAGTTTTTCATCTACGACTAGCTTGGGCCAACGATGTGTTTCTAAACCTTGGGTTTTCTTTAAATAGCTTAGCATCCAGACCAATGCAATGGCTTCTAATGGAAAGGAAACCACCTCCGCCAATAAGATCTCATACAGCACCATGGTCTTGACTTTAAAATTGCATGTGATGAAGTGTTTTTGAATTCTTTCTACCTGTCGCCATTTCTATTTGGACATACTACCGCCCCACACTTCACATCCGTATGGAATAACCAGAGTGACCACCAAACCAAAAAGAGTTTTCATTGTCATCCAATTCCATAATTCTGCATTCTTGCACCTGTTTTGTAGAGAATATAATGCCTTCCAGGCCCCTTGAATCCTTTTTTATCTGCATGTATCCCAACTGAGTTTGTCATGAAAATCTATGCCCAAGTATTTGTACTCCTCGACAATCTCAAGAGGGTTACCCTCAAATAGGAACTCGTCTTGTATACCCCTATTCTTCTTCAGCGAGAAGATCATAACTTTGGTTTTGCTAGGGTTCACTTGCATTCCCACTTCATGGCAAAAACTTTCTAGTGCTTTCAAGTGTTCTTTTGAACCTTTAGCCATTCTAGCAAGTATGATGAGATCGTCTGCATATAAGAGCAATCTTAGCACAAAGTGAGCCAGCTGTGTTAAAATTAGTGATTAGATTTATTAAAGTAATTGTCTTTATGAATGTCAGGAGGGCTTTCAATTATATCTCTATATTAATTTAGAGATATCATACATATCTCCTTATGAACTAGATCTTTAAATAATCCCTTGCATACATATCAATATAATTTCAGATTATAGTATATTCCTTGAATATACTTTCTCTCTTAATGGTGCCTTTAAAGTGCTTGAGTTAATATTTTATTGTATTGGTGTTCGAACTTATAAAAAATGCAAGATCTATTTTTCGATGATATCTATTACTCCTTTCTCATAACAGAAGAACGATAATATATATGAAAGGAGGGAGGGCGGCGAGAATGATGGAGCACAAGTAACGCACCGAATGGAGACAAGGACACAACGTTTGACCAAGGAACTGGTTAAACATACGATGCATAAAATGGTCAAACAGAATTACGAAGGGCTTAGAAACATAGAATGGCCCATTCCTTGACCCTGATTACCTTTGCATTTTAGAAAGACAATCACGTACATAACCCACAGTGCAAGAAAATATAATATGAATAATAACTTTAGTATAATATTATAAGATACACAACTACATACTTAATAATATTTAATCAATGAAATTATATAAATAAGACTTTGACTTGATTTTATATATACATACATCTATGTAAATATATATATATATATATATATATATATATATTACAATTATGAATATATATATATAATATTTAAACAAAGAGTTTGACCTTTAAGCTTACATCTTAAGATTTATCCGACTGAAGCTATAAAAACATTAACAAGCTGTAACCCCTCACCATTTGTCTTGTTTATCCATTCTTCTAACTTGTCAAAATACAGCCCGAATAATGTTGGAGATAGCGGACACCCTTGTTTAACCCTGATGTTGCTGCCAAAATCCTCTGATAGCCCTTCCATTGTTTTGATTTTAGTTTTCACCTGCTCATACAATCTATGAACAGCAGACCTAAGTTCTTTAGGAACTTCCAACTCTTCCATTTTGTCCCAAAGTTTGTTACGTGGCACTGTGTCAAATGCTTTTTTAAAGTACATGAAACAACAGAAAGCCTCGGCCCCCTAAGTGTCCCAAATTTTCTCTATCAAATCTCTAAGAGTGATGTCGTGATCTATAGTAGAGTATTTCGGTCTAAAACTTGCTTGCCCTTTCGCTCTTTTGCCTTCTGTTTCAGCCCATTTACTGATTTTTTGTTCTACCATGTTACTAAGTAACTTTCCGAAGAGTGGATTGATCATGATGGTTCGGTAATTAGAAGGGTTGTTTATATCTCTGCTTTTGTGGAGTGGGATAACCATACTTGTTGTCCAATTTATAGGGAAGCCTTCTCTATTGACATAGTTGAAAATCTTAGTGATGTGCGGTGCCAAGGTTTCAACACCCCATTTTAAGTATCCAGCCTGTAGTCCATCTATTTCTTGCGCTTTACCAGCAACTAACCTCCTTATGCTTTGACTAATATCCTTCTGGCTGAATAACTCTCCTGTAGTCTCGGTTACCATGGTTCTATGTTTTCCTAAATCACACTTACAAAGGGTCTTGGCATATTCCAGCCATTTGGTTCCCGTGATGTTGTTCTCTATCTGTGTTTTTCTCTGCTGAAGCTCTTTCCAAAACTTTCTGGGGCTGCTTTTACCAAAATTAATCAACTAGATTCTTCTCATGTTCACATACTCCTCTTTCTTGTTTTTAATCAACTGATCATATTCCTTTCTACTTTCTCTGTTCATGTTCTTTTTCCAGCTCCTTTTTGCCATTTTGCACTCCTCATCAAACCACGGATTGGTAAGGAAAGTATTCTTGTCTTCTCTTGTGGCCTTAGATCTTTTACACTCCTCCAGGGCTTTAATGATAGTAAGAACAAGATTATTCTTGTCCATGGAATGTTGTTTATCAGACTTGAGATACTTTCCTTGAACCCTAGAAAGCCATAAAAGAGTCTCGAAAAATATTATGGTTTTTTTGTGTCATTAAAACTTTGTCCGTTGGAATCATCTTCCTCTTCTAAAGAGGTTTTGAGACATTATGTTGATCTTTAAAGTGGGTGGCTACCCTTATCAAGATGGGGTTATGGTCAAACTTTAGCTCCATGGGGCAATCCTCTATCTCAAAGTTAATTATCTTTGTGACATAGTCTTGCGAGCATATGACATAATATACAACGCTTTGCCCATTGTGCTTTTTGCATGTGATTCCACCCAATTTAGGCCACTTTTCCATACCATTGCATATGACCATGTTATATAGGCAGCATAAGCCTAGTAATTCAGCCCCAAAGTGATTAACCTTTCCCGTGCTATCCTTCGATGATCTTTCCCATTTTTGTGTCCCTTCTTCTTCTAGCCAAACTAGGTCTTTGCTTTCTTTGTAACTCTCCTTAAGATTGAAAGTGGTTGTTTGTTGTTCTAGCATTGAAATCACCTATTATCATTATTTCCCCCAGAGTGCTAAAGGCTGCTATGTCTTTTTTGAGTGCAGCAAATGGGTCTTCTCGATCCAATCTATGTTTTTTATACATTTTTTATCCTTTTGGGGCGAAGTATCAGACAACCACCATTGTAGAAATCTAATTCTCTATTATTTTTATCCATATATATACTGCTTGTTTACATCTTCTTTCTCCAAATTTATAAATCTGCTCCAAGTTTCTTTAACTAGAACAATTATGCCTCCATGCCCCTTACCATTTTCTATCTTCTCGTTCCACAGTGATACCTTCTTATACCCCTCAAAATTTGGAACCCTACATCCATCATGTTCATGAGTCTCAATAAGCATAATGATGTCATTATCTTTAGCTATCAGCCCTAACCCAAGTCCTCTTCTCCAAGGATAACCTCTACAATTCCAGCTGACTATAGTTATATGTTCCTGGGTAGGCCCGAGTTCCTATTTATTGTGTGATTTTGTCACTGATTTGGGCTCTGTCATTTTGTAGCCACGCCCATTTGCTGTTTTCTCTTGCTGCTTTCACTTTTTCCCATTCCTTCCTTCTTTCTTCCTACTGAGTTAAGGTGAGGTCATCATCGAGATATATGTAAGTGCCTTTGAGAAATTTCCTATTACTTAAGATGTTGTTTTTGTCCCCTATATTCCTCATTGTTACTCTAACATGTCTGTCCTTGCCTCCTCTTATTCATTTTCTAATTCTATGCTTGTATGGTTGTTCCATGTCAGTCTAATTGGTCTCTAAAGAAGTCTTTAACTAGATCTGTTGTGTTTTCCTATTCTCCATAGTCTCTTAGCCCTTTGATGACGATATTTGTTGCTTTCTCACTTCTTTCCTTTTCCTCTCTAATCTACCTCCGAACTTGTTTTTCTATGTTGTCATTAGAAGTGTTTCTTGGCCCCTTTACTATGTTAGCCCATGATCTAACTTCTTTGATTTTCTCTCTGAGTTGGTTCTCTTTTATTTCCATATTGGCCATGGCATGTTGCATATTTTTCATTTGCGGGTTTTTGTCTCCTTCCCTAGCCCCTCCTCCCGTGATACTGTTGCTGTCCTCTTTTCCCCTACTTCTTTCCTTAACAATATTAATTCATACTCTCCTTTTTCCATATTAAATTGCAATTTCTGAATCTGTTCTCTAAGTGACTTGACCTCCATTGCTAGTTTCCAATTATCTTCGGTGACTCTTTTTATTGTGATACTTTTTATTTGGCTCTTCTCTTCGAGTGCCCACACCCTCTCCTTCATAGCTACCAATTCGTTCACAAAGATGTTCGGGTACCACACCATGGTGTCCTCGTGGGGTTGGAATTATTTGACAACCCATCCTCCACTATGTCCATTACCTGAGAGTTATCTATCTTCCCTTTACCTTTGATATCATTAAACCGCTTAACTATTTTACAGAATTTAGTCAGCCTCAAACTCTATTTCCCCCATCTTTGTACTGTCTAGGATATATGGTATCGGTTTTGGAAGTATAGCTGCGAGCTTCCCTCTTCTTACATATTTAATCTTCTGTATCTTTCTTCGTCTGATTATTCTTTTATACTGTTTGGCATTCACGTAAATGTAGTTTCCTCTTGTGGGTGGTCCGCTAACTTGTGGAAAGCTCAAAATATTTGTGGGTAGATTGTCATTTGTTCCTCCAAGACTGAAAGGACTCATGTGTCCGGTTGGGTGTCCTAGAAGAATGAGGAAGCTCCCTTGATTCCACTTGATGATGCTATTTTGTATTAGACTACCCCCGTGTGTCAGAACCGTGCCTTTGGTACCAAAGATGTTGTTGTGCTCAGCAGCCTCCACCAAACTTGCTTGTTGTTCTGTTGTTATGGGTGCACTGACCATCTAATTCCCTGCTAGACTGTTACTGTCAGATCCTGTGTTGTGCCCAGTGATCCCATCTAGTCCTGACTATGCCTCCCATAATTTGGTTGTTCAATCAATGAGTCTTGTGCAAGTATCTTCTCATCTGTTTGAAACCCTAAAGGTGCTTCTGTGATTCCCCCGTTTATTCCTTCCGTAAGAACCATGTCATTATCACTGGTGTCTTATTAGAGAATTTTTATGGTTTTTGTGTTTTGTTTAGTTAGTGACACACGTTAAGTGTAGAAGTTTTGTGCATGCTCACGTATGATATGAAATCGACAAAGCAATTTTGGGGAAAGCAATGTGTAAGAAAGCGACTGCTGAGTGAGGCACTTGGACTTACCATTTGATATCTCGATGCTCTTGGTCGGCTTGCTTCTTCCTAATGCACTGTTGTTGTTTGTAGGTCCGAGTCTTGACCTTCCTCCTACAATATTGACTGGATATTGCTATGTGGACCTGGTTTCCTATTGCTTTCCGGTTTCCTGCTATTGCGTCACCTCGCCAATGAATAGACGTTTCTAGTGAAGCAATCACATACAAACAGAAACAAATCATATTGCAGAGATAGAGGAATTTCCGAAGGTAGAGTATGAAAATGGTAGAGTAGATGGTGACACTAATCTTCAAGTAAAATGGACAGCTAGAAAAACTCAATGAAGCCAATCATCAACACGAGGATTCAACCTTCATTAGAAACTTCATCAAATTTAGATATGTTGAAACAGTACCTTTGCGATGAACATGTTCCAATTATTATATGTGTGGGATTCATAGAGAATGTAAGCAGAAACCAAACTACAGCAAAGCAATCAGTGAAAGAAGTGTCATATTCTTACTGACGGCACTCTCATAATACCAGCGACTGAAATTCTAATACAGAAATGAAGAGCATAAGAAAGATGTTAAGGAGTCGGGCACTGAGATGGAAAGGTCAAACAAAGAGAGATGAATAATGATTGTCAAACTATATGAATGGTGTTGTGTAATGGGCCTGGTCTTGGATCAAGGTTGAATATTGTAACCTGCAGCAATCAGAGTGCAATAAAGGAAAACTATAGGATAAACATGTTAGGAATATTAAGCTGATTAGACATTATTCTAAATACTACCCTTATTAACCCCTCCTAATCCCTTGGAAGAGATCCTTCTCAAACCACCTAACCCTATAATGAGAATTATATTCAATCAGGTAATCATCATATGAAGAGTGTCTTCCTCAGGCCTCTCTTGGGATCTCTGATTGATAACACTACTTAGCAAAGATCCCACCTCCAACCAAGCCTCCAATCTCTGACATATGCATATGTTTGAACACTACAATATATATTGCCCCCAAGAGATTCTCTAAAAATCTCCCTCTAGTATTCCTAATTGGGAACCCAACATTAATTTCAGAATGTCCTCAAGTCTCTAAGTTCCTCAAGAGAACTTGTCATCTCTACCAAGTATTTTACTTGGTCTCTTCAAGAATTTAAATATGTTTTCCCTATATGCATTATTAAAGCTGAATAGCTCATCCAATGTTAACTCCACATACCTCTTAGTAAAATTTCATGCTCCTTTAAGATATCTTTTTCCCATCTACCATTGTTATCTATTTGATTGTCACTGTGTGGTCTTTGGATGATGTTATGATATCTTTTTCTGTTCGTAGGTTCACTGTTCACCGTTAAGAGCTTATGAATTTGTTTGTATTTAGATAGGGGTGTTAAGAGCTTCGTCCAACTATGATCAATACATTCAGTCTTGTCTTAACATGCTGAAGTTGCTGACTTATCTCTGGTGTATATGACCACGCATGCAGGATAATGGGAGGTCCAGTAACGTCTGTGATGTCTTTGGTGGGAATCTAGGTACCACCTTGTTAACCGGTTTTCTTGTTATCACCTTCACCCGATATATTTGTCTGCTCGATAGTCGGTAATGACTTATTATGACTGCCGCCTAGGATCCAGTCGCTTGTTTTTGTCCTTAATCGCTGAGTTGGAGTATGCACTCTGACATATGTTTGCCCATAACCACTGTTAGAACTGTTGCTATCTTCCGCAGGATTTTCCTTGACTGAGATTCACTGACATGGCTCTTAATTGCCTTGACTTGATGTTCTATGTGATTATCTGATTGGTTTCATCAGCTCTTGTCAAAGGAGGTGGTATTTGCTTGAGTGTGTCTGCTATCTCTTCCTGTAGGATGCCTCATATTTGATCGACTTTTCCCTTCCTTTATATGTGATGAGTATCATGAAAGGGCACATCTCTTGGTTTATATGGTTTGTTCACCGTTAGTATGTTAATAATAACTTAATTGAATGTCGTTCATTCAAAAACCTGTGTAAAGAATATGGAAGACATTGGTATTCTTAACAATATGGTTTGCGTAATGAACATTTCTTATATTGATAATAAACATCTATTATAATATATTATATTATTTATAGCAAATCTCTCTTCATAATAAATCTGCAATAAAATACTGTGTTATGGTTTCCAAGAAAGCAAACAAACTGTAATTAGAATAAGAAATATGGAATACCATCATTAAATTTGTAAAAGAAGGTATGCCTTCTTAAAAGACCCTTAAAAGGGGCATCTGTAATGTATACAGGACTTCAGTCCCGAGCTACACTGGGGGTTTTCTTAGCCCTGTTCTTTTTCCCCCGGTGCCTGCAATTGAACAGGGCAAAACTTATGTGAAATTTTCTGATAATATAATATACGGGCAGTTGCCTTTTATTGATCAAAAATATATATATATAATTTATTTATTCACTTAGTATTAAAAGAAAATTGATCTTTATTTATTCAGGAAATTACATCAATATGCTTATTTTGGGGTTATTACATGTTGACAGACAACAGAGATATGGAATAAATATTTCCAGAATTCACACGGAGTGAATGGGCCCATGACAAGCAGCGATATGAAGCCAGAAATGTTAAGGGGAATGATAATATTAAATGTATGTCATATTAACTATTACAATAATTCTAAAGATGTACAGTCAAAGAAGATGCAGCAGTTGGATAGTTAAAAATTAGTAATATTGATAATAGTTAAATTAGTAATATTGATAATAGTTAAATTAAGTGTAAAAGTCACATTTTCTTATTATTAAGATATGAATAAGGAGAGGTATCATGAGCAATAAAATAAGTCAGTGATTGAGTAAGAGAAAGGAATAGAAGCGCAAGAAAAAGATATATATATATATATATATAAAATCAGATTTTCTAATCTGCTATATATATTTATCAGAATATAAAGGAACTGAGAGGAGTGTAGAAAGAAGAATAATTTTGCAGTGGCAAATTGAGAAGAGTCTACAAATTGCATCCATCATCAGTTGACAAAGCAACAAAGAAAAAGGTGGAATATCAGATTTATCTAGGAGTGTGAGTTTGTGCTTCCAGCAGGTCAGTGCCTGCAAAATGCAGGAGTTGGTGATCATAAAACATAGAGGTTGTAGCCTCTAGTAGATTGGTGCCTATAAATATTCTAAAAAAGAGTTTATATATTAAAGCAATAATTTTGCTGTGATTTTCTCCAGCATTGGGTTTCCATGTAAACATTGTGACATTGTGTTCATGTGCATAATTTTTTATTTCAGTTATTGAGGCTATTGTTTTTATTAAAGTTTAAATTAAGAAAAGTTGTTATTATACTGATTCACCACCCACCACCCCCTCAATATAATCATGTGCTCTTCACTTCAATGGATATATATTGCTATCCATATGCACATTAGTATTTGTTACTATTAATAATACTTGCTTAAGTGAACATCTTATTTTATCAACTGAGCATATTAGTTTTTAAATGAAACACTTCAAGTGAATAGCTACGATATCTTATTTGAAATAAAACATTATTTATTTCAATTGATAATAAATTTATTTATGTTTGTTTAATATAATATTTATGGGTTCTCATGTACTCAAGTATTGGTCCATTTTAACCCAAATTTCAGAATTTTTCTTATTTATATGTGGATTATGTTGGATAACTGCCCAAACATTAAGACAAATAGAAAAAGGAATAATCAAAATAGATACAAGAGACACACAAAATTACCCTGGGAAAACTTTCCAAAATTGAAGGTAAAAAGCTAGCCATGCAACAAAATGTCACTTTATTGATCATAAAATGTTCAAGTGACAATGTCTTTCACTTGATGCCATATATATGACACATATAGAGACAATTCACATTACAACCGAAAGTCTCTTAAATCTCCCAAAACATAACTCATCATATTTCAAACACACAACTCTTTGGATTTCCATGCCTCAACACATGTCGTATGACACATGTTTATATATTTTAATATTACAATTATTATCATAAATGCCCTCTTCAACTGAAGGTGACCATAACAATAACAATGCCCATTTGTATAGAGATAAAGATCTCTATCGCGGCTACAATCTCCATGTTACATCCCAATTTTTGACCTAAATTAAAATATAACCGTTGAGGTTCACATGAAATCAATTGACAGTTAAATTTGTTATAATCCTGTGAAATGGTAAGATGGTTAGTCGTTATATTTTCATGTGAAGATAACATGCTAGTGATTATTTATCACAAATTCATGGAATTTACAACGGCGGTTAAACATTATGATTATTTATGATTAAATAACTTGATTGGTAATTTAACTGCAGAGAATTTCCTTGTAGGAAGCACATTGAAAGGGTGGAAGCATTGTCAGAGAAGAATTAGGCATAAGAGCATCACCATCACTGGGCAAATGGGTTGAAGACCTAGCGACTTGAACACAAGATACATTTGTGGGACCCGCATGCGCTATTAAGAAAATAATCTAATTAAAATATAAAACATACCTCAAGAGATTTTAATTGATCATTCATCATATTATTATAATAGATATTTATATACATATATATAAATATAAAAATGGAATGGCACCATTAAATTATAATAACTTAAATGAATGACGTCACCCCATTGATATACTTACATGAACGTATGTAAGTAAATATTATAATAATAGTGAAATTATAATCTTTCCAACTTATTCTTCCAACCTTTTAATTTTTCTTTCCATTTTCTTTGTTTTAATTGAATTAAAACATTTGGCAATATAAATTTGCATATAATCTTTAAACTGGCAGAAGCCAAGAAGGCACGACTCTCCTTATAACTGTAGCCGTGTATGGAGTTCGGCACCTTTTATATATACTCGTCTGCCTTGCCGTGGAGTCACATATTTTTCCATAATAGCATACTATCAACCTTTCAATTTTTTTACTATGTTTTCCTTTATCATTTTTTCATCTCCAACACCCGATTTCATACAAACCTATGAGCCGAAGTCCCATTTTCTCTTCCAGTCTAAGCGACCATTTCAAATAGTAACTCTATCGTATGAACTCGAGTTTTGAAGTATTTTGCATAGATACATCTGCAACGTCAAAAGGAGAGTAGATTTCCAAATTCGGATTGCAGGGATTCAAACATTTCTAGTATATACATCTGGTCATGTTATGACATTTCAGTATTATTTTATTGCTTTTCCAAAACAGCTCCTATAACCTTGATGAGATGTTATCTAAACCCTGATGATGGCTAAATATTTCTTTTCAATTGAATGTTCCCAGCATTTACTTTATGAAATTGTATTCCTGTTTATATGAAATGATAGAAATAAATTGTTATCCATTTTGAACTTGAACTGAAGGAAACACAAAACAAAATTGTGAACCATGATCCTTTCTGATCTTGATTAAACGACAAGATCATTTTGTGCTCCAGTATGGAGTAAACACACTTGCATAATTGAAACTACCAATGCTTGTTTACAGATGTAAACTTTTGTTTGACGTGAGTTTTTCCTTGAAAACAATTACACTAACAAGATGGGCATGAAAGCCTAGGTCACACAAATGGAAAAGATAAAATTCCAAATATTTACAAATGAATGATGAGCTACTAGATAAGAATCTTATGATTTGTTTCAGATGCTTATAATCTTGACTAAATGTATGCTGATCTTGCATAGTATATCATGTTTTTACCCTTTGACACACTACTATACATGTATAATACACATGCGATGTTAACTTTTACTGAGTTGTTGTATATTGTTTTGGAGATAAGTGTATATTCTATCATGAGATGATTATTCTAATGAAATGTTATTGTGATAAGATGGGCATGAAGGCCGAGGTTAAATAAATGGAAAACATGGATCTATTAATTTTTTTAGGTGACCTGTAAGTTTGCAAGGATGATTTACTCATTAATAAGTGTCATATGCTAGATGGTATGTATAAGTAACTTAAATTATGATCTAGAACTTGCCAGTTGAAGAATTCCAATTTTGAATACTTATCTTACTCTCAATTATTGAACCCTGAAAATTCTCTTAAATGAAGATATCAATATGAAATCAAACTAACGATATGGTGAGTGTCTACATGAGTATGACAGGAATATGAAATAGAATCAACTCAATTGATGCTGAGATGACCACAAGTATGGTAAAGTGAACTCAGGCGACTATGTATTTAATTTTATGATATCATGAAAGTATCTTTCTGGAAACATTGGAATAAAAATGGACCTTGAGTTTTGATCATGATTTAGATCCAATTTTGAAAAGAAATGATCTCACTATGCTATATATACATCTTGTATTTGGAATATTCTTTTAGTGTCTAAAATTGCAGAGACCATTGAGGACGATGAAACACAAAGAGGAATGGTACGTTATAATCCAATTTTAAATGTTCATTACAATTTCAAGTTCATCGAGGACGATGAACCACAAGGGGAATGGTATGTTACATCCCAATTTTTGACCTAAATTAAAATATAGCCGTTGAGGCTCACATGAAGTTAGTTGATAGTTAAATTTGTTATAATCCTGCGAAATGGTAAAATGGTTAGTCGTTATATTTTCATGTGAAGATAACATGCTAGTGATTATTTATCACGAATTCATGGAATTTAAAAAAGCAGTTAGATGTTATGATTATTTATGATTAAATAACTTGATTGGTAATTTATTTGTGGAGAATTTCCTTGTAGAAAGCACGTTAAAGGGGTGGAAGCATTGTCAGAGAAGAATTAGGCACAGGAGCATCACCATCACTAGGCAAACGGGTTGAGGACTTAGCGACTTGAACACAAGATACATTTGTGAGACCCGCATGAGCCATTAAGAAATTAATCTAACTTAAAATATAAAACATACCTCAAGAGATTTTAATTGATCATTCATCATATTATCATATTAGATATTTATATACGTACATATAAATATAAAAATGGAATGGCACCATTAAATTATAATAACTTAATATAATGATGTCACCCCATTGATATACTTACATAAACGTATGTAAGTAAATATTATAATAATACTGAAATTATAATCTTTCCAACTTTATCTTCCAACCTTTTAATTTTTCTTTCCCTTTTCTTTGTTGTAATCAAATTAAAACACTTGGCAATATAAATTTGCATATGATCTTTAAACCAGCAGAAGCCAAGAAGGCATGGCTCTCCTTATAATTGTAGCCGTGTATGAAGTCCGGCACCTTTTATATATACACGTCTACCTTGCCGTGAAGACACATTTATTTTTCCATAATAGCATACCGTCAACCTTTCAATTTTCTTATTGTGTTTTCCTTTATCATTTTGTCATCTCCAACACCCGATTTCATACAAACCCATAAGTGGAAGTCTCATTTTCTCTTCCAGTCTAAGCGACCATTTCAAACAGTAACTCTGCTGTAAGAACTCAGCTTTTGAAGTATTTTGCATAGATACGTCTACAACGTCAAAAGGAGAGTAGATTTCCAAATTCGGATTGCAAGGATTCAAACATTTCTAGTATATACATCAGGTCATGTTATGACATTTCAGTATTATTTTATTGCTTTTCCAAAACAGCCAGTTAGGCATTTATGACTTTCTCTTTTCCAGATTTATTTCTCAAGATACAAATATGAGTTTTGCTACATGCTCAAAGTCCTTTGTTATCAGTCCTTTTTCCTTAAATTTTCATAATAAATTTGATACAACCCTTATGGAAGTGTTTTTCCAAATGCAATAAAATCTAGAATGAAATATACTATCCAATGATATTTTTTAAATAGTCTCAAGAACATAATCTTTCTAGTCATAGTTGCGATAAGCATACTACGCAGCGAATCTATGCATAGAGCAGATTGCAGCAAGTTTCAGCATTTATCATGATGATATTTTGTTTGATATCTTGTTTGAATTTATAGATTGAACTTCTTTAATTTAGCCTTGTTCATGGCAAGTGATAACCAAGTAACCAAAGTATGGATCCATAAATCATTATGCCACTAGATATTAGAATTAAACAATCAATTTTGAAATCTTTAAAGAATATAATCTCTCAACTCACAAATTGTGATAAGTTGGAATATATGTAAAACAGTTGAGAATCAACAAAAAGAACCGATTGTTTTGAGAATTCAAACACCTAGGACTCACCCGACTATATAGCCAAAGAAAAGGGTAAAGAGGTGAGAGAAAGAGATCTGCAATATCAAGAAAACAAAATCAGATGTGATATAACAACATTTATTAATTTTTAGAAGGAAACATTTAATAGCTCATGCATGGTCATGTTTATTGTATTCTCCTGTTGTCAAGTTGAGTGGTGTGATTAGATACCAAGATGCTCAGTGGATGACAAGATGTTCCCTGTCTATTCCGGGTAGAGAGAGTCTTTCTCATTAGAGATTGTGTGGAGAAGTTATGGTCCGAGGTTGGGTGGCTAAGCCCCTAACAATGTTTGACCTCTCCACAAGTTGTCGGACGTGCAACAGACAAAAATAAGCTATGCATTCAAACGTTTGTCGAAAACAAGCATTTTTACTTTCAAGATATATATTCAAATAAAAGGTAATATTAATTGAGTTATATCATTGTTACTGTTATTTCTTCAAATGAAAGCAACTTGCATCGTCAATATAATTGGCAACCATTTAGATCGGTTGATCTTCTAACTGAATATGGAATTTATCTATAGGATTGTAATTCAGTTTTTCATATATAAGAATAATGATTATGAGCATATCTTCTAATCTTATATTTTTTGCCATAGTATATTGAAAGGAGAGAAATGATATAGTGGTATCTAAAGCCCTAAATGATACAGCGGTATCTAAAGCACTAAATGATATAGCGGTATCTGAAGCCCTAAATGATCCAATGGTATGTGATGCCCAAATAGATATAATGGTATTTAATGGTAATCGTCATTTGATTTTTGATGCAGTTGTATTGGATGGTAATCGTCATTTGATATTGTTATAGTGGTATTTGTAGTGGTGGGTGGTTGCAAAAGCATCCCTAGATTGATTTCAGTCTCGAATTCCATGGTATGTAGTTTTTAATTTCCATAGCAAATTCATAAATGGTGTTTTAAATTTATAGTTAAGAAATTTTGTTTAACTGATTTTAACCATTAATCTCATTCATATGAATGAAACTGATTTAACTGTCAATCTACTCTCCTTTTGACGTTGCAGATGTATCTACGCAAAATACTTCAAAAGCCAAGTTCATATGCCAAAGCTACTGATTGAAATGGTCGCTTAGACTAGAAGGAAAAATGGGACTTATGCTCACGAGTTTGTATGGAATCGGGTGCTAGAGATGACAAAATGATAAAGGAAAATGCAGTAAAAAAATTGAAAGGTTGACGGTATGCTATTATGGAAAAATATGTCTCCACAGCAAGGCAAACGAGTATATATAAAAAGTGTCGAACTTCATACATGGCTACAGTTATAAGGAGAGCCGTGCCTTCTTGGCTTCCACCGGTTTAAAGATTATATGCAAATTTATATTGCCAAGTGTTTTAATTTGATTAAAACAAAGAAAAGGGAAAGAAAAAATAAAAGGTTGGAAGATAAAGTTGGAAAGATTATAATTTCACTATTATTATAATATTTACTTACATATGTTTGTGTAAGTATATCAATGGGGTGACATCATTATGTTAAGTTATTATAATTTAATAGTGTCATTTCATTTTTATATTTATATGTACGTATCTAAATATCTATTATAATAATATGATAAATGATCAATTAAAATCTCTTGAGGTACGTTCTATATTTTAATTAGATTGTTTTAAGTTAGATTATCTTCTTAATAGCTCATGCGGGTCCCACAAATGTATCCTGTGTTCAAATCGCTAGGTCCTCAACCCATTTGCCTAGTGATGGTGATGCTCCTATGCCTAATTCTTATTTGACAATGCTTCCACCCCTTCAACGTGCTTCCTACAAGCAAATTCTCCGCAATTAAATTACCAATCAAGTTATTTAATCATAAATAATCATAACGTCTAACCACCTTTTTAAATTCTATGAATTCGTGATAAATAATCACTAGCATGTTATCTTCACATGAAAATATAATGACTAACCATCTTACCATTTCACAGAATTATAACAAATTTAACTGTCAACTAACTTCATGTGAACCTCAACGGCTATATTTTAATTTAGGTCAAAATTTGGGATATAACATACCATTCCCCTTGTGGTTCATCGTCCTCGATGAACTTGAAATTGTAACGAACATTATAAAGGAGCATTTAAAATTGGAATATAACACTCCAACACTCTCACTTAGTGAGAGAAATCTTTGGCTAAACAATCACACAAGGCTGCAACCAAAAATCAATGATAAATTCTAATCACATAGATTCTCATAAACATATTATCTCTGTTTAATCATAGTTACACTACCCTGGAAGACAGGGGGACAATGGAACAAGGGGACAAGTTTCCGAGACGACAGGACGGTGGCAAGGGATGGAAGGGCTTGTATATACTATACGCGTCCCCATGTTACTACAACATAATTCATGGAATCACTCAACTTGAAACCTGCAAGAATCACAATCAGCTTTCATCATGAATTTGCTCAACATGATGTTGTCATAGAACCTCTCAACATGACAAACCTGCAAGAATCACAATCAGCTTTCATCACGAACTCATTGTTATCTCAATATAATTGTTACCAATTTTTAGCATGCTTACTAAAATTGATAGTGTTAGCAGATTCTCACCTACAACCTCAAGCAAGAAGAGCTTCAATGATTTATAGATGCAGTAAATGGTGGAGCTCTACTTTGTTGAGTGGAGCTCTACTTTGTTGAGTGGAATTTTACTTTGCTACGTAGAGTTGCTTTTTAGTGGGCCTTCTGTATTTTTTAAAAGGGATAAGACAAATATATATATGCTTTGGCCAGTCATCAAGAGAAGAGTGCAGATATGAGTGGAGTTACTTTTCAGAGCCTTTATGAGTTGTTGATAGGATAAAAGTGCAAATCTGAGTAGGCCATTATGATAAAGTTGATGGGGTATGACTTTTCCAGCACTAAATCACCTTTTTCAGGTGCTTTGAGGGGTCCAAAAAATGGACTGATTAATCAAATCCGACCCCAAGGAGTTGTTGCTTTCTCATGTGACTTGAAAAGGCTATAAGTATGGGCTGAAGGCTCATTTGTAAGCAGTTCTAACTTTTGTAGTTGAAGAGTTTTTGTGACTACTTTGCAGTCCTTGGCTCTTACTTGCATTAGTTTTGAAACTCATCTTTTTTGCAGATTCAATAATACATTGGAGATCACTTTTATGCATTTTATGTTGCCTTCCCATCTTTAGAACTGTTTGTATGCAGGTTGCAGTTTGTGTCAAGGGCATTATTATAGTTTTTGTGTTGTGAAAGCCATCTTTCCTTTTTAAACTTGTAATTTTCCAGGGCTTTTCTATGAAATATTCATGCACAAGCATGAAGTATGGGATGTGTAAGTTTATGAATGCATGTAGGTGTTATTCAAGTTGTTTTTCTTGTATTTTGTAATAGTTGTTTGGTGCATCGCCGTAGGGTTTAGATTTCAATTATGTTATCCTTCTATCCCTTTCCCTCAAAAAGTTAAGTTTTAAGCTTTAGGTGAATGCACTATATAGGAACTGGCCTAGAATCCGAAGGTTCTTTCCAATTGGGCAACCAACAAACCTAGAAAGATCCCACGTTTCTCCAGAAGGCTAAGTTATGTAACTTAGCACAAGGGTACAACTTTTGAGAGACAACAATAACATAATTCATGGAATCACTCATCCTGAAACCTGCAAGAATCACAATCAGCTTTCATCATGAACTTGCTCAACGTGATGTTGTCATACAACCTCTCAACATGACAAACCTACAAGAATCACAATCAGCTTTCATCACGAACCCACTCAACGTGATGTTGTCACGGAATATCTCAACATGACACTCTTGCAAGGCCCTTACATCATAGACCCTTTGCATGATGTTGTCATGGAATCTCTTTGTTGGGAGTTTGGTGCCTCTATCCCCTTTAGGTGAAGCTATCATTCCGCATAGACCAATGGATTTATAACAACAACAGTGATTCTAACAAGTGGTATCAAAGCACTAGAGTACGAGTTCAAATCCCTCAGGTCATGTTGAGGGGGGACTATTGGGAGGTTGGTGCCCCCGTCCCCTCTAGGTGAAGGTACCATTCAACATAGAACGATGGATTTGTGACATGTGCTTAAGTTTCTCCCGTGGATCCTTGTCCTTGGCTATTGTAACATTCATTGGCATCTCGAGCTTTGGGTGTAACAGCGACGAAGATTCTAACACTCAATATAATAAAACTGCAAGGATCTTAATTAGTTTTCATCACAAAGTCTCTCAACGTGATGTTGTAATGGAATCTCTCAACACGACAAGTTAGCAAGGTTTACAACTAGCATTTTATCAAGGATTCTCTCAACGTGATATAGTCGTGGTGTCTAACAATATGACTTCCAACCCCCACCACGGAATCTCTCAACGTAATGACATCATGGACTCTCTCTACATGTTGTTCACTATGAATCTCTTATAAGTGAAAGAGTTATCAGGTTGATCTTATAACCATTATTAATTTCACATGAATAAAAATTCATAATCAACAAGGAAAATCACAATTGAGACTCATTTCCAACAGAAGTCTCGAATTCTACAATACCACAACCATTTAAAGTGTGTATAAGAAAAGAAAGGATACTATAAAGACTCCCTCTAAAGCTGAACATATCCCTCTAAATCACGAAGTCCCTCTGAATTTTGTGTAAATATGTATCATTAATTCAATTTAGTAAGCAACATCCTCATCTCATTGATTCTTGTTGCATCCTGTAATCAAAAGAGAATAATAAAATCAAGTCATCATATAGAAATCAATGCTAAAATAAAACTATTTCCATTTATTTAGTAATTGAATACGTATCTATTTCACATAAACAAAGCTTTCAAAACCACAGCAAGGCTGATTGAGGCAACATGAATCCTTTCTAAATCATGAGTAATATTTTATAACTTTTCCCAACTCCTACCTACAAATTCTCGAGAATCTCCAAGAAAGCATAATGTCAAACGAATAGAAACAGATTCGTGGTTCTCTCTTCAAGCAGAAGCTTGAAAATGAGTGTTCTGCTTAGATTTGTTAAATGCTCAGGTTGATCAACTCCTCATGAAGGAAATGGTAGTGTTAAAATGCCTGGCCTCTGGAGGATAACGATCAGAACATAAAGTTCTTGTTTCATTTTATCGAGCAAGTGCACTTCCCAGTTGTATTTCCTAAAGATATTCAATATAAGACTGAAGCAATCTATGGCCAATAAATAAGCATCTTAGTGGGATGGAATTATATTCCAGGCACGATAAGCTGAGGGTATATGTGAAAATTGAACGTAGCTGAAATTCCACGCAAATATCTACCAATTTTGCAGATAGAGAATGCAAAAAAGAACACGCTAGTTCATTTTGCTTCTGCAATGAACTCTTGTCGAAGAGACTGTTATGAATATAGTGAATAACCAAAATAGAGTAATCCCACACTTTACTTGTCGTTTTGCATGCAAAAAGTAAAATAAGATGTAGTCTACGGAGGCACTTAGATCCCTCATCCTTCGTCATGCAACCCATAATGAAAAACAAAGAATTTTGTTACAATTTTAAGTACTTGAATGTTCACCTTAATATGCAAAACCAATGGGATAAAAACGTTAAAGGAATGACGCAACGCACGCACTTAAGACATTTTCAAGACTCTGTTGCTTGTCAATTTGCTGGAGTAAATGGCAGTTCTTCCGAGTGCACTTCCTTCACAACTAAAATCACAACAATAATGATATTCTTGATCTCATTAAATGAAAAGAATTTAGAGCCACAGTTGCAGGTTCAATCTCAAAGGTGGAAATATGTATTGGTGCAGACACTCAACTCTAAAGGAAATGAATTTGACCCGACAAGATTCATGTAGTTCAATTTATAGAGAGATTGGTTGGATCGAATATCTTTGCAACTATCCAAAATTTGCAATTCGCAAATACCAATAGGATTACAACCCCGATTTATATTGTCGAATACAAAATTTGCATCTCCTATTCTATTGTTCAGTCAATATAAGAGATAATGTTTGTGAAGTCCAAACTGATTCCCCAACAGCCATATCTGTTCATCGATTTGTCTTGTCTAACCCGAGATAAAAGATTTCTGAAAATCCATTGTTTCCTTGCCAGTTGTCACAATTAGCGTATAACTATCACAAAAGGATATGAAAAGATTAGATTGAAAATGAAAATTGTTGTTACCAAACAAGGCAAACATTGGCCCAAACAGATGCTAATAACACACGAAGATAAAGAAGCGTAAGAAAATTTCTCACCGTGATAAAATAATGAAGACAGCTACAGATGCAGGAACTAGTATAGAAGAGACAAAAACACTATCATAGTACAATTTCGTTGTAAAATCCAACAATGCTTTTACATTCTTATTTGATATACCATCCTTCTGAAATATTTGATCACAATAAACTGAAGGCAAGCGATACATTTCTATGCTTAATATGATCCATGCAAGCCAAAACAAGTGTTTTTGATACATATAATAATCACACCTAGATCAGTTGGGCTAGGGACAAGTTCTCGCTCCCTACGATCCATGCAAAATTTCACAAATCTTGGGAGGAAGATTTCGACAAAATCCAATCGAACTTGTATATCATTCTCAACCACTCCTTTAAAGATCTCAAATTTCCTTCCACCTCATGTGTTGTCGTCGTAGGCTCTAATACCATGTTGGACAACTGCCAAGAAATTAAGATGAACAACAAAAAGTGTTAATGTATAGATTAGTTGAAGAGTTATTAATAACTCTTATATTCATATTTATGTTATTCTATATGTATAAGATATTTAATATACTCATATGTGTGTGTGTGTGTGTGTGTGTGTGTGTGTGCAGATATCCTAATATACAAATACGAACACATATATATAAGTTATGAATAAGTTAATCTATTCATATCGATATATTATTAACTCTTTCCCATCGATATATCATAATCTGATTTCAACATATAATCGGGCGTCAATATATCTTTATCAGGTGTCGGCATATAATGCTGTAATGACATTAGTTGGACTATCGTTTACATTAGTCACGCCGATAGACGTGACTCAAGTATGAGTCACGACTATCAGTAGTGACTCTTGAATAAACACCCGCATATAAGATACCGCTCCTCTCTGACTTTGTATGACATTGAACATATACATAAAACAATCTTTTGTATACAAAGCAGCAACTAATAGCATATAATTTAGTTTCCAGTCTTCTTGATTGGGTTCAGTAATATAAATCATTATACTAAAGACAACATAAAATATATATTTCTTATTCAGTCTGATACATTAACATGGTATCAAAGTAGGCTTAAAGAAGTGATCCCGAAGTCGGATTTAGACAAATATTATTCAAAATGGTGAACGGCGTGAGGCTGCAAAACAGATTAGAAGGTGATTCAGATTTTGCAGGCTGGAAGTTACAACTGAAACTCTTAAAGAACATGGCCTAAATAAGTTTATTGAAAAATCTGTCTCATCACCTAAAGGAAAGGACAAACTAGAAAAATGGGAGAGTGACAACAATAAAGCCATGAAAATTATTGTGGACAGTGTTAAAACTCATCTACTTCCTGTAATCTCAAAACTGGAAATTGCACATGAGATGTAAAATGCTCTTGAAAATATGTTTGAAATAAATAATGTTGTTCAGATCATTACATTAAAGGACAAAATGTCAAATATTAAAATGAATAAAGGAGAGAAAATTTCCTCTTACTTTATGAGAATAACTAAACTTCGAAATCAACTCTCATCCATAGGACACATCTGTGATGGAAGGGAGTTAACAATAGTGGCTCTTACAGACCTTCAATCATCATGGGACACCTTCAGACAAGGGGTATGCTCTCGGTCAAAACTACCTAAATTTGAAAGATTCAAAGCTGATTGTATACAAGAAGAGCGTATGCAAGTAGCCCGAGGCCAAAATACTTCCTCCTCAAAAGAACATTTACAAGTTCTCTCAACTCAAGTAAATAAGAAGAAAAGAAAATTCGAAGGAAAAAGGAAACCACCTAACTTCTCCAAAATGCAATGTTTTAGGTGTGATAAAATTGGACATCCAGCATCTAGATGTCTTGATAGAATTAAGCCACAAGCTTCATTTGCATCTACTCAAAACTCAAATGGAAATTCTGAACACAATGCTTTCTATTCAGCTCTCTCTAGTGAAGCATCAACTAGATCAAGTACTTTGGTAATTGATAGCAGAGCCTCTCAACATATTACAGGTTTCAAAGGACAGTTAGACTCTATCAAAGAAGACTATGTCGATGAAGTAACCATTGGAGATGATACAAGCTATCCCATAATGGGAATAGGAACATGTACTATTCATCTAAAATCAGGAAAAACAATTGAACTTACTAAGGTATAATATGTACCTGGTATAAAAAGAAACTTGCTTTCTATCTCTGCTCTTGAAGATGAAGGATTCAAAGTTACATTTATGGAAGGAAAGGTCTTAGCTTGGCCTTAGAATTCTAACATAAAAAATGCATACAAAATTGGCTCCAGACAAGGATATCTTTATTAGATTAACTCTCTCTCTCATTTAGCTCTAATTTATGATTCTTTCAAAGAAGATGAAATCTGGCACAGGAGACTAAGTCATCTTCATTTTCCAGGATTACCTTCTCTAGGAAAAATGGTAACAGGTATACCTAAATCCATACCATGAAGGAACCTCTAAAGGTTGTATTCTAGGGAAGAATATTAAAACTACATTCCAAAATAGTCAAACCAAATCCAAAGAAGTTCTAGAACTTATTCACTCAAACTTATGTGGTCATATGTCAGTTCCCTCTCTAGGAGGTTCACTATACTACATCATATTTCTAGATGATTTCTCTAAGAAGACCTAGATCTATTTTCTTAAAAGTAAAGAATCTGAAGAAATCCTGACAAAATTTAAAGAGTTTAAAGCCCTTGTAGAAAAACTTTCTGGAAAGAAAATAAAAGTCTTAAGAATAGACAATTGTAAAAAGTACATTTCTAATATCTTTACAAATTATTGTAAAACTGTTGGGATCAAGAAGGAGTTTTTTGTTCCTTATAATCCTCGACAGAATGGAATAGCTGAGAGAAAGAATAGATCGATAGTTCATTCTGCTAAAGCAATGCTTCATGATCAAAATCTTGAAACTTTTCTTTGGGGAGAAGCTTCAAATACTGCTGTTTTGCTTCAAAATAGATGTCCTCACTCTCATCTTGAATTCAAGACCCCCGAAGAGGTATTTACCGGGAAGAAACCTGATCTTAAATACCTGAGAATTTTTGGTTGCCCTGTCTATGTACATATTCCTAAAGAGAAGAGAACCAAACTAGAACCCTCGGGAAAGAAAGGAATCTTTGTAAGTTATAGTGAAACTTCCAAAGCTTATCGTATCTATATCCCTGGACAAAGAAATATTGAACTAAGTCGAGATGTAATATTTGATGAATATTTGGCCTACAAAAGATCTAAAGATGAAAATTAATCAAATTCAAAAGAAACTCTAGAAGAACAAAACTCTGATAATGAGAGGGAGTCTCTAATGGAGGAAGATAACTCAATTGAACCTATGGACATTACTCACACCTCTGAGGAAAAGAAAAGACCACTATGGGCCGAAAAGCTAATTGAAGAAAACAATTCCATTCCCTCAGATTTCATTAGGGAAAGAAAACGTCCTAATATATACTCAAGTTACATTGCATTAATGAGTGAAATCTCCAAATCTAAACCATCTGATGTAAAAGAAGCTATAAAACATCAACATTGGAAAGATGCTATGAGAGAAGAATATAAATCCATACCTAAAAATGATGTTTGGGATATTGTTCCTAGACCAAAAAATAAATCAGTTGTCTCTTCAAAATAGCTATTTAAAATTAAATATGTTGCAGAGGGAAGTATTGACAAGTACAAAGCAAGGTTTGTAGCAAGAGGATTTGCCCAAAAGGAAGGAATAGACTATGAGAAAACTTTCACTCCAGTAGCCAGATATACTTCAGTTAGAACTGTTTTAGCCATTGTTGCATCCAAGGGATGGAAAATTCATCAAATGGATGTAAAGATTGCATTTTTGGATGGCATTATAGAAGAGGAAGTTTACCTTGAACAACCAGAAGGATTTGAAGTACACGATAAACAATCTCATGTATGAAAATTTAAAAAGGCTTTATGTGGATTGAAACAAGCTCCCCGAGGTTGGTATGAACGGATAGATCAGCATCTAACTAAACTTTATTTCTCTAAAAACATTGCAGATCCAAATGTATATTACAAGGTAATACAAGGGGATATGTTAATCATGGTTCTATATGTTGATGATCTTTTGATTACAGAAGAAGATCATCTAATTGAAAAATGTAAACAAGATCTCATATCTGAATTTGAAATAAAAGATCTAGGAATACTACACTACTTCTTGGGACTAGAAGTATGACAGCATTCAAAAGGAATCTTCTTAAATCAAGGAAAGTATACTCTAGATCTACTCAACAAATTTGGCATGTTGGATAGCAACACAATGGAAACTCCTATGGAAACAAACCTCCAGAAACTAAAAGAAGCAACTAAAAATTCTAAAAGTGTTGATCCTACTCTATATCAACAGATAATTGGTTCTTTAATGTATTTGGTAAACACAAGACTTGACATTTGTTATGCTATAAATGTCATCAGTCAATTCATGTGCAAACCTAAACAAACTCATTTAGTAGCAACAAAACACATGCTCAAGTATCATCCGTAGTACAATTGGATATGGTCTCAAATACACTAAAACTGAACTAAATCTAAGAGGATATACAGATTTTGATTAGGCAAGAAATTCAGAAAATCGTAAGAGCACTTCAGGATGTTGTTTTACCTTAGGTTCGTCAATGATATCTTGGTTTAGTCGGAAGCAGTCTTCAATAGCACAGAGTTCTACAGAAGCCGAGTACATAGTTGCATCTATGGGAGCAAGAGATGCAGTATGGTTGAAACTTCTATTTGGATTATTTGGGAAGCCACTTCCATCTACTTCTATTTATTGTGATAACCAGAACTGCATCAAGCTATCTCTCAATCCAGTGTTTCATAACAAATCAAAACACATTGAGATACCATACCACTATGTTCAAGACATGGTTGAGAAGGATGTAATCCAGTTGGAATATATTAGTACAGAGGATCAAATTGCAGACACTCTTACCAAACCACTTGCTAAGACAAAAGTGGAGCATTTTTGTAAAGAACTTGGTATGATTGTAAAATAAGTAGGAGATAATTTCCACAGCAAGTCAAATTGTGATATTGCTATCATTTGACTTGCTATCGGGATTTCACACAGTTAAATCCTGATAGCAATATCACAATGATTGTAAAATCTGAGGAAATGTCTCAGAGAAATTGATTAGTGTACATTTTTTTATATTTTATAAATAAAACCTATGTTAATCATTAAGAAGTGACGACTTAATGATTTCACTTGTATCAGGAGAAGTTGTAAAGTGACATCCTTACAATAACTTGTAGCATGATTCATTTTTTGTGAAATTGTCTCATGTAAAGGCTTTATCTTATAAATCAACAACTAGGCATTTGATATCATTAATTTGATTATCTACAAGTTGTTTGCATAGATATATTTTTGGTACTTGGTGAATATCTTGCCCTGATATTCTAATAGGCCATTACCACACTGAGTACTTGGTGATCATCATTCAATTGATGTTTCTAATAGGCCATTGCTCTAGAGAACTTGGTGAATATCATGTGATTGATATTCTGATAGGCCAATTCTCATATTACATGATGTCAAATATAAGTTGATTAAATTGATGAATCAATACTTATATTTGACATTGTATAAAGAAGTCTTCTGATCAAAGACCTCTTATGTGTGTTTATCTTACTAATCTAAGAGGGAGTGTTAATGTATAGATTAGTTGAAGAGTTATTAATACCTCTTATATTCAGATTTATGTTATTCTATATTTATAAGATATTTAATATACTCATATATATATGTGTGTGTGTGTGTGTGTGTGCAAATATCCTAATATACAAATACAAATACATATATATAAGTTATGAATAAGTCAATCTATTCACATCAATATATTATTAACTCCTTCCCATCGATATATCATAATCTAATGTCAACATATAATCGGGCATCAATATATCTTTATCGAGTGTTGGCATATAATGTGGTAATGACATTAGTTGGACTGTCGTTTACATTAGTCACGCCTATAGACGTGACTCAAGTATGAGTCACGACTATCGGTAGTGACTCTTGAATAAACACTTGCATATAAGATACCGCTCCTCTCTAACTTTGTATGACATTGAACATATACATAAAACAATCTTCTGTATACAAAGCAGCGACTAAAAGCATATAATTCAGTTTCCAGTCTTCTTGATCGGGTTCAGTAATATAAATCATTATACTAAAGACAACATAAAATATATATTTCTTATTTAGTCTAATACATTAACAAAAAGGAATAATTAAAATTGATACAAAATACACACAAAATTGCCCTGGAAAAACCTTCAAAAATTGAAGGGCTTAGTCACAAAACAAAATATCACTTTATTGATCATAAAATGTTCTAGTGTACAATGCCTTTCTCTTGATGCGATATATATAACATATATAGAGACTCTTCCAATACAATCAAAGGTCTCTTGAATTTTTCAAAAAACAACTCTTCATATTTCAAATACAAAAGTCTTTGTATTTCTATGCCTCAATACATGTCGTATGACACATGTATTTATATTTAATATTAAAGTTGTTATCATAATTGTCCTCTTCAACTGAAGGTGACCATAATGATAATAACACCCATGTTTGTAAAGATAAAGATCTCTATTGCAATTACAATCTCAAACAGATTATTCAATTACAATATGTAGTTTAAATGTGTGGTGATACTGGATGACATAATCACAAGTAGTATACAATTATTTTGATGCAGGAGCATCTAGTGGTGTAAGGGCAATCCTGTATCACCCAAACATATGTTTAGAGTTAGTTTATGTTTGATTTGTTTGCATTTTTGGATACCCATTTGGGCAAAATATATTCTCCAACTCTTAGATTTCCATTGTTACTTTTCTAGGTTAGTATTTTTGTACACCTTGGGATACATGCAAATGCAAAAAATAGGTTATTTTGTTATAAAGCCATAATTATGAAGAGTTAAAAGGTGTAAGTTGGCGGGAAGGTTGTCATTGAACTTTTAAGCGCTCCAAAAAATAAGTCAGGTCAAAAGGTTTCAAAGTTTGAAAGTTATGACAGTTTTAAGTTGATTGGAAACGTCCTAGAAACGCTCTGGAGTCATATCTGAGGCACTAAATGACCTCGTATGGCCCGAAAAAATGGGTCACAACCGTACGCAACCCATAGGGCTATAGAGCGCTCAACGAGCTTTCTAAAAATGTAAAAAGTTCATCAATCAGAATCTTACATCAAAAGTTATGCCTCCCCAAAGTTAGACTGCCTTTTCTAGAACCTTCAATTTTTTCACCGACTTCTAATTTGACTTCTAGAAGGTTTGTTTTGGCCTCGGCCACCAAAAATGAAATATGTCTTCCTAACCCTAAACCTAAGACAAGCTACTTAAGGCCCATTCTTGAGGTGTAAAGGCACTATTTGGTGGACTCTAGGAGAAGGCACTATGAGAAGGGTTTTTCTCCCCAAAATTTGATAATATTGTAGCCCATAGGGTTGTTGAATGTATAGCATCAGTCAAATATTTTGACTAATTCTGTGCTCAGAATATTGATACATACACACACACACACACGTATATATATATATATATATATATGTTTGGATATCAGTATCAGATGATTATTCAATGGTTCAATCTAATCTTGGTAGTGTTCGACCCAAGATGCAAGGCGATCAAAATGTGTAACTGTCTCATTCGATCTGCACATAATCATGACTGAAAATCGTGTACGATCTATGAATATACTGCTATGGTGGCCAGTAGAAATTGGGCTCATTTTATGTACCATCAATGATCATGATTATGATAACAAACTTTGTTAATTATGTTTTGGAAAGGGAAGCCCCATGTAAAGACATGGCTCTACATATCCAAGGAACATGTAGAGTCATGTCTCTACATTCGACTGCCCATTCGACATGTATATATATTGAGTGTTTTGGATCGCTGGAAACATATCAATACACACATATTATTACTAGCGATCTACATATGATATACCTGCAACAAACAAAGAACAATATCAGTATTATGCATTGCTTAGTCTGAACACAAAAATAATAGATTTAGATGTTATTCACAGTAAATGAGATCATTGAATCAGATGTTAAACTCTACCTAGATTCTTTTCCCTTAACAAGTGCATGTAGTTGGGTTTGTTTTTTTTTTTTTTTTGCCATAATGCATGTGGTAACTTCTTATTTCAGATAATATAAGTCTCCTTTGTTGTTTTGTTTATTTTGTCTCAAGTTGTGCCCTCATCATATTGGACCCTGTACAATTACTAGCCCCTCTCCCTAATTAGATAAGTTTTGATGAGAGAAACTTTAAAGTGAGGTGTGTTATCACTTGGATTTGCACCTTATTAGGCTCGGGGTTCAACAATCCAACAATAAATTGGGAATGATCGCGAGGTCTAGGACCTTCTTGTTGAGATCAAACCTGTAAAGGAGGTTGATTCCTTTCTCAGTCTAGATGCAACGTGTTGATTCAGCTCAAACAGATTAAACTAAAACTTGATCTACCCTAATGACTTGCAAGGAAAAGAGAAGAAGGAGAATACAGAAAAGGAAATGCAGTGATGCAACAAAACTCAGTGAGTTTCCTCCTTGCTCACAACACAAGGACTTATAAAAGCTGACTAAACTCATACAAATCTCTATCTATACCAGCATCCACAAACAAATATGGAGGAAAGGGACTTTAAAGATATCAAGAGGGAGGGGAGTCCACAACTAATTCTTGCAAATCATTTATATTTGTTGTGAGGTTTTCACATCATTGCGCCAAAACTTTCAGGGACCCCCTTTTTTGTTTTGTTTTATTGATTGCCTTAGGAAATTTTTTGAAGTTGTCCAAAGGTTTTTTTCAATTTGAAAATTTTACACCTTGGACAGCTTCAGGCCGGGAGGGATTTAATTTGGTTTATTTTTCACCCAATGCGAAACTTGATTTTTTTTGAAACATGTAATTTTACAAAATTCAAAAAAAAACATTTTTTTCGATGGTTAAAACGAATACTTGGCAGGATAAAATTGCAAATTTTCGGACTTAGATGGAATTTTGAAAATTTGAAATAATTGTATAAGCTTGAGCATCTTCAAAATGAATTTGTTAGATTCAATCATTTCGGAAAATCTTGAATTTTTTGGTGAAAAAGGATTTTTTGATAGTGAAATTGAAGTTGGAGTTTGAATTTTGACTACTAGGAAAAGGATTAATTTTGCAAAAGAAAAAAAAAAATTGTATTGCAAAATTGAAATTAGATTTAATTGCAAAATCTCATTAATTTGGTTGAAATTTAGCCTAGACGATTTTAGAAATGTTAAAGGAAGTTGGTAATTTGAAATTGAAAATTGACTTTGGTTTGCTAAATTCGATTTTAATGATATTTTAATTGCCAAAACATTATTAAATGAAAATTTTGACATCTGCAAGGCTTACATTGTTTCTATTTTGCAATTTCTGATCAAAACTAGCAATTAAATGGGCCAATTTCACTATAAGGCTAAGTAATTTTAATGTTGCATTTAAATTTGGGTCATTAATTAAGGGACTAATTTAATTTTGTTTTCCCTCCAGGCAGGTCGGCCCACTTGATAAGGCAAAAGTGTGGTATAAGAGGGGTTTCCCCTCCTCTGATTTTCTCATTCATTTTTCCTCCTCCTTGGATGTGCGATTTTCTTCTTGCTTGGGTGAATTTCTGCCCTAGGACGATTTTTTGGAGCAAATCTAATTTTTCTAGTTTGGGCGATTTTTTTAAAGTCTGATTTCTCCATCTTTGGCAGCGATCTCTCCCTCTAGAATTGGGTGATTTTTTTTGGTGAAGAGGCAATGTGATTTAAGGTCTAATTTTTGGCAAGTGTGGGCGATTTCAAGGAAGTCGAAATTTTGATTCTAGGGCATCATTATTTGCAACGAAAATTGAAATTTTGAGATCTGATCCAAACTTGATATGATAATATGATAGATTTTTCATTTTAAAGACGTCCACGAAGCTAACTTGAAGAGGGCCCGGTTATTGGTAAAGGCAGATTAAGGTAAAATTTTATTCATTTTTAGAGGTGAAGATTGGTTTTTAAGGTGGATTTTATCCCTTGTTCTTGCTTGGTTCGTTTCCCTTATATTCTTCTTGCATTCATCATCCACCACTTCATCATTCCATTGATAGGCTGAAGTTGGGAGATATAAGTGTAGATTTCATGATAGGACACTTGGAGAGGTAGAAATAAGTTAAACCACCCTAAGATTGTAGTTGGGACATATAAGTGTAGTCCATCCTAAGGTAATGAAGAGGCAGAAATAAGTGGTAGTCCTATCCCTAGGATTGAAGTTTGGAGATTGATAAGTGTAGAGATAGGATTTAGACAAGCAAAAATAAGCTAGATTCCATCAATAGAAAGAAGTTTGGAGATTGATAAGTGTAGTCCATATCATTTAAAACGAAAGGGCAGAAATAAGTGTTTAGGATGGTAGATGTTAGTGCAAGTAAGAACCCAAAGGGAACGAATACCAAAAAAGACAAGAAAGACATGACTACCTAAGACCACCTTCTTCTCGAAAGTGAGGCGAATAAGTGATAACAATATCGGTATAGTGAACATAATACAGTTGAAGGACAGATTAAAGGAAGGACAATCCCCCATGGCGAAAAAGATCTGCAAGAGCAGAATTGTACATGCGGCAGCTTTCCCTCCTACCTTGCCTTGTTTAGAATTGGTAATGGAGTGCGCATCCCAGTTTGATATTGTTACCAAGTCCATCATTTTTTATAAGGGGAAGAGAGTGTTGGCTAACATCAACAGACAAGTGGTCAAAGAAGTATTCAATATTCCCTAGTATAAAGGCATGACAATGGTAATGATGGATCAGGCAACCAAATTATTTCAGGATAATCAGGAGGCTTACTTCATTCATCTAAAGCAGAATTGGTTACACGAAGGCAAGAAGGGAGTTACCAAGTCGTCAAAGCTCATCAAGTCAAATTTCAAATCAAAATATGGCGATCTT
Organism: Cupressus sempervirens; assembly: GCA_028749045.1. Lineage (NCBI taxonomy): Eukaryota > Viridiplantae > Streptophyta > Pinopsida > Cupressales > Cupressaceae > Cupressus > Cupressus sempervirens. The sequence goes on along the minus strand of CM053784.1, from coordinate 2,587,304 downwards.
ATTGTGCTTCTCAGTCGAATCATGGGCGTGGCTCAAGGTATGCAATTCAAGAACTGGATGTATTATTTTATTGATGATATTGAAAATGGAAAGAGAAACTTTGATTGGGCTAAAATCATAAGTGAAAATTTAGAGTTGTAACTTAGGACAGTGCAAAATCAATAGCAATTCTACATAGGGTCCTATCTTTTCGATCTGATTACAAGACTATATGAAAATCCTGGACTTAAGGCCTTAGGAGTGATTGGCAATGGGTCGAGGCAATGTTTGGTGCATGAGTCTTATCCACAGCTTCATTTGCACAACACCAAAGATTATAAGATGTTTTATGATGCCTTTGCCATGAAGACGGTAAGGATATTACAAGGGACACCTGCTAGAAGGCTCTCAACGGAAGCCAAAGTAAAAGTTATGAAGTATGGTAGTTGGTTCATCCAATTTCTGCAATTCACATATATTAGAGTGGCAAGAAGTACAGTTTGTCCCAAGAGACTTCCAAGGTACCCACCTGACAAGATAGTTTTGATGGAGTTGGCTAGGCAACTTGAACATTATGACAAGATGATGAAACTTAAAGGTGAGACAGGGATTACCTTCTCATTTGGAATAGGCAATGATACTTGCCCAAATCCCGTCGCCTTTACAGTTGCGGAGAAAGAGTTAGAGCGATATCATCTAGGATAGTATAGAGCAAGACAAGGATTCGATCCTAATGGTCTTATCAATGCATCTCACGAAAACGCATTCAAACATATTCCTACGGTAGAAGATTTTTGGGCCAATGGACAAGATGACTTTCATGTGAGAAAGCTAGCTTTCTCAAGATTGTCAATAGGGCATGATAAGGGCAATCAGATGGAGAGGCCTTGATATTCCCAATCAACTGGAAGATGATGAAAATGTGCTAAGAAGAGAACGTCAATGAGAGAGACAAAGTTTGGATCGAGATTCAATGAGTTGAGGAAGGTTGCCATCAAGAAGAAGCATTTGGGCACCCTTGCCTCCCTCAATGCCTTTATCGGATATGTGAAGAGTATGAGAAGGATCATGAGAAGACACTACAAGCAACAGGCAACATGATGAATTCAACTAAGCTCAAGATGAAGCACACGCTTTGCCCTCCCATGAAGGAAGTCAATGACAGGCTAGCCAAGTTCATTGCCTTGGCCAAAAAGATAAAAGAAAAGGGTAGAATTATATTAGAAGATCATTCGATGTAAGCCCAAGTGGCAATTTCCCCTTTCTTCTTGGGTAAGATAGGTGTCTGATTCTAATTGGCTACTATTTTGGTGTCTTCTCATTGGTTGCTACTTTTCCTTTTTTCATTGGTCCATTGATGAGTTGGTGTCTTCTCATTGGCCGATGGGGTGGCAACCCTAATTAAAGTTTCTAGGATTCAATCTCAATTGTTAATTTTGCATCTTAATCTCTACCGTTGGTTGTAATTTTGGCCCCTATATAATGCCATTTGCTCTCATTTGTAAAGGATTGAAGAAAATTGTTGCTTAAGGTAATAGCAAAATTGCCTCTCTTTATCATTGTTGTGATTTGCATGGTGATTAAGAACACTTGGTGTTGTTGCATGGTTTCTACTTCCATTAGTTAGTATTAGATTTCATTGAAGTTGTTAAAGTAGAATTTATTTCAAGAAAGTTGTTAAGCAAGAGTAAGAATAGATGGATAGTTGTACGGTGATATTAGTAGATGTTTGATAGGATCTATAAACTAGGCCACTAGCATCCTAGCGGCTGGTTAGGAAGCCTCGCATGGTAATCCAATCTTTTTCCCTTGAATCATTGCCTCTATGGAGGTAGAGCTGCTAGTAAGCTTTCTTCAGATTTGATCCACGTCCATTTGCTAATTTTTTCATTCATAGGAGTAGGAATAGAGCAGCAAATAGTTGAGTAATTGGAGTTCATTCTTAGAAAGTTAGAAAAGGAGAAACATCATTGGCAGACATACCCTCCATCATCATCACCACCAACATTATTTGGCGCTCATATACTTTACAAAGCCAGACATCATCACCATCACAACAAGAGTTCGACAATCCTTGAACGAACAATGTAAGGCCACCTACGTGATTAACCAGCAAATCATATTAATATAACTGAGATAGTATCCATAGGTGTAAGGAACATTGGAGTTTTCTTCATGTCTTCATAAGTATTTACTTTTCAAGAGAGGGACTGAGTGTTTGACATTCCATGTCAAGTATTCAATTGTTATATGCTATGTAGTGGTACAAAACTGACATCAACAATATCCAACAGAATCCATCGGAATAAAACCTGGCAATGGGAAATTGTTTTCATGTTTGGGTCAAATAAAAAGTTTTATTGACATCAAGAAAAGAATAGGGTGATGAACATGATGTATGTGTGATGAAGTCATGGACTCAGGTTGTTCAAGATGGGGTGACATCAGCATGATATCAATAGGGTGGGATGACATCAGCAAACTGGGATTGCCAGAGCATGTGGGTATACTAAGTTGCTGAAGAAGTCCAAATGAACTAGATAAACGTACAATTTGAAAGGTTCAAATATATTCATTAAGAAACTATGCAGATGATGTCAACATGACATTAGCAAGATAGTTTTTGAAATCTTCTAATTGTCCTTGACCCATAAACAAGTTAAACAACCAAATTTATATAGACTTCAGACTTCCCTGGTGCTTTAAATTGACTCTATATCAGTCGAATATGGAAAAAACTAAGTGAACTCAACCTTTGTTTATAATATATGAAGTTTAGATGGAGGTCAGATTCCCACAAAAGCCCAGCATGTGAAAAAAGCAAGTTCAGCTGAATTTGCAGAAAAGGTGAAGGGAATTGGATTTGCGGGCAGATTTAACTAAACAGGATGCTTCACTTTGCAATGGGGAAGTTCAGATGGAGGTTGAGTTCCCACAAGTTCTCACTTCTGCAAACTTTAAAATCTGATTTATGAGCTATTGCGAGCAGGGAAATTTACCTAGTTCAAAAGATTCCATAATTGCAGTTTGGATGGGCACCAATTTTCCGTGATCAAGGAAGGACCAAGCGAGAGAAACAAAGTGAACGAAACCTTACAAAATATTCAGAAGTGTGATGTAACAATATACATATAGAAAGAGTGTTTATGACAAAGTGTTACTCCTTTTGAATAATGTTAATGTTGTCAACCTCCCTTTATAACTTTGGACTAAACAAGCAATTTTAAATAGTATAAAATAATTTGCCTTCACAAAAAAAAAAAATATTCCAAATTATATAATGACTCTTCATGTGCAACTCCCCCTCACTTTTTCCCAGGCATTCAATTTAAAGGAGAAAAATTAAATACTTCAGCAAATATTTTAACATTGAATATTACAAACTTGAGAGTATATTTTTTATACTCTACTTAGGTTGTCAAAAGTGTTGGTGTAAATAAGTATTTACTATTTACACTTACTTAAGTTTACTTAAGTTAATGCATTATTTTATTATTTTTGCATTATTTTATTATTTATTTTTGTGAAACACTTAAGAGTTTGTGTACTCGCATGAGTTGTCATGTTGACAACACAAAAGTATGCAACTCTATTTCAGCACATGGTGTCTACAACACTGGAGTTTGCATCATTCACTGAGTTGTTATGTTGACAACACAGTTATTCGCACTCCTAATTTAGCACATCTTCTCTACACCACTGATTTGCGTGCTACACCATTGTAAGCTTATCCTCACATCATCGCACTTACTTCCGTGCTTAATGGAGGATAACCCATATCTGGTGGACATGTGCCTGGTTGTATGACTTATCACGATGCTGACTTCTATGCATTCTAGAAGCTCTCCAGAGGCCTTTATATACAGGCACTCCTAGTGTACTCTTCATGTGACATATGGCATATTGAATGAATATATAGTCATTCTGATCATACTCTCTCTTTGGTCTACTGTTGTGCTTGTGTTTGAGTTCCTTGGTCTTGGGTGAATTCTGGCCTAAGTCAAATTCTTACATGGTATCAGAGCTCAGGGAGATTCTCTACACATAGCCGTTCGAGACCGTTCATGCTTCAGCACCTCGACCCAAACCCAAAGACTATGCAGAAATTAGGAGTGTCTAGAGCCAAATCAAACCTCACCGTTGTGTTCGGAACATCAATTTGGTGAAAATCGACTATAAATTTGCCTATGTTGGGCGAAAGTTGATTGTGAGGCAAAAAAAATTTGCGAATCGGAACCTGAAGGCCCCAATTTGCAGTTCGAGTATGGTCATTTCATTGATCTGATTATTTAATTTTCAAATCTAATTTATTTTAATCTCTACATTTATTTGGATTTTTTGAAATTATTTTTTCGAATTTTTTGACCAATCGAGCATTCAGGCAGAGAAAATTTTTTTGCAGAACCGGGCTGTCAAATCTTGGCTCTGCAATTTTGGAGGAATTTTTATTTATTGCAAGGTTTATTCGTATTAAATCCACGAGCTACATAGTCCACTGGCCATACTGCGCATTAAATTCATGACCGATAGTTTTTGCACAAGCCCTGCCAAACAATCCTCCGACTGACAGCACCATTCTATTCACCAGCAAAAATTTCGTTTAACTTTCCAGGTTCACATATTTAAACAAGCCACAGAGTTGCCTCCCACCCAATGTGGCATAAACCCTACAACCTCTGGCATTTTTAAAAGAATTCTGGCAATCACTGAAAAGATCTTCCGGTGCAGTTGGAACAGACTTCAGCGACACAAAATTTGCCACACGGAGTAAATTAAATTGCCCACATGGCATCACTGTAACTGAGGCTCCCGCTACGTCCAAAGTCCGGCTCACGGAAAACACTTTCCAATGACGCAGAGAGCATTACGGCAACCCCACACCCTCCGCAGACATAGGACATGTGGCCGCATATAACTAGTCCACGCTGTACAAATAGGACACCACGTGGCATTTTTCCATTCGCTAGTGACATGTCAAAAGCGTCCCAGTCAATAAGACACATGGCAGTCCACCTTGGCGCCGTACAAGCCCAGTCATCGCATAGTCACCATATCGTACAGTATGGATTTTTGCCATGTTACCCGTCTGTACAATGACGATGTAATGCTGACGTCATCATAGGCCTGAAGTACGCTGACATCATCTTTTTACGAACCTAAATTTGACAGTCTGTCTGACCATCATACCAAGCCAAATTTGAACTGCTGCGATGGTCGTATGACCATCAAATTTAACCCCGTCTTTTGCTGGTGCAACCCCTCTCCAGATTGATTTTTTATTTTGCAATCCAACTTTGGGAGGCCATATCTCAATCATCCGGACTCCAAATCAGGTGTGATTTTTTTTGAAATTGGGTAGAATTTCCTAAACTTTGCAATGGTACAGCTTTTTTCTTATTTTGTTGCACGGATTGTTCAGAATTTGCATTTTTTAGTGACTGTACCTGCATAATCCTACATTTTGCAACTTCAAACGCTACGTACGGGTACATCTAGAATCGCAAAAGAGGTTCTTTTTTTTTTTAAATACATTATTTTTTGTCTACTTTTTAGATCTACAATCAAATTGTAGGGTTGTGTGGACAAAAGTGACACTTTCAACAATAGGGCCTTTCTTTACTTTGTATTGCTTCAGAATTGCAGCACATTGTAAAGTTCCAGATTTGTAATCCATTAAGAGGTTGTAACAAGCAAAATCAAAAGTCCACGAAGGCCAAAATTGGCAAGTGGCCATTGTAATGACACTACTAATAAAGTGCCAAAAGCATCTTTTTTGGGAGCGTTTCTTGATTTAGTGGAAGGGGGGGTGTTCTTGGTGTTGTGTTCTCTCTTTTCTGCACTTTTTTTTCATTTCATTTTCTGCATCATGGGCAACTTTAAGTTTCCTAAATTAACTCCACATAACTATGCTACATGGTCCATCAAAATGTGGTATCACTTAATGCATAATGAAATTTCACAATATGTAGATGGTACTCTTCCTAAACCAGCAAGTGATAATGTATCAGCAAGTGATATTTCAGCTTGGGCAGCAATGATAGGAAAGCCCTAGGTGATATATGTTTGGGGGTTGATGATAAGATCATTTATTAAATTAAGAAGTGTACTAAATCCAAGGAAGCTTGGGATACCCTCGAAAACCTCTATGGTAAAGTGTTTGAAGAGGATGTGTTCAAAATTGAAGATGAGTTTGTCTCCTTAGATCCTAAGTCATTTGATTCTATACAACATTTCATCATCAAGGTGAATGAACCAAGGACAAAGCTCACTGATTGTGGGAGTTCTATCAAAGATGACAGATTGATCTATCTCATACATAACAACCCGCCATCGAAGTATTCCACATTCGTATCTTCTTTTAACACCTCAAAGACTACCTTAGGGTCTGCCTATAAGAAAGTCACTTTTGATGAATATGCTGATCTATTGGATACTAAAGAGAAGAAGTTGAAATCAATGGGGATTCTCAATTCACCTAAGTCTAAAGCATTGGTGGTCAACAATGAGGGTTCTCAAAATTCAACTGGACAATCTTCAAATCAAGGAAAGGGTAAGAAGAAATGGAAGAAGGAAAAATCAAAGGATGCAAAAAAGACAACACCACAATCCAATCAACAAAGCAAGTCTTCCTCAAATTCGAACAAGAAGGGGGACAACAATAAGGAGAAGAAAAAGTGTGCCTATTACAAGAAATCGGTTCATGAAGAGCATGAGTTTTATCTTTAAAAAATTGATGAATTGACCAACATCATGAAGAAACATAATGTTCCATTGCCTAATGCTTATAAGGATAGAGGGTCTTCTTCAAATTCAAAGGGCAAAGGGCAAGCACTCATGGCAAACTCAAATTCTTCAGAGGAATGGATATTTGACTCAGGTGCCTCTTATCATATGGGTTCTTCAAAGGAGGATTTTTCTTTAATGAAGCAATCAAAGGTACCACACATCTTCGTGAGAGATGATACTAAAATGGAAGTTAAAGGGAAAGAAAACGTGGAAAAGGAAAATGGAAAGTTTCAAGATGTTCTCTATGTTCCAAACCTAAGTTTAAATCTCCTCTCAATCTACCAAATCACTCACCTCGGAGATGGACATAGAGTTGAGTTCCTTCCAGACTTAGTATAGGTGCACAGTCTTAAAGACGATTCATTGGTTGCAGTGGGGAAAGTGAATCATAACAAAAGTTTGTACTCTTTTTTCCCATTTTGTGCCCAAGTCTCCTTCAAAGGCCTTGTTATCACAATCCAATTCAACAATGCAATTATGGCATCAGCGGTTTGGACATCTTTCCTTCTACTATCTTCAGCAACTTTGCACAAACAGAATGGTCAAAGGTCTACCTAAAATCAACTTTTCCCATGGTGAATGTTCAACAAATTTAGTGGATATGCATCCAGAGGGGAAGTTACTAAGAGGGAAGTCTTCAAGAGCACCAGGTGTTCTACAAATGGTTCACATGGTATTAGCAGGTCCTTTTGCATTCAGCCAAGGTCGCTACATACTTACCTTTGTTGATGACTTTTCAAGATACACTTGGGTCTACTTTCTTCATAACAAGAATGAAGTGTTGGACAAGTTTCTAGCCTTCAAGACTCATGTTGAGAAGAAATCCAGGAAAGCCATCAAAGTTCTACAAATGGACAATGGAAGCATGTATGTGAACAGAAGACTTAAAGACTTTTGCAGACTCAAGGGCATTGATCTTCAAACTCCACCAGCATTCAGTCCACATAAGATAGATGTTGCAGCATTGAGGATCCGTACTCTTAAGTCTATGGCAAGTTGCATGATACAAGCCAAGTCTCTAGATCCATCATTAGAAGTCGAAGCAATTAGTAGTGCCACTCACATTCTTAATCGATCTCCTCAGCTAGCCTTAGATGGCAAGACTCCTTTTGAGGCATGGTGCGGCAGAAAACCTATTGTGACACACTTCGGAGTCTTTGATTGTCCTGCATGGGCAAAGATATCTTCCAAGGGTTACAAGGCACAGTCACCTCGGCCTTGTACTTTCATTGGTTATGAAGACAGTGTGAAAGCATACAAACTATTGGATCTAGAGACACATAAGATCTTTGTGGAGAAGGATGTACACTTTGAGGAAAGTTCACCTAGCTTGTCCTCTAATCCTCTCTACACATCATACTGTGTGGAAACTGATAGTGACACCAGCAATAGTGCTTCAACAGATTCAAACACATGTGATTCTATCGACAGTTGTAGTGAGAGGTCACTACATCAGTTCAATCCACATGCATATATCACCACAGTGATAGGTCCAGCACAGCAAAGTACATCCAGTCTTCCAGGTCCAGCTTCAGTGACAAATTTGGGGGACAGTATTGATGATCTGCCTCTTCTTCTTGATGCAGCACCTTCTTTAGTTGTCACGAGGTCTCCATACGACTCTCTTGTTCATTCTCTACATGATCAATCGTTACAGGTGGAAGTGATTGTGGATACTTATGATCAGCAGTTGCAGCAGGGTTCTTCATCAGTTGCAGAGACAGACAGTTCTTTGAGACAGGTTCTTCAGTCAATTGAGCAGGTTTCAAAGACATCACTTATCCATGGGATTCTTTCCACACATAGCGGAAGCATCTCATTTGTACCCTTGGCATTGTTTCTTCCTAAGGGGAGGAACAACATTTTGCAATCTTGGATCAGCTTCTTCATTGGAGCAGTCACTGGCAGGCATTCTTCTTTGGGGGGGGGGGGGGAGCCTATCCTGTCTCTCTTCCTCTTCTCATCATTCTCTTATGTATATACTGGATGTATGTCGTAATGGGGGGGTCTTGATTACTCCATCCATCCATATATCATGTGTTTTTCATCTCTCTTTTTGGGGAGGGTTTTTCCCATGAGGTTTTCCCTCTTTCTTCGCTTTATGAGAGATTGCATATCATTATGTACATGGGTACCTAACATGGCCTAGTAGCCGGGACCCATTATGCATTTCATCCTAGATTTCGTAAGCTTAAGGGCATTCCCCTAAGTTGCACTTAAGGGGGGGTGTTGGTGTAAATAAGTATTTACTATTTACACTTACTTAAGTTTACTTAGGTTAATGCATTATTTTATTATTTATTTTTGTGAGACACTTAGGAGTTTGTGTACTCTCATGAGTTGTCATGTTGACAACACAGAAGTACGCAACTCTATTTCAACACACGGTGTCTACAACACTGGAGTTTGCATCATTCACTGAGTTGTCATGTTGACAACACAGTTATTCGCACTCCTAATTTAGCACATGTTGTCTACACCACTGATTTGCGTGCTACACCATTGTAGGCTTATCCTCACATCATTGCACTTACTTCCGTGCTTAATGGAGGATAACCCATATCTGGTGGACATGTGCCTAGTTGTATGACTTATCATGATGCTAACTTCTATGCATTCTAGAAGCTCTCCAGAGGCCTTTATATATAGGCACTCCTAGAGTACTCTTCATGTGGCATATGGCATATTGAATGAATATATCGTCATTTTGATCATACTCTCTCTTTGGTCTACTGTTGTGCTTGTGTTTGAGTTCCTTGGTCTTGGGTGAATTCTAGCCTAAGCCAAATTCTTACAAAAAGCACAACCAAAAGCTTCAAAATCCAATTCTAATCACGATATAATGTAACTAGGAGTGGGATGATGACAAGTTTCAACTCCAAGACATACTAAAAATAGACATGTTCTCCAAGAAATTTGGACAAAACTCTAGTAGTCCAGAAACACTTTTGAAAGTGTGACTAAAATCCCTAGGTCAACGGAGCTCAATGCCACAAATATATATCTTTATATATTGAACCTGCCCCATACAAGAAGTTCGGAGTTTTTCTTAAACAAACCTAGAAATTTATGGGAAAACTCAGAAGCTGACCAAAAGCTCACAAATAAATATAGCATAAAATGGGAACACTAAAGTCCTGCCTCCCCAAAATCCTAAACCAACTTCGAAGATTTATAACTGTTATGGTTTAGACAAATATTTGAAAAAAATTTATTAAGATAATGCAGAAATAAGAAAGACAGAAATACAATGGCACAAAGATTTAATGTGGTTCACCCAATATGGGCTACATCTATGAGAGAAATAGCCGTCCACTTATTCTATTATCCAGCGAAGGGCAAATTACAATATGTTGATCTCACATCACACAAACACTTATTTATCAAGCCTTTTCATGTGGTTTACAAGATCCGATAATGAAATAAATTCTAACCCTAAAAATATTGAGGGCTACCGCCTCAAAACCACGACAAGGATACATGACAAGCTTAGTTGCTGAATCGGAAATGGGAACAAGTACATGTACGTGAGTACGAAACGCTGGTAAAGAAGAAATCATTGTAGAAGTTTGGGTATGATACACACACACACACACACACACATATATATAGAGATATATATATGCAGCCTAAAAATAGAGTTAAGTTTAGAATGTCATATACCTATACATATGTTAAATAAAATCATTACAAATTTCAAATTTTGAAACATAACATTCTAATTTAAATTCAAGTGTTTCTATCAAAAAGATCAAACCAGAATCCCATGGTATATAAGTTCAAATATCGAAAAGATCAAATTAGAACCACTAAACATTTCAGCATTTAAAAACACAAATCCAGGATATGCACCCACAAAAGATTTGTTTTAGAATCAGATTCTGGTACATTTCATACTGGAAAATGCCGAAATAAGTCCCATGATTCAGCAACTTAAATGACGAGTAAATAGCACTTGCCTAATTTGTCACGACATACCAACAATAAATTCTTCTGCTTGATGTTCTTTGCTGCAACATCTACAAGATGAAAACCTCCTAAACTCCTCCAACCAACAAAACAACAAGTATTTGCAAGTAATCAATGAAGCTTCTGAAAACTTGGCTTCCCATTACTATGATTCCTTTACACCATTCAAATAGTTTCTAGAAAGTAGTTGTCGTCCTCCTCAATTTTAAAATCTTACCCTGCAAGATGGCAATCACAAGTACATGGTGATTTGTTCTCAAACAACAAATGCACGTTGAAAGCAAAACTTATGTGATGTCCCCTTTGTAATTTTAGCCATTTATTACATTCATATTAGCAATAACTATAGCTTTTGCCAGACATATTACCACTGAAATATCGCAAACCCGTATACTCACTCAAATCTGATTTGGGTATCTGAACCTTGACATGTTTTGCTTCATGTCATTGCAAAATAACAACATGCAAACCAAACATGCAAGGAAATGATTTAGATTTCCAAGAAAATAATCGATTACAAACACAAAACTATTGAAAATTGATAATGGTTCTGATATAAAACATGCATGACTGTTACATCAAATATACTGCGATACAATGCTAGAACATGCATATATTTTCCTCCAAAACCTGTTTAAAACAATGAAATTTGTTCAATGATGAACCCAAAGTGAGACTACCTCTTAAGTAGTATTGGATATTTTATCAACCTATGTGTAATGTCCCATTTTTAGCATTCATAGCATGATGTTGTCGTTAGCCTATTTCCCCACGGTCTCGTAGGCTAACCAGGACATTAAAGGGACTTAGAGGCCATTTGGCCTAGATAGTTTCAGTTGCAAGTCTTTCTGAGGGGTTTTGAAGTAACTTTGGGCATACTTACTATTTATAGTAAGTCATCTTGGATATGGTCGAACATCCAGTGGCAGCGATATGTCGATGGTAATTGTTTAAAATCGGCAAAAAGACTTGTTTATCATTGATAAAATTTGTTATGCATTGATAAAGCTATTTTATAAAGTTAAATTTAAATATTTAACTTTATTAATGCATAGACTATAGTTTGTGGGAAATATTTAAATTAAAAGAATCCCCTTTATTTTATAACACATTGGAGACATAAGTTACATAAAAGGGAGTGATGTTTTATCCCACATTGAGAAAACGAAGGATTGAGCCCTTGTGAGAACACTATAAAAGAAATGGAAGAGCTTCTTTTAGGCATGCTTGGAAATATCAAATAAATTAGGAAATTTTCTAGAGATTACGTCTCAATAGTTTGGAGGACGAAATCCCTTCAAGCTGAAAATCTTGACGCCATTGAAAGATATGGTCTTGAGATTCAACATAGTAGCAGTTCGAAAAAGTGAAACCGAAAAAGCAGGCTGAAAAAGCAAATACGAAAAAGCAGAACCGAAAAAGCAGATCCGAAAAAGCAGTTGAAAAAGCAGTCCGAAAAAGCAGTTGAAAAAGCAGTCCGAAAAAAGCGGCGGAACCGAAAAAGCAGGCTGAAAAAGCGGGTACGAAAAAGCAGTCCGAAAAAGCAGGCTGAAAAAGCAAGCCGAAAAAGCAGTTCGTAAAAAGCAAAGCAGAAGGGGCAGCATTGAAGGAAATTATTACAACCATCTACAACCAGGTTCTTTTGTTAGTATTGTTTTTTAAGGTGTTATAAACTTTCAGCTGTAAGTGTGCATTATACCAGCATTATCATTTTGTAATCCATGTAAATGCCAAAGTCTTGGCCATATTTCATGAGCATTGTATTTTTTCATTGCAATTAAGAAGATAATAGTTGCTGGTGTCATTTAAGAAATTTAATATCATTATTTATCAGCTAGTTAGTTTGCATACCAACTGTTTGTAAAAATGTCAGTTGGCTGTAGGTGTTCATTTCTCATGCTTAGCTCATATATATGCACTGAATATTGTCAAAATTAGTAGCACACTCATGTTAGGTCATTATGTAGTCCATTGTAGTCTTCTAGCACAAGATTCTCATTGATGCAAATTGAAGAAAAAGTCATTTGAAACTAGCTGAAATACTATATCAGTCAAACGTCCCTTGCATGTGAATTGTTTGATGAAATTCCTTGAGCTTTCATCAGCATTTTTGAGGACAGATTTGAGGAGGGTTATTACAGTGGTATTAGAGCTTGCTTGCAAAGTGTTTGACGAAATGTCAAACAACTGAAGTATAAAGATTTTTTGGTGTTTGAAGAAGTTATAACCTATTGGGGTTATCACACTATGAATGTCCAAGGGTTTCTCTCCTCAAATATGGCTGCTACTGTCAAACCAGGAATGATGGAGAAATTATCAAGTAACAAATCAACATCTCATGATAGAATGAGACTCAAAACCCCAATCGAACATTTTACAAGAATCCCCAACCAAAAAGCTACTAATTTATTTTCCTCATTTTATAATCAACCCCCATGGTGATGAAGTACCGCTCTGATACCACTAATGAAGGTACGCTCTGATACCACTAATGAAGTACCGCTCTGATACCACTTGATGAAGGGCCACACCACCCTTACCCACTCACAATCAAGAATGCAACAATATGGAGACCAAGAGAAATAAAAAAAAATGTTTCACAAACAATTTTATTATACTTGAAAATCCTTACAACACCCACAAGATGATATCATAGATATGACTTCTTCAAAAAGAAGTTTACAAATTCTTCAACATAAGAGAAATCCCAAATATGAGTCTTCACACCAAGAGCTTCACCAAGAATTCTACTTTAAGAGCTACACCTTTAGAGCTTTCACACCTTGAAGTCTTCACACCTTCTAGTTTCTACTTCTCAAGCTTGATTAGAAATGCTCATATGCTTTGCTTAAATAGGCACTTACCACCCAATGCATGACTTATCCACAACCTTCTAGAATTCCTCCACAACCTTCTACAACTTCCACAACCTTCTACAATATCCACAACTTTCTACAATATTCATAACTTTCTAGAATTCTACCCACACACTTTGATAAATGAAATGTCAACCATTTATTTTTTTATTTTTTCTATTATGCCACCTATGCACCTCAAAAATAGAAATCCTCTTTTCCTTTCTTTTCTCTTTTTTATTTTTTTATTATTTTTCCTCTAATTTTCATCACTTTCTCTCTCCTCCACTTTTTGCTTTTTTTTTTTGTTTTTTTTTTTTTTTTTTTTTTAAATTTAAAATTTTACATTCAACATGTCTCCCCTTTATTTTGGATGCAAGATGCTCCTGCATCACATGGCCTAGGCAAGACTCAAGTTGTAACTTAAGCTGGCCCCTTTTAATAATTGTAAGTGAATAATTAAATTCATATTAGAAATAACTATATCTCTTTCCTCCTGCTATTTAATTATACACTTAACCTCCTTTATTAACTTAAAGCTTTGGCCTGTGGAGAAAATAGTTGATAGGCTAGCATTAACATTTATTAATTTATCGACATGCCAGCCAAAAAGGGCACATCAAAAATTGGTTAGTTGAAAGAGTCATCCCGTAATCCAAACATATAGACTAACCTTTACAACTGACTAAATGGTGTGAAAGTGAATGGCTTTGCAGTTTGTCAAGCCTAAAATCAGCAAATTATAGCATGATTTTCTCAAAATCAACCACGTCAAAGACAAACAACTTCTGTAAACCAGAAAAACTTTCAGCAAAGATGATAAATCTTGAAATTACATTCCCGAGAGTCACCAAATGAGCAATGCTCCAAATTTTGCTTAATGTTTCTCTCCAATTCACTGTTAAGTATACAAATGAAATCATGTGTTGAATGTTTGCAAAGAAAACAGCAGCATCAATTCTAAAATTTTGACCCATAACATCCCATGGAATACTTCTCTCATCATGTCTTCCACAAAGATTAACCAGAAAAAATTTAAACAAAAATAGGTAAATTCTGACCATAGGAAAGTATATGGGCTAGTCACTCAGCTATGCTATTTTCTCACAACAACACTCTGCTAGTTTCTGATCAATATGTATTATACATACATTCTCTAAGCCCATACTACACTTACCAGTCAAGGGATTCCATGAGCATTGAGCCCGAACCTTGGGACCTAACACCAAATAGACAACAGATTTACACGATCCAAAACAATTAAGCTTTCGAAAAAAAGAATGATGTTATGGAAATAGGCAGCCTGTATATCAAGACCTGATTGCTAGGCAGTTCAGGTTGTAAGATTACCCTGGAAATGGGTTCCGAGGAATTGAACTCCAATTGTTGATGAATCAGTCCAACCAGGCACAAGGTTAGTAGGCAAACAGCGCAAAAAGCCTATGCTGTTTGGAATACGTCATGTGCAGAAGCAGTGAAAGTAACTTCATGTAAAAGAAAAACATGAGGCCAATCATAAACTAAAGCCAAACCCCAATTGGGGAGGAAAAAAACCCCCACTCATAGATACGTGAGGTGAGGCTATTGGGTTTTTCCTTTTGCCAGACCATGGCAAATGGCACATAAAAGATAAAACCCATGTTGTGAAGGAATTTGCTGTGTATGAGTTTTATGAGTCAAAGTAGCCCAATCAAGAATGACAAAACCTTTAAGCATAATACAAGACGTGAGACTATTGAGTTGCTCTATGTTTGCGAGTCTTGGCAGTTGGTATATGGAACCTGCATTACAAAGGCAAATGGTGGATATTCGCACGGTAAGAATGAGCTTACAGGAACCAAACTCCAGGCAAATGATGAACACAAGACTACCTCCTCGAGGGAATAAAAAAAAAACAAGCATTAAGCCTTTATTTTAGGAAACTGTTGCACATTTGTGCCTGTACTAAAAAGGACTTGGTCTGAATTAAACCAAAGGCCAATAATTAACTTGAGCCAACATCCAATTGGATAGTACAGACCATCTTTCGATGGACATTGAGGCGCAAATACTGTTCAAAAGTCTCAGCGGGTGTTACATCAAGCCCATGCGGTTAAGCAGCTTGGTCTGTTTAAGAAGTGGGAATCATTTCAACAGCCCCACTGACAAGCATACACCCAACCCACTTAGATTAACCCCCATGCTTGCACGGCTGGAGTGAGTCTTACTGCAAATAAGTCCGATCGAGAATTTGATGAATCCGGAATCAGAAATGGATGGTAGTGTGTATTAATATTTGTGCTATTTGCCTAAAGAGCTCCAAATCGATATCTAAATGTGATAGTAAAATTAAAGGACACCATAAACTGCATTTAATCGTGTTAAAGGACCAAAAAAACTACGAGACCATCCCGGTTCATTGTTTGATGCAAGAAGTTGTGATCAATTTTAAGTTAAAAACAAACCTGTGTACCCAAGAAGACAATTCTTTGCTTGAGAAACATATTGGTGGCATTCAGGTCCTCCATTTTGGGAATCCATGACGGCCCAGTTGATATGCTTCCCGGTTCCGTTGATGCAGATAACGCTGGTCTTGAGAGACTTGGAGAAGCCCCAGTTGATTTGATATTCCCAACTTCATGCCTTGAATCAGAACGTAAAACTGAAGAATAAGAAGTGCCAATGGAACATAGAGGTAGGACTGAAGGCTTGTTTATAAAGACGGAGGAAGCATGAAGAGGCGAGTGGTTGGGATTCAAAGATGATTTTAATGACCGTCCCAGGCACACTCCACTGCAGGCCGCCATGGTTATGGAATAAAACCGGGAGTGGGCTAATGATATGAGGAAAGTCTATCATTCATTGGTATGGCCCGTATTAGTTTTAAGGTATAAAATTAACCTTCGGATTTCGCTAATTTTTTCTGACGCTCAAAACTTCCCAGCACTGCGCGGCAGACTCTGGCTTTTTCTTGGTCCCTGCCTAGGCAGGGCTTAATGTTTTTATTTTTTATTAATATCATCGTTTAAAATATTATGATATATCTTTCTTTTGATTCGACATACACATTTCAAAAACAGTAGAATCTACTACATAATTTTCATTATAGATATATGAAAATGTTTATTTTTATTATTAAAATTATATTATTTTATAATTTTTTTAATATTTTGTCTAAATATCAAGATGTGAATATTTTGTCTATATAAATATTATTTGTGTTTTAATAATAAATTTCACTTATAATTATTACATATTTATATTTATGTTGATTTAATACAATTTAGAGATTGGAAAGTAAATTATTTTTTACATTTGTATGATTTTTTCAAATGATAAATAAATAACTTGTAATCTAAAAATTCAAAAATGACATATCTTAATTAAAAAATAGTTTCTTACAATATATTTATGAAAATAAAATATTTATATATTTAATAATTTTAATGATTTGATTCAAATTATATGAAAAAAAATCTTATTAAAATTTTATTTTTAAATTATTTATATAACGCAAACTACTTCTTAAAATATTTTTATATTTATTTATGTAAAGTAGTTTTTATTTGACAAACCTTTATTTGTATATTTATTTATGTATATCAAAAAATATTAATAAATCTCATAAACCTAAATATAGTTATCTAATATGCAACTTTAAATATTTAGTTTCTAGTCACATTATTGTCTTTGCAAAATTTATTTTTCGTTGAACATATAAGTAGGTAAGTGTATTGCTACAAACATATTGTCTTACTCATGCAAGGCTTCTATCTAGAATTTCATTCATGATAATGTAAAGAAACCATGATTGGTAGACCAATCCTACCTCATATCCATCCCATAAATATTCCTACGCAATGTTAGAACATGCAAGAAGAACACCAACAAAGATCATTGAGTTTAACTTTGAACCATCCACATTTATCTAAAAAAGCTTGAGGGGACTCTTCAAATTTCTCATGCAATAATTGCATTCCAAATCTATGTATCTTTATCAATTTTTGAAACAACATTATAGCCTTATCAACATATTTTTTTTTTTTTTTTTTTTTTGTATAGCTAGGAGCCATGGTGCTTCAAGCAATAAGAATCTCCCCAAAGAGCTTTGTAGCCTCTTTTAAGACTCCATTTATAGATGTCCTCCAATGTCTAGGACTCACTACACTTTATATTCTTGCATACATAAGTAATTTTATAAAAGAAGAGTATGATGTTTAAATGTAGTATTGATTAATTATCAATTTAATAAAATTTGAGTATTATAGAAAAAGTGTGCATAATACTTTTTTATGGAATTGTATTTAAATGATTTATCTATGTATAACTCCAAAGTAACCATATGATTAGTTAGCTATTCGTTTATCTTTTGTTTTCTATTCATTCATTATGGTTTTTTAATGTACTAAGACTCTTAGTTATCCTCAATAGTGTGGAAAATAAACTTTCTTATATCTTTGTTGCTAACCTTGCTTATTTTCCTCTTTAGTCCTTGTAATTTAATTGTAGATCAAATATATTCTTCATTTTTTACAAAAGGCGGGGACTTTAGCTCCATCAAAGCTCTTGTTTCTTTCATTCTACCTGTCAATTTCCCATTGGCTGACATTAATATGTATTTATTATATGAAATGGAAGTGTTTTAATGGCATCTATGAGATTATCGATATAAGCGACTAAAATGTTAGTTAAGTAGTTTGTTGTAATTTATCTAAGTCATTCCTTATGTTGTCAATCTACATTAGGAAGTTACTTGTCTCTTTGAAAAGTTCATTCATGATGCTCGTCTACAAACTATCCTTGTATTGGTTATGAATAACTTCGTATGCAGCACAATCTTTAACAAAGCGTCATTTTGTTTCGACCATTCCACTGCTATAAAAGTATAGATTCTTTCCTCACACTCTTCTTTAGGAACCTTCCATCTACTTATTTCACATCGTAAATGATGAGAACTAGTCCTTAACTAAGCAATTACAATTTTGGCTTTTCCTTTAATTGAAGATCCTAAATATTATTTATCCTAATGTTCCCATGTGTGATTAAATTCTTTGATGTAATAGGCTTTTCTCCTACCTATTTGATTTGTCCACATGGTAGTCATGAATTTCTCCAACACCCATTTCTTTATCTCTATATTGTTATTCAAGCACTCCTAAGGATTAATGTTCTATTTGCTCAACCACTTGTTATTTTGTTTCTTCCACATTTTTGTTTACATTCTAGCTCGTTGTCAGCCAAAAATTTAGGCCAATGGTGCTTATACATATTTCCTACCTTTTTTAAATAGCTTAGTGATCAGATTATTGTTGAGTCCTCAACCTAAAACATGCCTGCCTCTACCAAAAGGATCTCATAAGAAATTGTCGATTTAAGCTTGAGGTTAATAGTAATGAGATGTTTTTGGAAATTTTCTATTTGTAGCTATTTATGATTTGATACGATGTTCCCCTCACATCCACAAAGAACAACCGAAACCACCTAAAGAACAAAGAGAGTCTTCCTAGTTTTCAAATCCCACAATTTCACTTTCTTGCATTTTTTTTTTTTTTAAAGGTAAGATTGTTAGCATGAATGGTAATGATATTCTTTTGGTAGATTATCCTAAGCATTGTTGGAATAGTTGGGGAGATTATTAGCATGATTGACATGTTGCATTCATGACTGTGTTTGTCATAGATGTCAACATAACATTATTTCTATACAAACTACGAGATTGACAAGCAAAGATCGAGATAGTATGGTTTATGTTTGATAGTTGAGGATATGCAGGGTTAAGGATGTGATATACGTTGTGTCCTGGTTAAGTACTTAAGTGTACATACAAAAATGTGAAGACTAGCTAGAGTTATGCGTGATTTGGTAAAGATGATTCTAATACAAAGTTTCTAAAATGCAGTTTCTAAAATGTAGTTTCTAATCACTAGGTTATATCTCCTAACAGAGATACAATCTGGATACGCAAAGTTAGAAAGGGGAAGAAGACATCCTGATGGTTATGTTAGTAAGTGTGTGAGGTCTGAAATTGCATGTGTGTACTTGATGTGAGAAGACTGTGAGTTGATGGTGTTAAACTTTAATTATTTATCTAATGAGGTCCTATTATAATTAATTACGAAAGCCTCAAGGCCGACTGAAGGAATTATTTTGAGGACTTGGTATAAAGGAAAGTTACTTTCCTTGTTTGTAAGTGTGTATTGGATATGTGTTGAGCAGTTGATTGTGTGATATGCAAAGTATTTGGTAAATGCGAGTAAGTGATCCAAGGGATTATTGGATGTGAAGATTGTGTTCTGGCATTGAAATTTGAAGAAGAGGTTTGGTTTGGTCAAGAGGACAAATTGAAGGATTTCAAGACATTATTTATTCTATTATTCTACAAGGAATAATACAAAGGCTAGTTGGATAGTGTGTTTGGTGGTCTCACCTTGAAGCTATTTGGACAATGGGTCATTATGTCTTCCACAACTCTTAACAGGGTTGGAATCTCCTAATAGGGATTCAAAGTCTACCAACAGTGATTGATATGTACTAAATGTATTTCATAGATTCCTAACAGGATCCATCCTCTTACAAAGAACTTTTATATTAGTACATCATTTTGTGTGTACCACCCCCACCAGGGTTTTCCTCTAATCAAGGGTTTCCCTAGTTAACATATCTAGTGCTATTGTGTATATGTATCATCTTATGGTTGTTGATTACATTGCTCACATGGTTAAGGATTAATAAGGTTGATCAATGTTTTAACAATTTGATAATTGATTCACCCTCCCCCCTGCCCAATTATCTTGGTGGACTTTACTTTCTAACAAAGAGGCCTTTCGTCCCCCTTATATTCTCTCTGATATGCATGTCTCCCAACTTAATCGATAATGGTGGTCAATTTCTATGTATTTTTACTCCTTGACAATCTCTAACAAGATTTAATCAAATATGAATGTGTGTTGTTGCTTTTTATTTTTCAAAGAAAAGATCATGACTTTAGTATTAGTAACATTGACTTCTATCCCTACCTCTGAGTAAGAGGTCTCTAAATTCTTCAAATGCTCTCTTAAATCTTGTTCAATGTTTACAACAAGGACAAGGTCATCATCGTAAAGAAGTTATCTTATCGCATAACTTGGCAATTGCATGCCTTCTCCATTTACCTTGTTTAACCACTGGGAACAGAAAAAATTATGTTTTGGGGTTTAGATTTGGTGACAACAATTTTCAAATATACCATATTCTTTGTGGCGGCATCTAAGTGCTATAAACAAGGTATAAATATCTTAACTTTTATGGGATTTGAACTTGGGACCTCTCTTTGAAAAGGTCGACTTGAATATCTCTTGCATTCAATTATTTATTTCTATTAAATTCAATTAAGCTCAATGCAAGGAAAATTAAACTACCAATTAGTGAGTTGGGACAATAAAATATAGAGTCCATTGTGCTATGGAGGACAATATGGACAAAGAGTTAATCAACATATACAAGTTACAAATTAAAGATTGTGTTCATAGAGTATAAGTAAAAAAGGTAGATAAAGTAAATTGATTTAAATCTCATTCCTCCCTATGTCCACCCAAGTGGTCAAACCATTGGGGCCTTCCATCCATTTAAGTATCTTATCATTCTATATAAATGCATGTTATAGTTGTGCAATGATGAATTCTCTATATTGTGGACATGGTACTAGTAGAATAGCAATGATGGGCAGTGCTTGAATAGGAGTTTCTTCCATCTCCTATCTTTAGATTGTTCATTGTTCTCCTTCAACTCCATTAAACCTAGATTAATGCTTGATCAAAATGTCTTCTTTCTATTTGCACTTTCGTATAAGTGTATCCAAAAGTTGCTTCCTTTCTTTCATTTTCCGTTGATCCATCTTTAATCAAGTCCAAGGACGTATTTTCTTCAATCTCGAGATGATTATAACTTGCATGGAGATACTATGTATTATGAGCCTCCCAAAAGACTCACAAAGGTGTCTTGGTTTACCATTAAAAAAATCATCATTCCTTAATTTCCAAATAGCCCATAAGATATTAGTAGATAAAATAGATAATAAGATACTACAACATTTATAAAAACTTAATTTTTTTCTAATTAGAATGTGTGACAAGGAAAAGTTGTGATGCGATTGAAAGCTAAATAAAACTTAGATTTCTTTAGCAATAAAATAATTAAAGAAAAGTTGGTGAATTATTTTTTAACATCTACAAAAAGAACATATATTATACTCCTCTAAAGGTCGATTGACAAGTAGTCCATTGAGTAAGAGGTGCCACAAAAAAACATGCTTTTTTTTATAGGTCTATGTCATAAGTTTTGTATGTGTTTGGTCCAAGTTGTTGTTTTCTTGGGAGTCGGTGAGGAACATATAGATAAGATTGACTTTGGGGTTAGGGAAAGTGGTTTCATCTTTATTTGAGGAGAGAGATTATGTCAACTTTGATTTCTATCTTTCTAAGTTGGTTTCAACTACAACATGCTTCTCAAATTATGGTGTAGGTTCTTCATTGAGCACCAAGAATATCATATCTCAATCCAATCTCTTCCCAACTAATGATGTTACCATATTTCAAAATATTTTCAATGCATATAATGCCCTTAATGTCCCAACTCTTAGCTAAGCATCCTTGTATAAGAGCAACAAGTTTACCTTTATGTAGACAATTCCACCAAATGAACTTCTCCCTACATAGACAATTATGTTCATTAATAATGTTGTTATTAGTCATCAAATGTTTAATATTATCCCAAACTTCCAAATAGCTTCAAAACTATTGGACCGTACAACCTTAATAGCAAATTTTCTAGAAAGAAGGTCAACAAGGGGTAGACATGATGCAGGAGCACCCCAAGGAGACAAAGGTGAAGCATGAAGGCTCATGGTATGTCATGACTAACAATATGTAAATAAGTGTCCTTAGAGATCACATGGTCTAACAAACCAGGTAGATTAAATTTGCAAAGCAATAAGACACACTTTACAAGGCCATTAACATATAGGGCATTTATAAGCCCATACAGTCAAACTTGTTCAACATGACCATGTTGGAAATATTCAAGACTAAGCTAAGTTACTAAGAGGAGAGGGGTGAATCAGTAACTTCTAAAACTCCAACAATTTCAACTCTTAAACCAATCAACATTTAATCCATGATATAAACTCTGATCTAATTGCATGCATAAGAAACTGAAAATATGCTTTAGCATTAATAACATTATGACACAAAGAATTGTTGACCCAGAAACCTTCCAAATAGAAAGTAAAACTAGGGTGGGGATGATACCCACAACTTTAGTATTGTAGAATAAAGTTAGCTTGTTAAAGCTTACATTGATCACTTCTAATGATCTACCCTATTAGAAGCAATAAGGATTGCTAGGCCCACCTTGTGAAAGGATTTACAAACATACAATTACGTATGCACTCGGTAAAGAGATTTACAAAAGACTGTTAGATCTACCTTGTGAAAGGATTTGACTAATCCACCTATTAGGATGAAATTATAGATGATCTTTGATTTGCAACTTGGTTTGCTGAATGAGATTCCTTTAAGGACTGATCACTTTGTTGTGATAGATATGACTTTGTTGCTCCTTATACTGTTATAGCCTTTGTAATTTGCTCCTTCTACTTTTCTTTCATTTAGTTCACATTCACACCTTCATATTCTCACATATACATCCATACTTTGGATATGATACAATGCATTACATATATATCAATCTAATTATACAAATTACAAAGTCACCCGCAATAAAATTTACCACAAATATTACAAAGTCAGCCCACATGAAGACATCCGGGTTCTGAAGACTGACCCCATGAGGTTCTAATACTTGACATCCACTTTCAATGCTCAGCATCATCATGCACCTAATAGACGTAGAAGCTTGGTCCATACTGATCACTTCCAAGTAGTCCTGAACTTGGTCTGCACTGGTGACTCGATAGATACTATGAAACTTTGTCATATAAACTGAGTCTCTTGATTTACATTGTATGACTCGGTAAACATTCTCACCTTGAGCTCGGTATAAATTGAGTCACTTGGTTAACACTAGACTCACATCACATATATTGCAAACTCAGTGAACACTACATGCCTCGACTTGCACTAGTAAACTTGACATACACTTAGATGCACAGTTTACACTGTTGATCTTCACTGTAACTGTGATTGCTCGGTAACCACTAATATTTGTCCAAAGGACTCACTAGCAATATACAATCTGAATAAGTGTGTGTCACTAATAATAAACTTGACTATTGTATCAACAATCTCCCCCTTTGGCATTAGTGACAAAAAACACTTATCAGCCAAAACTAAATTCAAAAAGTTTCCTCAATACCTTTTATCCATTCCTTGTAATACTAACTCGGTAGAGTATATTGTTTTTGAGATTTTTCAAAATTTATTTTGTAAGGGATATATCTGTACAAGGTAAGGCTCCTTCATACAATATACTATACATCTTCTTGCTATATACAATATCTCTCTCTGTCCATGACATACTCCCCTATTGATTTTTCAATTTATTGCATGATCTCCCCCATAACAAATGGCTTTCTCCAATATATCTTTTCTCCCCCTTTTAGACATTAATGCCAAAGACTTATCTTAATTATTTATAGAGTAACACCATAATGAGATAGAAAATTTGAATGTACCTTGAGAATGATCGCCAAGGTGTTATCCTAATTGTCTTGTAGAATCTTGCATGTGTGAGACTTCTGTTGATATTTCTATCATATGATCTATAATGGATAAATTATTGTCATGGATGAAAACTTTTGAATGTACAATATGTTTCTGCAATGCATCCATGATGGGAAGAATAATATTTTGAATATCAATCAATGTGGATCTTATTATTGCTTCTTCTCTAAGCAGTTCTACTTGCATATTTGACAAAAATCTTATCCTTTGAAAATGTGTAGAGCTTGAACTAGGGTCAAGTTGTAGTTGCTAAGCACTAGCTTTCAAATCTTCATCTATTTTGGATAATTTTTCCTTTATTTATTTTGTGAATCTAGAAACATCACAAAGCTTTCTAGAAAGTAATGACACATTTGTACAAGATGCTTCTAAACTGCCCAAAATTGTAGAAAGTTCTACTTGATGAATGGCTATCTTCTTCGTCATCATCATCTTTGATATTGTCTGGAAAATCACTTGGCTTATGTAATGAATAAATATTCTTCCAAGTGTTTGTTGTGTTCCTAACAACATGCTCAATGTCCTTGATCAAAACTAAACAAGTATTAAACTTTAGAGTCATTTTTTCTTCATTTTCTTCAATGACTCTTTTACCTCAGCATCTGATATACTCGGTAATAGCTGCCTCAAGGTTTGCCCATATATGTCTTTGATAGTTTGCATTAAAAAATCCCATCTTGGCTTTATCTTTTCCAATAACTCATTAGGAATTTGAGAAGTGAGCTGATCTGGTGAATATTTCCATTTACCCATCTTATCCATTACGAGGTCTTCAATCTGCTTCTCCTCCTCTGTTGTCCTAATCTCATATTTTAATGATTTGAAATTTGTTATGTTGCTCCTGCTTCTAGATTTTTTAGTCTATCTTGGAAGGTGGGTGGAGGTTTTCTATATGCAATGTTTCCTCCCTCCTTGTCAGACTTCTTTCTTGAAGATTTCCTTGTGAAAATTGCAGTGGATGGCTTGGCTGGCTTGGTAATAATTACCTTACCTTTCTTCTTTAATGGCTCTTATTCTTTAGATTCAACCTCCTCTGCTTCTACATCCTCTACTTCCTCATCTTCTCCTTTACCCTCGATTAACAAAAGGGTTGAACTAGATTTCAATTTTGCAATTATTCTTTTCCCTTTGTTTACTGCCTGAGGAAGTTTTATCTCAAGTTCAATCCTAGCTTTTGCTTCATAATATGCTCCAAAATATACAGCCTTAGGATCAACTGGGTCATTAACAAGGGCTTCAATAATATCTTTGGTTTCATCAATATTGATCTCATAACCAAGAGGTTTTACCCATGCAATTCTAGGCGTAACTACCTAAATGTAGACTTTGTCATAATTCACCATAAAACATACATCATCCTTATAATCCTCAACTAGTTTCTTGGGGGTTCAGAACCTATTGTTCATCTTCTCTTTGAATACATCAAAATAATTGTCCATGATGCTATTATAATTTTCACCCATTTCTGTAATATACTCATTTATCTGATAAAGCAAAGGCACATCTTTTCTCCATACTACAGTGCCTTTAGAAGGAAAGAATTTTTGAACATAAAAGAATAGACAAGTCAACAAGGAACCAAACTTATATGGGTTATTCTTTGAAGTTCTTATGTTTTCCATGTTCTTGTTGAATTGTCTCAGCAATAGCTCAGCAAGGTTGAATGACAAGTTGTTCTTTACCACCTTGTATACCAAGTCTACAACTTCACATGACACACTGTTCAACCTGCTAGAGATATAAATCTTATGTGCAATGATGTGAATACTATACTTCAATTCAATATCAGAAACATTGCTGATTTTCATTCCTCTGCCATCCCATTCTACTAGGTTTTTCTTTTCCAACTCTGCCTGACCTAGGGTTTTTGTTATTTTGGCTTTGGCAAGCATTAGGAGGCCAGTGATTTGGTGAATCATCTTCTCTTTGATCAACACTAGTTGCTCCAACCACAACTGACCATTATGCACTCGGCTAAGGATAAACCTAATCCATTTAACTTGAAATTCACGGGGCATGTGAGGGATATGAGTTAACCCTTCAGTTTCTAGATGTTGGTGCTCAGGTTTCAAAACTCCATTCACACATAGCTGACCTAGGGCATCATCCATTTCCAATATACCAATTTCCTGAATAACACATTTGAAATGAGTGTGAATATTGTTAACCAAAAGTACATTTGGAGTGATTTGAGATTGACCTCCACTTGGATCTAGGGTTTCGACGATCGCAAGAGTGAGCTTGGAATCAGGTGCTTTCCACTCCACTCCATGAACCAACATGTCAGATCCTCACTTCACCTTCCTGTTGTTGGATGCCATCTTCACTCGGTAGGGTTTGAAGGAATTCGAAAACTTTCTCTAGAAATTTTCTCAAATCGCTTGGAAGCTCTAAAGATCGCACTTTTGCAATAGCGCTTGAAATTTCATGTTAGGAAATGACTTCAATTTCATGCCTTTTAAATTTTCACCATAAATGCTTAGTACAAAGGTAGATTAACTAACACCACATTGATAGACTATCATCCACTACACTTGTATTGAACAGTTGGCGAAGTCTTCTTGACTTAGTAACCATAAACATCTTTATCACTCCTGACCTTGCTCAATAGAGTCTGTGACCCAACCTCACTCAGTAGAGAAGATAACTCGGTAGATACTTGTACTTGGTGATCCCTTTGTATCTGGATACTAATTTGGATCATTTTGGTCTTTCAATCTGGAACTGTTTTGGATGACTTCTTTGATAGCATAGTTCTAGATTCTCCTATGAGAACTTAAGCAGAAATGATAGAGTCACCCACTTCTTGAGTGACTTGATCATTGCTATGACTTGTATCTTCGGTAGACTTGGGAACCCATTGTTGTCTCATCTATTTTTGGATGTTATCAGCTTTTGCCTTCTTCTCATCTTCAATTCTACCAGTATTCATGCAGTTCTTGCCAAGATGACCAAGTTCTATACAAATGAAACATCTTTTAGTGGTGTCTCTTTTCCT
Source organism: Cupressus sempervirens (assembly GCA_028749045.1). Taxonomy (NCBI): domain Eukaryota; kingdom Viridiplantae; phylum Streptophyta; class Pinopsida; order Cupressales; family Cupressaceae; genus Cupressus; species Cupressus sempervirens. Next base: position 2,560,020 of record CM053784.1, on the reverse strand, counting down.
CAAATGATGCTTTACACAATTTATTCCAATGTGTCCAAATTCTCGACAATAATGACATCTGCACTAGGTGTTATAGTCCCATCCAAATATTGCTTTCACAATTTGTTCTGTTGGATTCAATATCTTGGTTTTGCATTCTGATGGAATCATCATCTTTGTGATCAACATTAATTGCTCCAACCACAACTAACCATTATGCACCCAGCTAAGGATAAACCTAATCCATTTAACTTGAAATTCACAAGGCATGTAAGGGATATGAGTTAACCCTTCGATTTTTAGATGTTAGTGCTTAGGTTTCAAAACTTCATTCACACATAGCTGACCAAGGGCATCATCCATTTCCAATGTACCAATTTCTTGAATAACACATTTGAAATGAGTGTGAATATTGTTAACCAAAAGTACCTTTGGAGGGATTTGAGATTGACCTCCACTTGGATCTAGGGTTTTGATGATCGTAGGAGTGAGCTTGAAATCAGGTACTTTCCACTCCACTCCACAAACCAACATGTAAGATCCTCACTTGACCTTGCTACTACTGGATGCCATCTTTACTTGGTAGGGCTTGAAGGAATTCGAAAACTTTCATTGGAAATTTTCTCAAATCGCTTCGAAGTTCTAAAGATCACACTTTTGCAATAGCACTTAAAATTTCATGGTAGGAAATGACTTCAATTTAATGCCTTAAAAACTTTTCCATAAATTCTCAGTACAAAGGTAGATCGACTAACAACACATTAATAGACTATCATCCACTACACTTGTATTGAACACTCGACGAAGTCTTCGTGACTTGGTGACCATAAACATCTTTATCACTCCTAACCTTGCTCGATGGAGTCTATAACCCAACCTCACTCAGTAAAGAAGATAACTCGGTAGACACTTGTACTTGGTGATCCCTTTGTATCTAGATATTGATTTGGATCATTTTTCTCTTTCAATCTAGAACTGTTTTGGATGTCTTCTTTGATAGCATAGTTCTAGATTCTCCTATGAGAACTTAAGCAGAAATGATAGAGTCACCCAATTGTTGAGTGTCTTGATCTTTGCTAGGACTTGTATGCTCGGTAGACTTAGGAACCCACTGTTGTCTCATATGTTCTCAGATGTTATCAGCTTTTGCCTTCTTCTCATCTTCAATTCTACTAGTATTCATGCAGTTCTTGGCAAGATGACCAAGTTCTATACAAATGAAACATGTTTTAGTGGTGTCTCTTTTCCTCGAAATGATCCTTTACACAATTTATTCCAATGTGTCCAAATTCTCCACAATAATGACATCTGCGCTAGGTGTTATAATCCCATCCAAATATCGCTTTCACAATTTGTTATGTTGGATTCAATACCTTGGTTTTGGATTATGATGGTTTGTGTCCATGTTTCTTGCATTTGTGACATTTGCCTTCAAATCTTGGTTTCTCTTTGCATTCATTAGCCTTATGACCATGCTGATTGCAATTGTAGCATTTTCCATTGAATTTTTCTTTTCAATTGCTTCAACATTTGTTTGATGTATGACCTATCTTACCATAGTGATTGCAAGTAGGTCTTTGGTTCTTTTGAGCTCCTTGCTTGGATGATTCTCCTTCTTCTGTATATCCAAATCCTATTTTTCCTTTTTGCCTACAAAGGTTATGCTCATTCAATTGATTCATGTTTGCTCAAGATTTCATCATTCTTTCATTGATTTGTTTCTCAGAGTTTAGATCATTCCTCGATCTTTCATTGATTTGTCTCTCAGATTTTAGATCATTTCTCATTCTTTCATTGATTTTCTCTTCAGAGTTTAGATCATTCCTTGTTCTTTCATTTTCAAATCTTAGGCTCATGATTTCCTCATTTTCATTAGAGAGCTGATCAATAAGGTCTGCTTGCTAAAGGGATTGGTTTTGAATATCGTTGTTCCTTCCATCTATCTCTTCTTTTATCTCGTTTCTCTGTTCCATGACTTCACATAACCTTACTGATTGAATTTCTTGTTCTCTTTTTAGTTTTCTTACTTCTTTTTGCAAGGAACCATTCTTTTCTAGGAGTTCTTTGATTGCTTCATTGGCTTCATCTGAATTGCTCGAATGAAGGTCTTCAATTATTTCTTCAATGTAGAGATGATCATTCATTTGAATTTCAAGTTCTTTTCTTATTTTCAAGGATTGAAAGAGTTGCTCCTTTGCTTTCTTGAGTTGGGCAATGGCCATTTCTAAATCTAGCATCTTATTATCAATAGCTTTCTCAAGTCTGAATATCTCCATAGCTTTGATCTTTGCCCAAGTTGTTAAGATTTCTCCTAAGAACCATAATGCTCTAATACCAATTGTTGGAAATATTCAAGACTAAGCTAAGTTACTAAGGGGGAAGGGGTGAATCAGTAACTTCTAAAACTTCAACAATTTCAACTCTTAAACCAATCAGTATTTTATCCATCATATAAACTCTAATCTAATTGCATGCATAAGAAACTAAAAATATGAAAGCATTCATAACATTGTGACACAAAGATTGAGTGACCTAGAAACCTTCCAAATAGAAAGTAAAACTAGGTTGGGGATGATACCGACAACTTTAGTACTACAGTATAAAGTTAGCCTATTAAAGCTTACATTGATCACTTTTGATGATCTGCCCTATTAGGAGAAATAAGGATTGTTAGGTCCACCTTGTGAAAGGATTTACAAACATACAACTAAGTATGCACTTGGTAAAGAGATTTACAAAAGACTATTAGGTCTACCTTGTAAAAGGATTTTGACTGATCCATCTATTAGGATGAAACAATAGATGATCTATGATCTATAACTTGGTTTGTTGAATGAGATTCCTTTAAGTATTGATCACCTTGTTGTGATAGATATGACTTTATTGCTCCTTTTATTATTGTAGCCTTTGTAATTTGCTCCTTCTACTTTTCTCTGATTTAGTTTGCATTCACACCTTCATATTCTCACATATACATCCATACTTTGGATATGATATAATGCATTACATATATATCAATCCAATTATACAAATTACAAAGTTAGCCCACATGAAGACATTCGAGTTCTAAAGACTGACTTGGTAAGGTTCTGATACTCGACATCCACTGTCAATGCTCGGCATCATCATGCACTTGGTAAACATAGAAACTCGATCCATACTGATCACTATCAAGTAGTCCTGGACTCAGTCTATAATGGTGACTTGGTAGATACTATGAGACTTTGTCATATAAACTGAGTCTCTTGATTTACATTGTATGACATGGTAAACATTCTCATCTTGAGCTCAGTATAAACTGAGTCACTTGGTTAACACTGTGAAGCTCAATTAACACTAGACTTGCATCACATATACTGCAAACTCGGTGAACACTACATGGCTCGACTTGCACTAGTAAACTCATCATACACTGAGATGCACGGTTTAAAATGTTGATCTTCACTATAACTGTGACTACTCAGTACCCATTGATATTTTTCCAAAGGACTCAGTAGCAACATATAATCTGAATAAGTGTGTGTCACTAATAACAAACCTAACTAATGTATCAATAGTCCATGGAGATCTAGCAAATGTGTAGATAAGTTATTGGGAAAATTTGAGTTGCCTGGGTACAATTTCTAATGTTTTGGAAGTCATAAGACACCAAAGGTCTTTGGGAGAAGGAAAATTGTGATGTATATCAACAAAGGAGTATGAAGGAGAGGATATTATCATGTCTTCAAAGGGGATGGATGTTGAAGTAGGAAGGAGATTCTAAGAGTTAGAACAAAGGAACAAGAAGTTGAAGGGAAGGTTGAGAAGTTGAAGGAAGATGAAGAAAGGAGAAATATGGGAAAGGAAGATGAGATTTTTTTTGAAAGATGTGAGGAAGGGGATGAGGAAGAAGCCTTGAGATAGGAAGTGGGGGTTCCTGTAAAGCAAAGATCTCGCACAAATGCTCTTAAGATGATTGGAGGTAAGGCCTCAGATGGCAAGCCATACGTTCAAATTTTTAGTGGAAAACTAAATGCAGATGAATTGATGTATTGGCTTCAAGCCTTGAACAAAGAGTTTGAGTGTGAAGAGATTCCTAAGAACCAAAAGGTGACAAGAGCCAAGTCAAAAATGAAAGGTTTAACCCTTACTTGGTGTAATTACATTCAAAGTAAGAGAGTAAGAGGGGAGAAATCTAACCACCTTGTGGAAAAAAATCATCTCAAATATCAAAGAGGTGTATGTACCTTGTAAGCCTACTTTCAACACCCAATTTTGAAACTTTGAAAATCAGCCCCATGGAAAGAATCCCTAAAACCATCCTGGTGTTTTGGTTGGTTTTTATTGTTAATGACAATTTTGTAGATTATGACTTGTGAAGAAGGCAGTGTTATGAGGTTATGTTGAACTTGAACTTTGAACCTTGAAGTTCAAAAATTCAAGTTCAAAGTTCAAAATTGGGCTTGCAAACTCAAAGAGTCAAAGTTCAAGTTCATTAGTTTGGAAGTTCCGATGCATGATTAAGGTTTGTTGGTTCGAAGTTTGAAGTTCAAGGTTCATTGTTCAAATGCTCAATAACTTAGGTTGAAAGTGTGGAGTTTGAGTTTAGTAATACCAATCCAGATTATCTAGAATGATCAAATGTTTGAAACTTTTTTCATATATTTTAAAAAGTTTTTCTAGGCCTTTTTAATTGGCTTTTTTGGAGGTCTTCTGTTCAAAATTTCAAGTTCAAACTTTCATTGGTCCTTAAAATTAGGAAGTTGAAGGCTAGTTATTTTAGGGACTAGAATTAGATTTTTATTTCTTCTTTCCAACGATGTAAATGGTTTTGAATTTCAAGCTCTAGGTCAAAAGTTATGACCTTGACAAGTTGGGGTAAATAAACACCTAGTTTTGAATAGTTTTAGTTAAATATTATTGCTTTTATTATAGCCACATATACATTTTGGATCCATGGCTATGGTGACTTTTGATGTTCTAGCATTGTATATATTCTTACATTTTCAAATGATATGATGACTTTTGGTTTGCACACAACTATTTCGAGTTTTTGCAAGTTTTTCTAGAAATTGAACATTGATATCATAGGTACTTGATTCTCACCAAATATTGTGTTTCAACCCATTTCTTAAATCAGATGAGTGGTTTCAAAGTGGGAATACTCCTATATGCCAACTAACACAAGAACTTCCTATCAAAGATTAGGATTGGCCACGCAAGATTTGTTTAAATACCTCCCTTTATGACGCACAAAACCAAAGATGTAAAATAATTAATCAAACTCTATGAAGAAGATGGTGAAAGGGGCTTCGACGAGGCAACGAGAACAGATGATGAATCAATTTTCACAAATTTTGAAGAACTGACAATCGCCCAGTTCAGTAGCATCGTTCCATGGAAACACCCACCCCTTTTAAACTACATGTAAATTTTGATATCTCAAATTTTGAAGGAAAAATTGATGCTGATGTTCTTGATAATTGGTTATCGAAGTTGGATCGATACTTCTTTGTGAATCATTTCTCTGATGCAGAAAAAATAACATTTGCCCTCTTGAAAGTTGAAACTCATGTGAAACTAGCATGGGAAACAAATATATTGAATAAAGAAAGCAAAACTAGAGAAGGGCTGGGAATACTCTCTGATAACAAGCTCAATTGGGGAGAATTTGTGGAAGACATAAAAGAAGCATACTTTCCTGAAGATATATATGAACAAAAAAAATATAGAATGATAGTTGCTTCGACAAAAGAGGGACCAATTTGTACAAGATTAGACCAATACATTCCATGCACTCTCTGCAAAACTTGGTATAGAAGTTTCATAGAAGCACCAAATTTTGAAATATCCTAGTGGGCTCCATAGATATATTCAAAATGAGATGGAATTCTTGAATATTGAAACATTGGGAACTGCCTTCAAATATGCTACAAAAATTGAAGAAAAAATCAAAAAGAAAGGGAAAAGAGATTACTTTTCAAATACTAAGCCAAGGGGTGAAGGTAGTAATAAATTTGGAGGAAAACCAATGGGAAAGGAACCTCCTTGAAATCCACCCAAGAATACTTGGTGGGCTACAAAAAAGACACAAACAAATACGAGCATGTGGTATGAGATACATTAGAGCCCAACCCATAACACAAAGGAGTGTCGAAGCATAAGAACTTGATGACATAAATATGAGAAGACAAAGTTGAGCCTGAATCCACACCAATAGAGACTTTTGGAAAACAAGAGAATGATTCGGTGATAGAAGTAGACCCGTATGCCATAGTTACAACTGTGAAAGTAGTTCCACATGAAGATGAAGAGAGATTATTCCATTCGTAGATGTGGGTTGATGGGAAGCCTCTACATTTTATTGTTGACAGTAGTAGCCAAAAGAACTTAATTTCTATGGAGATAGTCAAGAGATTAAGTTTAAAAATAACAAGACACCCATAACCATACTCTATGGGATGGGTTGATGAAGGGAAAGGCATTCAGATAAATCAATAGTGTTGCCTACCATACTTAATCAAACCATTCAAGGATGAAGTAATTTGTGATGTAGCACCTTTAGATGTATGTGATGTTTTGTTGGGGCAGCCATACATGTATCAAAGGCATGGGGTATATGAATCTAGACCATCCAGTGTCACAATCAAGCTTGGTGAAAAGAGATATATGATACTAGAGGCATGCCCAACTCAAGTTGCTTCTTTAATTAGTGCTAAGCAATGTAAACATTTAATTGATCAAACTATAACTTTTGTCCTCCTCATGATTCGTCCTAAGAAAACAAAGTTAGTTGTTCTTAACACACATGCTAACATGGCCACAACAATAGATCAGCAAAAGGAGATGGATAAAATTTTGAAAGAATGCCATAGTGTGTTTAAATCACCAGTAGGGGTCCCAACATACTATCAAGTCAAGCGCTCTATTAATTTAATTCCAAGAACACCATTACCACATGAGCCAATATATAAGAGGTCTGTTTTGAAAAATGATGAAATTAAGAGACAAATTCAAGAACAGATTGAAAAGGGACACACCAGGCCAAGTGCTTCACCTTGTGGCAGTCTCATTGTTTTGGCAAGAAAGAAAGATGGAACATGGAGACTTTGTATTGATTATAGGGTAGTTAACAAAATTACTGTGTAAAATAGGTATCCAATCCTCGAATTGATGATCTTTTGGATCAACTTGGGAGGCTAAGTTCTTTACAAAAATTGACTTGAGATATGAGTATCACCAAGTACTAATTGATCCAGTGGATGTATGAAATACTACATTCAAGTCCAAGGAAGGTTTATTTGAATGGTTGGTTATGCCTTTTGGCCTTACAAATGCTCGTACTACATTTATGAGGTTGATGAATGATGTATTTAGACCATTCATTGATTCTTTTGTAGTTGTTTATTTGGACGAATATCCTCATTTTTAGCGAAACCTAGTTTGAACATTTGCAACACATTGAACATGTGCTTTTGAGTCTGCAAAAACATAATCTCTATGCCAACATAGAAAAGTGCTCTTTTGGAATGCAAAGCATCTAATACTTATGGTACACCATTAATAGTGAGGGTGTTCATGTGGGTCCTACAAAGATACAAATAATCAGAGATTGGCCACCTCCTAAAAATTTCACAGAACTTCGCAGTTTCTTGGGTCTAGCTAACTTCTATCACAGATTTGTATTTGGTTTTTCACATTTATCATGGCCTCTAAATCAATCACTCAAGGGTGGAGTGCAAGAAAAAATTTGGTGGATAGAGGAAAAACAAAAAATAGTTGAGGAATTATAACTAAGATTATGTTCAACTTTGGTATTGATCCTTCTAGACTTGCAACAATCATTTGAGATAGAAATAAATGCATCAAATCATGCTCTTGGTGTTATACTCATGCAACATGGGCACCCTATTGCATATCATAGTGAGACATTTTTTGATATAGTACGAAGGTACCCCACCTATGACAAGGAGTTGTATGTCATTTTTTAGGCCTATAAACAATGGAAGCACTATATCTTGGGAAAGGAAATTGTGATACATACAGATCATAAACCTCTTCAATTCTTGCAAACACAAGTGAAGTTGTAGAATGATAAGCATTAGAGGTGGTCAACTTATTTGCAACAATTTCACCTCAACATTCGTCATAAAAAGGGAAGCAGTAATAAAGTAGTAGACTATTTGAGTAGGCCTCCAATCATAGGCTTGACAATGGTGTTAGATTCCTGCGACCATCAAACAAAAACTTGTGCTCAACTATATGGTGATGTTCCTAATTTTTGTGACATTTACAATGAGTCTTAAGGGAAGCATGTTCCTAAATTTTATATACGTGATGTGTTACTTTGTCATATTGGTCACATATCTATCTCTAGTGAAGAACTAAAGAAATTGATATGGGAAGCACACTATAGCTGGGTGGTAGGACATTTTGGTATTGGTAAGACTACAACAATTCTCCAAAAGTATTTCTATTGGCCAAAAATGAAACAAGATATCATTTTATATATAAAATCTTTTGTTGCACGTGTAATTGCAAAGCCTTCAAATTGTAAATTGGGCCTCTATCTATCATTACCTATCCCTGATAAACCATGGCATTCTATTTCAATGGATTTCACATCTAGGATTCAAGTAGTAGAAGGGGAAATGATTGTATATATGTGGTGGTAGATAGATTTTCTAAAACGGCTATCATGGTGACTTGTAAAAAACCTAATTTCAACAGAGGAGACCACCAATATATTTTACGAACATGTTTGGGATCATTTTGGGTTGCTAAAAAGCATTATTTTTTATAGGAATAGCAGGTTCCTTAGTAATTATTGGTCTTCACTATGGGCTAGAATGGACACAAAGTTGACAAAGTCTACAATATTCCATCCTCAAACAGATGGCCAAATAGAGGTAGTCAATAGAATGATTATCCATATCTTTCGAATGTATCACTCCAAACACCCACATACATGGGATGAGAGCTTGCCTTATGTGCAACATAGCTACAACCATGCACTCCACACTACTATAGGATACATTCCATTTGAGGTTTGTCTTGGGTATCAACCATTGGCACCTATAGATGTAGCACTACCTATCTTACAATCTAGTTAGCCACTAAATACTAAAAAGATTTATTGAAAAGATCAAACAGTTACAATAAGAAGTTCACTATATTTTAGAGCAAAGCAATAAGAAGTACTAGGCAAGACATGATCAACATAGAACTCCTCGTCATTTCTAGATTGGTGACAAGGTGTGCTTACATCTTCAGAAGGAGTGCCTCCAAGGACCTAATAGAAAGCTTCGTCCTATTCAATATGGCCCATATACCATTAAGAAACAAGTTGGTGAGAGTTCTTTTGAACTTGATCTACCACAGTCTTTGGGGTTACATCCAATTTTTAATGTGGAATTGTTATGACCTTATTTTTCTCCATTGTTATACATCTCTCAAGCTACTGAACATATTCATGCTACAAAATTGAATCCATCCATTGCTACTCCATTACAGTGTGATCATGTCACTAAAGTCGTGCTAAAATCTTTAAGAAACTAGAAAATTCCTCTATATAGGGTAGTTTGAGCTGGTCAATTCTCTCATCAAGGCAAGCGGTTAACCAAGGAACAGATTGGAGCATAATTCCCTCATCTATTGCAGAAGATTGATGCAATGGGGCCCATTGCCTCTTAAGAGGGGAGGAATGATCTAGATTATCTAGAATGATAAAATGTTCAAATCTTTCTTCATATGTTTTAAAAAGTTTTTCTAGACCTTTTTAATTGCCTTTTTTAGAGGTCTTTTGCTCAAAATTTCAAGTTCAAACTTTCATCGGTCCTTAAAATAGGGAAGCTGAAGCTTTGCTATTTTAGGTACTAAAATTGAATTTTAGTTCTTCTTTCCAACAATGTAAATGATTTTGAATTCTAAGCTCTAGGTCAAAATTTATAACCCCGATAAGTTGGGGTAAATAAACACCTAGTTTTTAATAGTCTTAGTTAAATATTGTTGTTTTTATTTTAGCCACATATACATTTCAAATTCATGTCTATGGTGACTTTTGATGTTCCATCATTGGATATATTCTTACATTTTCAAATAATATGATGGCTTTTGGTTTGCATACAACTCTTTTGAGTTTTTGCAAGTTTTTCCAAAAATTGAACATTGATACCATAGGTACTTGATTCTCACCAAATATTGTGTTTCAACCCATTTCTTAAATTAGATCAAATACAGTTTGGAGGGTTATGTCACTAACAAAGATATAGGATTAAAAAGGTATATTGCCAATATCAAGCAACCTAGATTGAACCCAATATATTCCAAATTGGTTTATATAGGGACTTGAAGCACAAATAGTCTTTTAATCTATAAAGCTCCTAACACTAAAAAATTTAAGCAATAGTGGTGTTGGTATCATAATGTATCAATAAACATTTCACTTTTTGCTTGATATATCTGAACTCAATTTGATATTGTAGCAAACTTTATGCCTGTAGAATATCCCTATTTATTGTTGAAACATAAAAAGAAGTCAAGAGTGGTCTGAATCATCTCCCTAACTCATATCAAGCACTGTGAATATGTGTCAAATTGATTTGCAATATGAGCATCATGAGGGGCATTTTATTAATGTTTTGTTCATTTCAAGGTCATTACCATGACTAAACGAGATCCATGAATATGACATGCAAGCGGATAACATGGGAGTTACATCATGATCAAAGAAAGAAAATTGGGAAGAGAAAAGAAAAAATTTCTCCCTTTAAAATCCTTGGCTTCATATTGTGGATATTATCAAGTGGCTAGTGACCTCCAAAGAGTGACAAAAGCTATCTATGTTTCATTTTTGGGGCATCAGAACATATGAGATAAGAAGAAGATCAAGTGCCCCCTTGAAGCTCCAAAATGGATGAATTAGACTTCAATGTCATTCTAGTTCTCAAGGTCAATTTCAATGATGGTAAAAACAAAAGATTATAACAGATTCAACATGTTGAAGCTTGGAGTTTTCATTTGTCTTTGTAGAGAGAGAGAATGTCGACATAACATGTGAAAATTCCCAAAGGAAGAGTCATCTGAGTTGTGACTAATATGAAAAACATAAGAATAACACCAAAGTGTTGAACATAAAGCCAAGGCATAGGAGATTGGTCGTAGTGTGAAAGTTGCAGAAGTGGGAGACTATGAGGTTACTATAATGATACCATTACATCTACAATGTGGATCAATGCACAATCCAAATTTGATCATCACAATCAAACCAATGCAAATAATTACACATATAAGGGATGTAATCTTGTAATTGAGTGTTAGGGAGATTATGGGTTAAACTAGAGTTCATGTCAAGTGGGAACTATAAATGAAAGGTGTCTAGCATATGGAATAGCATTAGAGCTATAGTATGCATGAATCTCACAACATATTGATCTTGAGATGAAGAAAAGGTACATGGAGTGCAAGTGTTAGCTAAAGGTGTCTCACCCAAAAAAATTACCTTGTGAGCATTTCTCACTAAATGAGTTGTCCTTGAAGGATCACTATATGTGATAACTGTATGTGCCATTATATCATTAGTGAAAGATGGTGGCTTACTCTTAGAGAGTCAAAAATTCCACATAATGACATTTGGTAATTACTCTCCAATTAAATTTTTTTGGTTTCTACCATACTCTATGGGGAAGAAATATTTGTGAGAGGCAAGAAGGCATGAATTGTGAAAGGGAAATATAATCTACCAAATTGGGAAGATAAGAAACGGTTATTAGAACCAAAATGCAATTGAGAAATGTTATTTATTACAAGATCTTTGAAGGGGAGCATCTCTTCTTTTTCTTCTTTTTTTCGAATAGTCATGTGGCTACATGAAGGGGACAAGAATGTTTTCATACTATTTGTAACAGAGATGATATGAGATTGCATTTTGTGTGTGGCTTGATAGCATAGAGATATAATAATCATGTGGTTCTTTTATGTACATTTGAGATAATGGATACTTGATATTGATTAGATCTTTTGGTCTAAATATCTAGTTTCTTGGATTGTAATCAATCTTGTGGTTGTTTCTTTTCTAGTTTCAAATGTTGGTTTATGTTCTATCAAGTGAATAAATATGTCAGTTTAGGTACTCATATATTGTAGATTGAAGCATTCATCTTCTTTCAATTTCTCTATAACAAGGGAGGGTTATAAATAATCTTGTGGTTATTTGTTAATTTTCCTATTAATTACTCACATCCCCAATCACATTTATTCCATGTTTATGGATGAATGTTAGAAAGCCTTGTGTCTCTAGATTAAAAACATACCCAATTATCTAATTCATTATAACCCTTTCTTGGAGGGAGTTGTATCTCTCAATTTAGAGGATATTAATCAATGATAACTCCTCCAACAATTAGTAGCTTTTGTTCTTTTATTTGGGCATTTAAGTCATATTTGTATTTCTTTTCAAAGGACAAATCTATTTACTAATTGATTTTTGGTGATTATATTGGGGAAACTCAAAAGCAAAGATTGGTGCCTAACATTTGGTTCCTTAGTTTTGATTTTATCTCTATATGCAAGAGACTAGTAGCTCTATGAAATGACCATGCCAAATAGAAAGGCCGTAAGAAAGATCAAGCCTAATCCTACCATATTTTAGATCATTTAAGTAAAGGATAAAGTGTTGCAATATTTTTTTGAGCACTATAAAGAAAGAATATCTCATGCTATAAAAACCAACCTCAACATCAAAGATGATCACATATCTAACTTGCTATGGAAGAATTTGTGTCACAGATTTCATAGGTTGGAATATCTAGAATAATGCAAAAGAAAGGTGCAACAACTTGAGAAAGAATTAGAGGTTGATAATGAATAATCTCTAGTCATTTTGATCTCTTCCCTCTCATACAATTATCTTGTCATGGGTGATCAAGAAGTGTAGCAAGCAATCTCTTTGCTTCATGAAGAGTGAGCATGGGTGAATCCAAGTAAACAAGGTATTGAGAATCTTGTAAGTCAAAAAGAAAATGCTATACTTGACTTTACGCTCCTTCTAGACTTTGAAAATCTCAGTTCAAAAAGTTTAGAAGATCACCTTGTTGCAACAAATGTAGAAAGTGAAAATTTCCACATTCTTATGCAACCTGAATATGAAGTTTTTAATTTCACATCCGAAGTTGACGACCTCATTCTAGAATCTTTCATTCTTCAAGAAGAAGCTATTCCACATTTTTCTAACAAATTTTGTGATAAGGATGGTGCAAAATCATGCTCAAGGAAGGCATCCTTAGATTCTGCAAACCAATTAGAGAGGGAGCTTTTGGAGCAAATATAGAACAAAAAAATGATGGCTTAGCAAAAGTAATGCAGTCTCGAAGATCATCAAGTAGCCAGGAGAAGGCTTCTCCTTCCCAAGTGAGATTACAAAAGAGCTCTCTTGTTTCACTCAACAAGGGGTGGTGTAGTTTCATGAAGGATAGATGTCAAAAAGGGATAATATTGTGAGTGAAGAAATCCTTTATATTCCCATTCTGTTTACTGAAATTAAATGTGTTGAATGTTATCCCTTTCCTAGTAAATACAATAGTAAATAATTGCAGCCACTTGTGCAATCTGAAAATGATGCTTTCCATTTTACTTAGCATCAAAACAACTATGGTTTTTCAAATCAAGTTGTTTCAAAACCTAGCCCCTTGCATGAAAACCCTTGTGCTAAAAGTGAAAATATGTTGTCTTAATGAGAGTTCTTTGGATCCTACAAGTTTGAAAGTAGAATAAAAACCTGAGATATATGCAACACTTTGAGATGGAAAGAATGTTGAACAACCTCAATCATCATAAACTTTCTTAGGTGATGATTCTTTAAATGTAGAGCAGATTGTAGAAAAGTTTCTATCAACAATCAAGCAAGAAGATCATGGAAGGAATGATTCAGGTAAAAATCTATTAGGCATATTTATATTGGGTAGAGTATTTTCAGAGGTAGTTGCAGCAAAATATGATGAAAATAATCTAGTCAATGCTAATCCTCTAATGGACAAAGAATGTGTTTGTTTTAAAGAATCTTTAAACTCTAAAAACCCTTTCAAATTTGGGGCCCCTACGAATGCTAATAATATGGATGATATGACATTCTTTGTGGAGATGTTTGAGTCTAATTTTTTCAACCACAAATTGGAGATGGTCTCGAGAATTCTATGTTGGGAACTCAAGTGAAAGAAGAAGTATATGGCTAGTTGTGGTTGTTTAGATCCTAATACTAGTTCATAAGGCTCTTGCACACATTCAACCTGGTATGCGACAGTAAAGAGGTTTCCATGCGGAGGTTACACCAAGTTGACACATTCAAATGTTGCCCATTATTCCAGAGAGGCTCTTTCTTCTCACAATTGGTAAATGGTTTTGTGTAAGTCTCTCCTATTTCTAGTTCTATGGCGAGGTCTTCTCACTTGTATATACTTGTAAAGAAATTTCAGCTCTCTGAGTTTTGTGGTGCATAGTTAGCTTTGGTTGTTGGTCTAGTGTAGTTGGTTCCTTATTGTTGTTTAGTTTTAGCTTGCTTGTTGTTTTGGTGTTTTGGCGAGTTCTCCTTTCTACAAGTAGTACCCCTATCTTATGTGTTATAATGACTTTGTGTCCCCAATTGCATTACATTGGTCTACCACTAGAGATTATTGAATTCTTTATGTACTTTACAATTACATATACCCAGTGAGAGCCAGTTGCAAGCCTGCTTTTAGTACCCAAGTTTAAAACTTTGAAAATCAACCCCATGAAAAGAATTCCTAAACTTTTCCTAGTGCTTCAGTTGGTTTTTATTGCTAATGATGATTTTGTAGATTATGACTTGTGAAAAAGGCAATGTTATGAGGTTATGTTGAACTTGAAATTTGAACCTTGAAGTTCAAAAGTTCAAGTTCAAAGTTCAAAATTGGGCTTGCAAATTCAAAGAGTGAAGGTTCAAGTTTCAACTTCAAGTTCATTAGTTCAAAAGTTATAATGCATGATTCAATTTTTTCACTTTCCAATTCGAAGTTCAAGGTTCATAGTTCAAATGCTCAAGAACTCAGGTTCAACTCATTGGTTCAAAGTGTAGAGTTCTAGTTTGGAAATACAATTTGGAGGATTATGCCATCGACAAAGATATAGGATCAAAAGGGTATATTGCTAATATCAAGAAATCCAAATTGAACCCAATATATTCCAAATTGGTTTATATAGGGGCCTAAAGCACCAATAGCCTTTTGATCTATAAAGCTCCTAATACTCAAAAATTTGAGCAATAGTGGTGTTGGTATTAGAATGTATCAATAAAAATTTCAATTTATGCTCACTATATCCAAACTCAAATTGATATTGTAGCAGACTTTATGCCTACAAAATATCCCCTGTATATTTTGGAAACATAAAAAGAAGTCAAGTTTAGGGTCTGAGTCATCTCCCTAACTAATATCAAGCACCGTGAATATGTGTCAAATTGATTTTTAATATGAGCACCATGAGGAATATTTTATTTACCTAGTGTTTCATTCATTTCAAGGTCATTACTATGATTGAACAAGATCCATGACTATGATATGCAAGCAGATAATATGGGTGTTACATCATGATCAAATATAGAACACTTGGAAGAGTAAAGAAAACATTTATCCCTTGCAATCCTTGGCTTCATATTGTGGATATTATTGAGTGGCTAGTGATCTCCAAAGAGTAAGTGGACAAAAGCTATCTATGTTTCATTTTCGAGGCACCAAAACATATAAGAGAAGAAGAAGATCAGATACCTCCTTAAAGCTCCAAAAGGGATGAATTGGACTCCAATGTCATTCTAGTTCTCATGGGCAATATCAATGATTGTGAAAATAATGAATTATAATAGATTCAACGTGTCAAAGCTTAAAACAGTCATATCTCTTTGTAGAGAGAGAGAATGTTGATATAGCATATGGAAATTCCCAAAGGAAGAGTCATCTGAGTTGTGAGCTAATATGCAAAGCATGGGAATAGTGGATGCAAGTAAAAGCACAAATGCATGTCATAGTTTCTCAATCTACTAGGACTCAACCAAGATGCACTTGACCAAATACACGTTTGCGTCATTTGGTGCTGACATGCAAAGGTACCTTCAACGAGTACCCCTTAACATTATATATGCCACAACATGCCTTTTAGACCCCATTTGAGTGGTGAGGGGCTAAAGGAGTGCAAGAGTGGAGAGGATAGTCATTCAACCGAGTACAAGGCAATTTTTTTTTTTTTTTAAATTTATAGAATAATAAAAAAAATATTTTTTAATTTGTACTTAATTAAAAGTTTTAGTTTTTTGTTATGTTAGCTAGGAAATAGTTAATAAATTATGTTATAATTTGTAATTAATTAAAAGTGTTGATTTTTATTTATTTTTGGTCGGTAAAGTGTTGATCTTTTACTATGTTAGGTTGGAAAAATATAAATTTTTAATAGTTTAGTTTTTTAAAAATGTTACAAAAACTTAAAATTTTAAGCTTGAACTTATAGGATAACACTCATAAACTTATATAGCTATGTACACAAAAACTTAAACTTAGTTAAACTACACTTAAACATTACACCTTGAGTTAAACTATGAAAATTTAAACCATAAAGAACTTAAGCCCTAAAACATTATACCTTCAGTTAAACTGTGGAAAACTTAAATCATGAAAAATTTAAACACTAAAAAATTCAACCTCATAGTCTCTCTCATCACTATCTCTCTCATCACTTGAGCTAGATCTCTTCACTCTCTCTAAATCTATCTCCTTACTTTCTTTGCCCTTACTCTCTCTCTACTCACTCTATCTATTTAGAATTTTTTTTAAATATCAATTCTATATATATATATATATATATATATATAAAATCCAAAACTTCATGTTGTTCTACACATTTCATAAGTTTACATCATCTTCAAATTCCTATATGAAATATCACTTTTATGTCCTTGAACTTTACAATTTTGGTGTTGTTAATGTTTTCCTTTATAAAAGTGTGATAGGCAATTGTGCTTTTACCCATGCATTGATTGCAAGAGGAGTTTTGAAATTAAGATATTTTCCATACTATGGTACAAACAATGCATACAATGATCACTTTGCAAAGAGCATAAAAAAGATTCATGATCATGTTAAGATCACATTGCAGAATCTTTAAACAAGTAGAAAAAGAAGGCAAATAAAATGAGAAGATATGTATAGTTTTAAATAGGTGATTTGTTATGGGAAAAAATCAAGGAATAAAGGCTACGAAAGGGGAAACAGACTAAACTACTAGGGAGGAAGATTGCTCCTTGCAATATCATTCAAATATTTGATCTAAATTCACATTAAAGTTTTCCTACTCGTTGTCTATCCTCCCAAAATGTGGTATTAAGCGAGTCTATCTTATTAAATCACAATTTGTTCTCTTTGAATCCTTTTCTTTATCTCTTGGAAAAGGCTTGAATCATAATTTGGAAAAAGGGTGTTAAACACTTCAAACTCGTTGAACACTTTGAACCGATTGAACTAGTTCAAACATTTCAATGTTCAAGACTAAGTCCTTTAATGTATTTGTAACGTCATTGTATCTTGAGTTTTTAAAGGTTATGAACTAATTGAACCCTTTGAACGCATTCAAAGGGTTCAAGTTGTTCAATATTTGTAAGCATTTCAACTAGTGTCAAACTCAAGTAACCTTAAGGAACATATGTTATTTGGTCATGTGTTGGTATATTGATGAGAAAGACAAGATTTATTAAACCACTTGAACACATACCCTTTTAATAATTCTTATGGTTCAAGTATCTCAATATGTTTTTCAAAGCTACTAAGTGGAGATATAAGGGAATCTTTATATGATGTGACCAATAAAAGGGAACATTTTGATAGTTATGTTTAAAAGTTGAACTTTGTGGTTGTCTCATGCAAAGAAAAAATAATTATGATGTGATAAGCTCACACATAGATATGACACTTCAATTTATGCTTTGTAATAATATCATTTCATGATATTTAATTAGTGCAAGTAAGGGATTCGATTATCAGTTGCAAACCTTCTTACGAAGGGTACTTGGAGCAACTAGGTAATTGAGATTTTGAAGGAGAAGTTGCAGATTTGTTTAGTTTTAAAGGTAAGGCCCAAAGAAAGACAAAGAAGACAATCTCCAAAAGAAGAACGTTACTCCCCAAATCATTCCTTCTCCTATTCGAGTTGATAAAAAACCAAACACAAAGGTAAATGGATGCAAACAAAAGAAGTAATAGATCTTGACTTTGGAGAAGAAACCAAGAACAACATGAATGCCAATGAGATAGAATTCACCAAATTGTACATGGACTACCAACTCAAATTCACTCTAGACTTGGATGATGTTATAGTTCTTAATGATGCCTTGGGTGTTATGGATGAAACACCCACTCAACATGCTCCTTTTACAAGCACACTAGAGTCCACTCCTAAGTGGCTAGTGTATATGAGCAATGTTAGTATGCTAATAGAAACCAAATTTAAATAAAGCTTCTACAAACTAAACAAAATTCATAAACTTCAAGATAGACTAAGATGAGCTCTCAATTGAGAATATGAGCCATTAATGGGCTCTCTCAATAAGAAGCTCTCTTGTTGAGTGGCTTTGTCTAAATAGATAGGATGTATGCTCAAGCTTATGCTTCAAAAAGGGCTTCAAATGGAGTTGTAATTTGGATGTGAGTGTATGATTTTGATGTAAAATGGCTTCTTAAAATGGCATTATGACTTTACTTCATGGATTGTGTTGTTTTACAAAGGGGAAGGATCCAATTTATAGGCAAGAGGCTTGAGGGGTTGAGGGCTAAGATGCAAGGATGGAAAAAAGCTCATGGAGGGCTCAGATTGCATGAAAAGAGAGCACATGGATTGTGCTTCCTTATAGCCAATCAGGGAGTGACACATGTCACAGGGTGAGAGGATGGAGGAAAGGGGAAGGATGAGTCAACAAAGGAGGCTCAATGGGATAAAATCTTCATCAAGACCCTCATAATGGCTTGTAAGAGCAATAAAAGGGCTTGGAAGAGTCATTTATGGCCTAGTGGGCTCCATAAAGTTTTATAGTTGAGATATTTTGAGGGAGATGAGAGCAATTTTGACTTGGGCTTTATTAGGAGGGTTTTAAGCTTGCTTAGGATTGTGCAAATTATTAGAGGATGGATTAGGATGGTTTAGGATTAGCTTAGGGATAGGCAAGTGGATGGCATTTAATGAGGGTGGGTGAAGGAGGAGATATTTGTTAACTTTGGCTTGGGTTAATAAGTCTTAACCCATGTTTAGGGAATGTGACAAGGTTAGGAGGGGATTAGGATTAGGTTTAAAGACATCTTCTAGAAGAGTCTAGACTTTGGATGAGGATAAAGACTTTCTAGAATAGTCTAGAACTTCCTAGGATGAGGATGAAGACTTTCTAGAAGAGTCTAGAACTTCTTAGGATGAGGATAAATTAGATTTTTAGGAAATAAATAAAGTTTTATTTATTTCAAGAGTTTGGGTTGAGGAGATATTTATTAAAACTTTTTAAATAAACATGAGGATTAATATTTAATCTTAATTAAATATTTTGAGTTGGGATTAGGGGTAGGAAATGACGGGATTAGCCTTTAATCAAAATTAAAGAAGGATTAGAGGATTTTGGAAGAGGTTAGTGGTCTTAAGGAAATTGACCAAGTTTTGGGCAAGAAATAATTTTTTAAATTTATTTTGGGTTTTTTGGTCAATTTATTAATTAAATAATTAATAAATAAGGAAATAATGTTTAAATAAGATTTAAACATTTTTGGGAGGGATTCCTTAATTAAATATTTTTAATTAAGATAAAGGGATTTAATGGCATAAAAATAAATTATTTAATTAAATAATTAATTAATTAATAAATGATGATGTCATCAGAATTTTTTCAAAAAATAAAAATACTTTATTTTCTAAAGGTTTTTAGGTGTCTACATTTTGCCCCTTTTTGATGTGATGTTGCAAGTGGCATGGCATCAAAGATAAGAAAATAAGATGCCCAAGGCTAGAGCAAAAGAGGAGAGAATGGACTGCAAGATGCCCCCTCAAGAAGGCGGCGGGGAGAGAAAGCGAGGCTCAATGACTTCTTGAAAAGTACAAGAATCCGAGATGAGCAAGAAGACTCAGATTGGCTTAAGAGAAGAGGTTTAGTTAGCTCAAACTCTCACTACGGGAGAATGATAAAGGAAGAATCAGAGGCACAAGAGGAAGCAAGCTTAAGATCTCAGGAATTGCAGAGGATGAAGGAGCGGAGCACTATAAAAAGGAATCCAGGATGGGGAGATGGATGAGGGGACTAAAAAGCTGATGCAATAGGATTTCAAAGAGTCAGATTGGCAGAAGATGGGTTTCGGAGATCCCTAGGACTAGGATTGTGGATCTCGAAAGATGAGGCTTGGTGGATTGATTTGGATTGGTGGGTCCCTAAGACTAGGATTGTGGATCCCTAAAGCTAAAGGTGAGGAGTGATTCAAAGAGATACTGATGCATAAGCTGGGTTAGGAGAGATGGATGTTGGATATGGATGGGGGATAATGGAGATGAAGGAAAACCATTGAAGCTTTTTGAGCGAGGGGATACTTCAAAGAGAAGTACCACCATGTAGTTGAGCACTAGATTCGCTATAGGATTGTTAGTTAATTGCCAAGGTTACCAAGAACATCAAGGCCTTTTCACAAACTGTCCAGAAGACTGACGAACTGACTCAAAACAAACATGCAAGGATTGCCCCAGTATCACACATGAATCCTAGAGGAAGCAGTGTGGAAACGACACTGGGTAACCCACAAGCAGAAAAGAAAACAAGAAAAAGACATGATCAAGACCTTACGCTCTGATTGCCCCATTCGCAGTATACCATGATATGGAAGATCGTGGCAACCTTGAGGAGGGAACAAGGAGATTGCTTGGAAAAGATATTTCAAGACCCAACAGGGAAGAGTCCAAATCAAAAGAAAGTGAAAATCCAAAAGAGAACCGTTTTCCAACGAGATGGGTAGGATGAGGTACTAACGGACCAAGATTAGACATGAGGAAAGCTATATCCTGCAAGGACCTATCGGAGAGCACCTAAGCTGGTGGATTTGGATGAGTGATGCATTTGGCAAGCTGAACTAAGAAAGATAACACTTTGGTGATAGGAAATCTAGCTAAAGGATGCATTGGAATAGCTAACCAAGATGTGCGATGGGTGCAAGATGTTGATCAAGGACGAACTGACACGAACACTAGATAGATACAATGGTACTAAGCTAAAGAGGATGTACAAGATGATGGACCAAGATATGTTACAAATGTACAAGTTTGTTCATGTTTTGGTTTTTGTGAGATGGAAATGTTTATGAAGGATGGGATGTCTATAATAGGTGATAGGGGGATAGGTAGATGGTTTGCGAAAAGCTTAAGTGAAAATGGGGTTTTGTGTGTGCACGTGATGGTATACAAGCTAGGATACAAGATTATTTACAGGCTGGAATATGGTACAAACTTTGGACAAGATTCAGATATACAAGGTATGGTACAAGATTTACAAGGTATAATACAAGCTTTGGTACAAGATTTTACAAGCTAAGGTACAAGATTTTACAAGCTGTACAGGGGGTATTTAAAAGCTCCATTAGATTTTGGATATTTGGTTGGAACACCAAGGGAACAAGTAGGTGTTTTATGGGATGGTGGGTGAATGGATGAGGGATAGGATAGTGATAGATAATGGATTAGTCTTAGTACACAAGGTGCCTGAATTACCAGGTTTTCACCAAGGTACCTATCCAAGGTGCTTGAATTGCCAAGTTTTCACCATTGGACGCTTATTTCTCTTTACTATTTTTTTTTTGTATTTTTCAAAAGCTGGGTATACCAAGCATCTTCAAGCATAGAACTTCTTGAGATGAATGATGTTAGTAGGATCATTCAAGAGTTCTCCTTCCGGTGTAGATAGCTGATAGGCTCCGGAGCCAAAGGAAGCAGTGACAACATAAGGACCAAGCCATGTAGGTTCAAACTTGCCTTTCTTTTCTCGATCTGCTTGGACTTTCATGTTTTCTTTGAGGACCATGTCACCTGGCTGAAAGTGTCGTGGAAGCACCTTCTTGTTGAAATTCCTTTTGAGACGAGTTTGATAGACTGTGAGATGATCATAGGCTTATTGTCGCTTCTCGTCTAAGAGATCTAGCTGGGTGAGCCGAGCTACTCTGTATTCTTCATCTGATATTTGCCCTTGCAAAGATATGCGCAAGGAGGGAAGTTCAACCTCTATAGGTAGTACCACTTCGGCACCATAGACTAGGGAGTATGGAGTTATGCCTGTGGATGTACGAAAGGAAGTTCGATACGCCCATAGGGCTGGATTTATTTGTAGGTGCCAATCACGACCGAAATCATTGACAACTTTCTTTAGGATTTTGAGGAGGGTTTTGTTAGTTGCCTCTGCCTGGCCGTTACCTTGTGGGAAATATGGGCTAGAAAAGTGGTGATGGATGCAAAGGGAAGTGCATAATTCTTCCATGTTGAGATTTTCAAAGTTACCTCCGTGGTCGATGGAGATGGTGGATGGGATGCCGAAGCCGCAAACAATGTGGTACAAGATGAACTTGGAGACCTGAACTCCTATAACTGAGACTAGGGGGACTACTTCCACCCATTTAGTGAAATAGTATATAGCTGTTATTATCCATTTATGTCCATCAGATGAGAGGGGCATGATAGTTCCAACTAGATCAAGGCCCCAACAAGCAAAAGGCCAAGGTGATGCAATAGGCTATAGATCCTGTGCTGGAGCGTGCACAAGATTTGCATGCTGCTGACATGGGAGACACTTTCTGACAAAGCCACAGGAGTCTTCTTCAATGGTAGGCCAATAGTAGCCTACTCTAAGGATTTTTCGCATTAGGACAATACCACTCGTGTGGGCATCGCAAAGTCCAGAGTGTACTTCCTTTAACACCATCACAGCCTCATTTTGGTCTAAACATCGAGAGAGAGTATCGTGATAACCTCGACGATATAGGGTATTGGCTATGATAACATAGCGGGATGATTTTCTGATGAGGTTCTGGCGTTGGGTACGTGTGAGGTGAGGGGATATGATACCATCGTTAAGGTAAGTGTGAATCTCATGGTACCAAGGGGATTGGGGACCAACCAAGGTATAAACACGGTTTGAATCCTCATTCACATAGGTGGGTGTGAGGAGCTACTCCACTAAAAAATCATACTCTGTAGCTGCTTGGGGAATTTCCAAGAGCGAGCCTATAGTAGCCATAGCATCTGCTGCTTTGTTCTGTATTTGAGGCACTTGTGTAAACTGAAGTCTTGTAAAATACTGGGTTAGCTGATCAACTAGCTCTTTGTAGGGTAATAGCTTTTCATCTTTGGTTTGATATTCATTTAGGGCTTGCTTGATGATGAGCCGAGAATCGCCAAAGATTTGTAGCTCAACAATGTTCCATTCTACAGCTATTTTTAATCCTGCTATGAGGGCCTCATATTCATCTATATTGTTGGTGCTAGGGAATTGTAGCTTGAAGGCTTTTGGAATGTAATCTCCTTGAGGTGTGACCAATAATATTCCTGCCCCTGATCCATGAGATGTGTATGAGCCATCAAAATAAAGTTTCCAAGGGGGTTGTTCTTCAATTAGATAGATATGCTCATCTGGAAATTTTGTGATCAACGGATAAGCATCTATTAGAGGTGCATCAGCTAGGTGAACTGCTATAGCTTGCCCTTTCATTTCCTTTCTGTCCACATACTGGATGTCAAATTCGCTAAGGAGCATAACCCATTTGGCCAAACGGCCTGTAAGTGCTGTTCTGGAGAGCATATACTTGAGAGGGTCAATCTTGGAGACTAGTTGGATGGTATGACTTAGCATGTAATGGCAAAGCTTTTGAGTTGAGAAAACAACTGCCAAACAAGATTTTTCCATAGGAGTGTAATTGAGTTCATAACTAACTAGGGTTCTACTGATGTAGTAGATGGCTCTTTCTCTGCTGTAGTCATCGAGCTGTGCTAGAAGTGCCCCTAGAGCAATAGGTGTTGCTGATATGTACAAAATCAAGGGACGACCAGGAATTGGTGGAACCAAGATAGGGGGATTGATGAGATACTGCTTGAGATGGTTGAAGCTACACTGACATAAAGGATCCCACTTGAAGTTCTCATCCTTCTTCAGTAAATGTGAAAATGGTGTACACTTATCTGCAAGCTGGGAGATGAAGCGCCGAACAGATTGAAGCTTTCCCTGAAGAGAACGAAGCTGTCGCAGTGTCTGGGGAGGAGGCATGTCTAAGATAGCCTTGACCTTCTTGAGGTCGATCTCTATGCCTCGTTTAGAAACTATAAAGCCTACAAGCTTGCCATATGTGACCCCAAAGACACATTTCTTGGGATTCAGCATGAGATGATATTTGGCTAACCTATCAAAGACTTTCTCTAGGTCAGCAATATGATCCATGAAGGTATGAAACTTGACCAAGATATCATCCACATAATCCTCCAAAATGCTATGGATGAGATCATGAAAAATGGCTGTCATAGCTCTTTGATAGGTAGCCCCAACATTCTTTAGGCCAAAAGGCATCATGTTGTAGCAAAAGGTTCCCCAAGGGGTAGTGAATGCTGTCTTATGCTGATCCTCTTCTGCAATCTTGATTTGATTACACCTAGAAAATCCATCCATGAGGGACAAAATTTCATGTCCAGCTGTAAGATCTACAATCATATCTATGTTGGGCAAGGGAAAATCATGTTTTGGACAAGCTTTGTTAAGATCTCTAAAATCAGTGCAGATTCTGATGTCACCAGAAGGCTTAGTGACGGGGACCATGTTGGAGATCCACTCTGAATAGTCGATAGGTTGGATAACCTTAGCAGCTAACATTCTTTCTAACTCAGCTTTGACCAGTAATGCCACCTTGGGGTGCATTTTTCTAAGCTTTTGTCTAATGGGCTTGATCTGTGGATTGACTACAAGATGATGAACTACAAGCTTTGGATCAAGCCCTGGCATGTCTTGATATGACCATGCAAATTAGCCAATGTTCTCTCTTAAGACCTCAAAGAGGAGATCATCTTGGTCTTGTGATAGGGATGCAGCAATGTGAACAAGCCTAGGGATCTCTGAAGAACCGATGTTGACTTCCCTAGTATCCTCAATTAGAATAGAAGATATCTCTGGTCGATTATCTTGAGGAGGTAATGCTAAATCCTCATGTTCTACTTGTGGCTTTGGATGTTCTTGCTGAGGGGTTCTCTTCACTGCCTTAGCTAGTCTCAGATTTACCTTAGTTCCAGTTTTGAGTGTATCGAAACTAGATTGGGGATTTTCTCCAAAATACCCCTTGGGATCTAGCTTGTAGATATAGGAAGAATCTGGCTTTGTTTTCTTGTGAGGTGTTTCAGCTCCCATGAATCTCAAAAGTGCTTCCTCTGATGTGAACTCATCAATGTGTATGATGCTTGGTTGGTCCCAATCTATGAGTTGTGGATGGGCGAGTGGTAGGGCAATGAGGTGGATGGATAGTTCTTGGAGAACAGAGTTTTTGAGGGAGATTTGGTCTAGTATCTCGTCGTAAGCTCTCTTTTCAAATTCCTCAGGAATGTCTTTGATTTTGAAAAGGTCACGGTGAATGTTCAAAAAAGCGTGACCATCTATATTGGTGCCCTTAGTTGTGGGTATGCCAAAGCCAAGACCTGACTTCGATTCCCACTTGTGTGCGTCGATGGGGCACTGCATGGCTCTTTCTTCTGGTCCTAGACCACCACCTTGATAGTTCCATTTGTCAGTGATGAGCTTATGTTCTTGGGGATACTTCTGGCTGAAGTGATCAAGGCGTGCCTGATTCCTTTGAGGTGTATCCTTATGTAACCAATTGTTGATATCTGGAGTGAGCTCCTCATGAAGAGGGATTTTCGAGGATACAAAAGTTGTTGGTCCAAACTGTTTGTATTGAGGAGGTGGAATCTCCTTAGCTTTGTGATATGTCAGTCATCCATGGGCATGTGGATCAAGTGGGATTTCCCCAACAGCAAATGCATCCGACAGACTATACTCTCCACAGCCCTTGTTATTAATCTTCACGATAGATAGGGTAGAGGCGAGGATGGTTTCTGGGTCATTACAAGTGTGGGATGAGCTGGCGATGGATGTGCCGATATCAATTCTAGGGCAATGGTTTGTATATGAAGCTTTAACCGCATTGCAGTAAGCAAAGGGTTTTGGATCGGCATGGATGGTTACCTCAGTGCCTTGATGCAAAAATTTGACGCATTGATGGTAAGTGGATGGAACAGCTTTCATGGCATGAATCCATGGGCGACCGAGGAAGATGTTGAATGGTAGGTTTAGATCAATAACATGGCAGAGTATTTCTTGGTTGACTAGCCCAACCTTGATTGGCAGCAAAATAGTTCCTTCTGTGGTTCTTTCCAAGTTGTCATAAGCTTTGATGGTGATAACCTCACTGATGATATCTTCCTCAGTATACCCAGCTTGTTTTATGAATTTTAGGGTGCAAATATTCAAGGCTGATCCATTATCTATCATTACTCTTTTCACGACAAAATTGGATACCATGATGGCTATGCGAATTGGAAGGGTGTGATCTGGCTTGACCATGGGTATGTCGGTGGGTTTGAACGATAGGGCACATGAGGATGAAAGGTGTCCAACAAGATTACGAAAATCAATAGCATTGATATCAAAAGGGACACGAGATTCTATGAGAGCACTGTCAAGGATGTTTTTGTACACAAGACTAGTGTGAAGAAGGTCTAAAATGGAGATTTGGCCTAGCATGTTCCCAAGGTGTTCCAAGATATTGTACTGGCTTTTTGATAGAGCTAATGGTGTTGGTGAAATGGGTGGGCCTACTATGTTAAATTGGGCTCTTCGAGTGGTGACTGCACACTCATTGTTTGGTCCTTGGATATTGATAACATTGACAGAAGGCTCTTTCTCAGATATACAACCTATAAGGCTACCATAGTCTATATGGGATGAAGTGTGGTCATTGTTCTTCCCATGTTGTTGGTTTAGCTGACGGTTGTTGGTGTTGTTGTTGTTGGTTTGGATAGGTGCTTTTCTAGGATTTTGATTGTTGTGAGGAGGAAAAGCATTTTGATAGATCTGTAAGCCTGCATTGGGAGAGGTTTGGGCACCAACAGTGATTTCCTTCCGATCAATGAGGTCCTGCACATAGTCTTTCAGTTTCATGCATCTGAGGGTAGTGTGACCTTTTACCCTATGAAATTTGTAGTACTCATTGTCTTTGTACCATGCAGCTTTGGATTGGCTTGGGTCAATTTGCTGGGTAGGAGGAAATTTGATGAGGTTTTCCTTGACTAATTTCTCAAAAATAACATCCAATGGCTCACCAAGGGGTGTATAGTTTCTAGGTGTAGGTTGGAATCTGGGCTTTTGTCCTGCAGCTACATTGATGGCATTAGCTTGATTACTAGACCCTTGAAAGTTTGGTCTTGGATTGTGGTTTTGATAGCTGTGGTTATTCTATTGTTGGTAGTTGATAGCTTGCTGATTGTTTGGTTGATAGGGTGGGTTGGACTGGTTGTGAGAAGGACCAACAATATTCACATGTCTGGTGTCAGCGACACCATCTTTTGCAACATGCTTGTTTTTGTTCCAATACCTAGACTTGTCATTGGAATGTGATTGATTTTGGTTGGCTTCCTTGTAAATCTTGACCACACCATCTTTAATGAGTCCTTGCTCAAGGATCATTCCTTTCTTTTTGATATCTTTGTAGCTCTGCAAACAGTTCATGGTCATGTGGTGAGCCAAGCTAGGATGGGCATTATCAATAAATATTTTCACCAAATGACACTCTGGCAAGGTGCAAGATATGCAGGTGGTAAGGATTTGCCATCTTTGTAGATATTCGGGAAGGCTTTCTCCACCTTTTTGCTTGGTGTGGACAAGATCGACTACTGATAGCTCTGTTTCAACAAGATGGGCACATTGGGCTACAAATGCCTCAGATAATTCAACAAAATTTTTAATTGTGCCATGGGGGATTCTATAAAACCATTCAAGAGCTGGTCCGGCCAAGCTTTTGGGAAAGAGACACAAGAGGAAGACATCATCGTATGCCACTTCTTGGCAGTGCATGTAAAATGCTTTGATATGTGTGACAAGGTCTCCTTTTCCTCTAAATTTGTCAAATTTGGGTGTCTCAAAATGCTTGGGGAATGGTGTCATGGTAATGGCTCTGTCAAATGGGTAAGGGTACACATTCTCAAACTTGAAATTTTTTGGATCATTTCCCTCTTGGATGTTCTTCAAAGATGTTTTCATGGCTTCCCATTCTGAATTAATGGGTGATGGCCGGGGTGCCCCCAATGTAGGAGTGCCTTGAGGTAGGTATGCACTAGATGGGGCCACTGAATATGGATGGCTCTGAGGGATTTGCTGATAGGGATTGTACATTGTTTGGGCAGTTGCATGGTGGATGACGATTTGCTGAGGGGGAGGTGGCGCATAGTGCTGCATGTGCTGCGAGGCTTGCTGTTGATATGGGATTTGAGGTTGGGATTAAGGAACATAAGCTAGCTGTGGGATAAATGAATTTCTTTGTGGAGGTAAGGTATAAGATAGTGGTGAAGCTTGGGGAAAGGATCGGGGGGCTTGTGGGGTTTGACCAAGGTATGTGGGTTGCACCCCCATTTGGGATGGTACCTACAAATAATTGGTGGTTGGCTGGATTGGTGGGTTACCTCCTAGAAGTGGCATTGAAAAGTAGTTGGTAATAGGAGGTAATGGATTAGTTGGTGGTGGAGGTGGTGGGAATTAAAAGCTAGGAAATGGAATTGATGGGGTTTGATAGCTTGGTGGCTGGATTTGAAAGCTTGGTAGAGTGGTGGTGGGAGCTTGGGTCACTTGAGAGCTGGACAGAACATTGGTAGTAGCTTGTGGGGTTTGATAGCTTTGTGGAGTGAGGGTAGTAGCTTGTAGATTTGTGGTTGATGGCACTGAGCTCCCAAGACCTAATGGAAATGATGGGATTGTGCTTTGGGCTCTGGTGAACAAGCTGGGGGTGATGAAAGGTTGATTACTTGGCCCCATGGGCGACATCCTTGTTGTATATTGCTGAGGTTGGCCAAAGATGCTAGAACTGATTTGGGAGATGGGTGGATTTGGAAGGCTGGGTTGGGGAGCAGTAGCAACAATAGTGAAGGGAGTGAACGGTGAGGTGTTTTGGGTAAAGGGGGTTTGGAGCGGAGAGGTATGAACCAAGGATGGAGTGGTGGTGGCTGGGTTGGCTTGCGGCATGGAGATTTCAACTTGGGTGGATGATGGTATGTTTCGGTCTGTTGGATCATATGGATTGGCTAGAGGCTCTTCTTTTGGCATATATTGAGGATAATTTGGATCATAAGAGCCTATGGGTGGTGGCAGTTGCCCAAACAACGGGTGAGATGGATCTGATAATGGAGGGGGTCTTCCAAAGTCAAAGGTTCCTACATTGTCCCTTTGAAAATTAGCCATGATTGTCTCTTTGTTCTTGTCTATAATGGCGTTTACCAATATTGCATTTCCTGGTTGGTTCATGAAAGCTTCAATGTCAGTAGATGATGGCATAACTTTCTCTGGGCTGAAGGATGGCTGAGTGCTCAAGGGGGGTGAGGCTGTTCGATCCAAATGATAGGGCTCCATTGTTTCTTTCTTCTTGGCTAAGCGAGTGATGGGTGGCATGAAAAATGCTCCTAGGGATGAGATGCAACAAATGCTTGGTGGATGCAAAATGGAGAAAGGCTTTTCTATGCAAATGATTTCCTAGGTTGAGGCAAAGCTATATGACAAAACCTAAAGAGGATTGGGTTGGAGATTCTAACTTCAAAGATATGTTTCCAAAGCACAAAAGGTTTGCTTTCCTATGTGCAAGCTTGGTGGTGATTGTGTCAACTTAAGGATAGACTAATGATCCTTTAGGAAGAACACAAGATTGACCGCTTGTGGATCCTGATGCAGAGCCACACCTTGGAAAACTCAGGAGGAATCAATCACTCAACTGAGTTGCTTCAAGGGGCATCTACAACCTTCAGGATCACACACGATATATTATAACCACCCATTGTGATTTGAACCAACTATTCTTATCATTATTATTATTATGAAAACACAACCAGAGATACCTTAGACTTAACTCATAAGACTCCTATAACCATCCACTAAATTCAAAACTTTGAAAATAAATCCTCCAAAAATTTCTTCTTGCTTCCTCCAGATAGACCTGACTTCAGACATGAATAACTTTTGAACCAAAAAAGATTTACTCAATCTAACCGTTGAGATTTGGCGTAACTAGGTTTCAAACAACATATAATTTTTTTAGAGAAATCCAACAGTTCAAACTTGAGATATTGACCCCGCATCAAAGTACATTTTTCTGCAAAACATTGCTTCTTGTTGTCTCTAGATAGGCCTGCACTTAGACATGAATAACTCTTGAACCAGATCAAAAATTTTCAATCACTCTGTTGAAGATGGGCATAATTAGGCCTATAATAACATATCCAAAGCTCATGAAAATCCAACAGTGCATTTGGGAGATATTACCCATGCACTGAGACTAATTTTCTGCAAACATACCGAATTCGACCCAAAACTAAAACTTTTTAATCTTCTGCAAACTATCAACTTGTTTCCAGTGAGAAGATAAGAAAAATCCATTCAAAATTCAGACCATCGAAAACTTGCACAAAGACAAAATAAAAAAACATTCCATATCTCTCCAAATTCGGTTCATGTCTTACATAACCGACTGGCTCACACTTAAAACTGACTTTCTTTTTCCTATTAAAGGATGTGAAATGTTTTCTTCTTATTTTAGAAAAGAAGAACGTCTTCTATCCAAAAAAAGGATAAGAATTTGAAACATTTTTTCTATTAATATTAGACAGTCGTTTTCTAAGTCAGGAATATTCCAAAAATTGCCTACTACCTATTATTGGATTCTAAAAATCATTAAACACTCCACCTATGAACTAAAAAAAAAAACTATTATAATTTAAGATCCACACACCTGGTCCTAGGTGGCTATATCTGGAGAGCTTATCGAACTGCTACTCTAGGTATGCCACCACATGTAGGACATTATTACAAACTTAAAAAACTAAAAGCATTTAAAACATAACATTAAATTTCCTATTACATTTTCAACAATGTTGCCTCCTGTAGCGTTTCTCTTCTCTGCCACTGCAGCAGATCCCAACTTTTAGCTCAAGGTGATGAGGGATAACAAGTGGCAAAGCTAGATTACCCTAGAGAAAGCTTTGTCAAAGGGATAACCTTGGTGAGATTGGTTGTTTTGAAAGATTTTAGGAATGACAAACTTTTAGCAAGGTGACAACAATTTTTGAAGGCTTGGATGTGAAGATTTTGGATTGCTGGCTAGATGGTTTGGTCCTAAATGAGATGGATGAGCTAATAATGCTTAAGGGGATAACCTAAGATGGCTGAATTTTCTACAAAGATGACTCTAAGGTGAAGCTTATCCAAGAAGGTGTGGAGAAACAAGGGTGTCTAATCATAGAAATCATGCCTAGTTGGTAAGGCATAAGCA
Organism: Cupressus sempervirens; assembly: GCA_028749045.1. Lineage (NCBI taxonomy): Eukaryota > Viridiplantae > Streptophyta > Pinopsida > Cupressales > Cupressaceae > Cupressus > Cupressus sempervirens. Next base: position 2,528,452 of record CM053784.1, on the reverse strand, counting down.
GGATTAACTCCTGGATGTTGGCTAAATTTGATGGTGCGCTCTAACCAGGCCTCTTGAAGTGCTTCGTCGGCAGCTTTATCCTCTGCTTTGTGGAGTTTGACAATTCGAGGACTTGGTGTTAGTTCCTTTCTCTTGGCTGAAAGTTCTTGGTATGCCTGAGATGGTTTGAGTTTAACCTTGTGAAACTTTTGTTTGGGTTTGGGTTGCTCTGACATCAATTCTTGAATCTGTTTGGCTTTGAGAGACCTCGATTATTTTGCTTCAACTTGTTCAACTTTCGGAATAGGCAGTGACTACGCTAAGTGTACCCTAAACTAGGATTGACCAAGTTTGGCAAACATTCATTCAACAAATAAAAAAGAAAGCAATAGATAGGAACAACCAGATAGAAGTTTTTGATTCTCAGAATGTGATACTTGCGCTGAGGAGTGTGTATGTTTTACAAATGTTTCGATCAGTCACTTCAAACACATTAACATTCTAGATGGTTGTCTACAAGGCTGACAATTGGTTTAGCTAGGGAGTCCTCGATATACCCAAAGGTACATGAGGCCCAAATCCGTAGATGAAACCAACAAGATGTCACACAGCCGAGAGGAGCGGTAACCCACTTCTCCTCTTTCACTTCTCAAGGGTATAAAGTTCCTTGAGGCTTAGCCCGAGTGACAAAAATCTTGATTCCAAGAGAGGTGTCTTTTGATTCACCTCTCGATTCTTATACTCCACCAAAACGCTAGAGTTGAGGTCGTCCAAGGGGTGATGAAATCTCCAAGCAGGCCTCCTAAAAAGAAACAAGTTTTTTGATCCTAATCTTATGCACCCAAGATGGCCTCGAAAGACGACAAGGGGAGAGAAGACTTGGATGACCTTGGGCTAAAAAAAAACACGCTTGTTCTTTTACCAACTGACTCTTATGTGTGCTAATCTAGACTTTGCAAGCACTCATGTTTAAGAGACAATGTTCAATTCCAACTTGAAGCGCCAACAAAAGTAAATTGATCAAATAATGCAAACAAGAAGAAGAGTTAGGGTCAACAAAAGCAAACTCGCGCCCCCGAAGGCCCTCCACGTCAAGTATCGATTAATTTCCTTTAAAGCATTCAAGAGTTGGTGTGATTTTGTTTTAAGCCCAAAGCAAAGATGTGTGAGACTCGATTTGTCAAGCGCGCGCCCAGAGGCCCTCCACGTCAATAGTTGTTCAATTTTAGTGCCCAAACTTGAAGTGTGATCAATTTAATCTAGAGTTTTGGTCATTTAAATTTTTTGATAAAGTTAAAGCAAACATTCAAAGACCAAGTGAGTGAGTTAGATTGTGGAACATTTAACACCTTTTTCAAGTAGACCCATCCCTATAAATGGCGCTGAGATTGCAACCAATGGTTGAATTGATGGGTGATTAGAAAAGAGGTGACTCCAAGGAACTACTCAAATTGATTTTTGCAAATTTGTATTTAACTTAACAAAGTTTCTTAAATGTCCAAAAATTAAACTTTACCTAAATTGCATGTGGAAAAGAGATTTGTTTTTTTCAATTTTAGAAGCTCCAAATGAAGTGTTTGATATTGCAATGGTTAATTGATCCTTGGCATTCAATATTGGATTTGTTGTTTTAATCATGCATTCAAGGAAAATTTGATTTTAATCCATGGCATTCAAGAGTGTGTTTAGCAACATGCATTCAAAGACAAGTGATTAAACATTCAAGTTTTTTCCTTTGAGCATTCAAGATTGAGATTTTGTGTGTTGTTTTAAGAACTTTGAAGTGCTTTGTTTTAATCTTAGACCATTCAAGATTGTTTTGGACTCAAAAGTGAAAATGACTCTTTGGACTTTGGTTTTCATTCAGGATTTTGTGTTCTAGTTTGCATATTTTAAGCCCAAAAATGATATTCCTAGATTGTTTTGATGCATGAAAAACCTAAGAAACATTCAAAATTTTGCAACAAGACATTTATTTGGAACAAGTAACAAAGCTTTTAGGACAATTTTTGGCAACCATTTAGGACTCTTAGTTTTCATGAGATTTTAAAAAAAACTTTAGAATATTTGCAAATGAGGTTCATTTTATCCTTGATTGATGCTTTGAGTTGGATTTAGATTTTAGTGTGCACTTAGTGTTGATTTTGAACCTTTTGAAATGGAAACTTGAAGTTCTTTTTAAATTTCCAAAAATGAAGTGTTCCTAACTTTGCATGAATGCATCTAAAACCTTAATTTTGCAAGGATGCAAATGATCGAATTGGTTTAGTTTCACTTGTTAAAAGGCTTTTTTTTTTTTTTTTTTTGCAAATTTTTAGTTTTTAATGGATTTAAGTATGATTTAAGAGTTTATTTTAAGCACTAAAAAGAAGTGTGTATGATTTTTCTTCCTTAAAAAAAAATGGCCAAGATCTCCCACAAGAAGAAGAAGAAGAAGTAGATGGAATAAGAAGAATATAGACAAGAAGAGGAAGAATAATTCTGAGTGCTTTGTCCACCTATAAGCTTGAAAAATCTGCAAACACTATGAGATAGATTATGAGTTCCTTTGTCTTTTTCATGCTCATGTGGACCTACAAAACCAATTTATACAATCCTACCAATCACAAAAACAAACAAAATTAGCCAAAATTAGCAAATGACATACAAAACTTGACTAAAAAAGCTAATGAAGATGACCCATGCGAGGTCCCACCGGGCGTGCCAAAATGTATATGAGCAATGTTAGTATGCTAATAGAAACCAAATTTAAATAAAGCTTCTACAAACTAAACAAAATTCATAAACTTCAAGATAGACTAAGATGAGCTCTCAATTGAGAATATGAGCCATTAATGGGCTCTCTCAATAAGAAGCTCTCTTGTTGAGTGGCTTTGTCTAGATAGATAGGATGTATGCTCAAGCTTATGCTTCAAAAAGGGCTTCAAATGGAGTTGTAATTTGGGTGTGAGTGTATGGTTTTGATGTAAAATGGCTTCTTAAAATGGCATTATGACTTTACTTCATGGATTGTGTTGTTTTGCAAAGGGGAAGGATCCAATTTATAGGCAAGAGGCTTGAGGGATTGAGGGCTAAGATGCAAGGATGGGAAAAAGCTCATGGAGGGGTTAGATTGCATGAGAAGAGAGCACATGGATTGTGCTTCCTTACAGCCAATCAGGGAGTGACACATGTCACAGGGTGAGAGGATGGAGGAAAGGGGAAGGATGAGTCAACAAAGGAGGCTCAATGGGATAAAATCTTCATAAAGACCCTCATAATGGCTTGTAAGAGCAATAAAAGGGCTTGGAAGAGTCATTTATGGCCTAGTGGGCTTCATAAAGTTTTATGGTTGAGATATTTTGAGGGAGATGAGAGCAATTTTGACTTGGGCTTTATTAGGAGGGTTTTAAGCTTGCTTAGGATTGTGCAAATTATTAGAGGATGGATTAGGATGGTTTAGGATTAGCTTAGGGATAGGCAAGTGGATGGCATTTAATGAGGGTGGGTGAAGGAGGAGATATTTGTTAACTTTGGCTTGGGTTAATAAGTCTTAACCCATGTTTAGGGAATGTGACAAGGTTAGGAGGGGATTAGGATTAGGTTTAAAGACATCTTCTAGAAGAGTCTAGACTTTGGATGAGGATAAAGACTTTCTAGAATAGTCTAGAACTTCCTAGGATGAGGATGAAGACTTTCTAGAAGAGTCTAGAACTTCTTAGGATGAGGATAAATTAGATTTTTAGAAAATAAATAAAGTTTTATTTATTTCAAGGGTTTGGGTTGAGGAGATATTTATTAAAACTTTTTAAATAAACATGAGGATTAATATTTAATCTTAATTCAATATTTTGAGTTGGGATTAGGGGTAGGAAATGATGAGATTACCTTTTAATCAAAATTAAAGAAGGATTAGAAGATTTTGGAAGAGGTTAGTGGTCTTAAGGAAATTGGCCAAGTTTTGGGCAAAACATAAATTTTTTTATTTATTTTGGGTTTTTTGGTCAATTTATTAATTAAATAATTAATAAATAAGGAAATAATGTTTAAATAAGATTTAAACATTTTTGGGAGGGATTCCTTAATTAAATATTTTTAATTAAGATAAAGGGATTTAATGGCATAAAAATAAATAAATTAATTAAATAATTAATTAATTAATAAATGATGATGTCATCAGGAATTTTTTAGAAAATAAAAATACTTTATTTTCTAAAGGTTTTTAGGTGTCTACAGCTAGAACTATCTATAAGGAAAAGAAAGAAAAATCAATGCCTATTACATTACCTATTGGTGATATGGTAAGCAAATGTTTCACTATAGTTCCTAAAGCCAAAAATCTCCAGGCTACATCTAGGATTTCAATAGATCCCCAAATTGAAAGATTGGTTTTAGATATTGTTAGACATTGACATCCAAGGAGGTTGAAGAATGTATAATAAGGCATTTTAGATTATAGGAAGTAGACCTTGGGGTTGTGAATGGAGAAATTGACAACCATCTTTTTAATATTGTACCATATTAAAAAGGAAGTACCTCAATTCAATGATGATTTAACACTCATTTAAGGTGATGTCATTATTTATTTGCATCTTTCTTCCTTTTCTCCCCTTTTCTGTCATTTCCCTTAGGTGGAATTGAGATAAAACCTAGAATAGATCCTCTTAAAGCTCCTTTTTCATGGCATTGAGATTAAGGTAGCATCTATCCTCTTAGGTCCTCCCTCCCCATATTTTAACCACTTGGAATTTTCTCTTCACATCAAAATGATTATATCTCAAATTCTATACCTGATTTCTAGGATTTGAGAGCAATTTTGGTAATATTGAGGCTAATCAGGGTTCCACTGATTAGGCTCTATTTTGGGTCCCCTATTCAGGTCCTGTGTCCAGATACATTCGATGTCTTAGTTCCTAGGTAGGTCAGCTTGCAAGACATAGTCAATTCCAATCTCTATATAAACCCTTTCATTTGCTTCATTTCTCATATCAATCCACAATCATCAAGTGTTCAAGCATTCTATAATCAAGCACTTGCACTAAAGTTCTCAAGATCTCAAGCATTTTCCAACCATTAAAGGCATTTAAGCTATCCTCTCTATTAAAGATTAAGGATTCATGTATTCAAGATATTTAAGAAGTTTATGCTAGATCCTTTATTACAATTTCAACATTCAAGATCTCCATTGATACATACAAGATCCTCTGTTGCATCTTCTACATTCATCTTCTCAATATTTACATTCATCTACATGCATTCATAAGGAAGATTTCAAGCACATTCATTCATGAAAGTTTTGGTTTCACTTTGATTTCCTTTATATGGTTTTTGAAGTTGATTCAAAGCTATTGCATCTACATACTTGATTATATTCTAAATTCAAGACCATACCCATAGATTTACATTGCTTCATGTTAGATATATCACTACTACTTTCTAGCATTCTATTTCTATTTCAATTCAAGGTTAATTCCTAAACTAGGGTTAATTCAAGGTTAATTCAGATTTCGAACTGGCAAATAGGTTACAAATATGGATACCCTTTTTGGCTTTCTACAAAACTAAAAAATTAGAATCAATTCCACACTCATTCTATTAGGGTTAATCGGGCTACCCTTGAATCATCAATAGTGATTGGGTCACCCCCGATCACCCCATTTGGCCTATACATATTGTTGAATGATGTATGGGTTTTGTCTGTCACACAAATTTCAGTCTAGATCTTAGATTACAATAGTTTCTAACATTATTTGACAACCCATTCTTAGGTTTGTATTTCATCTTCCTCTCTTTCATTTCTATATACTTCATTATTTTAGCATATCTTTACATTTCAACATCATATTGTGTATCTTCTTGCTTAAACCCTCTTAAGGTGAAGGTGAGAGGAAAATAAACCTGAGTTATTCATCCTTTTTTATTTAGGTTTTTCATTGATATTTCCTTGTGTCAATCAAAACCTAACCCAAGGGGTGAATCTTGGTCTTCCCCCTTCATAATGTGTTAGGGTGGATTGCTTCCATTTCTTCCCTACACAAATATCTCTGTAGAGAAGATCCTAAATAGATCATGGAAAGATGAGAAAGACAAAAGGGATTTGAAGCAAATAACTAAAGCAATGGCTAAAAATATTGATGCTATATGGGGCCCATACCAACAACCTCTAGCCCAATGACCATGATCCTTCGACACTAATTTTCCTACTAGTTAGAAGGTCCTTGACTAATTGGAGAGAGGGAAAATGAGTGTGAATGTATTTAAGAAGTGGTTACATAATATTGTTCAACATGGAAAGAGTTAATTTGAAAAGTCCTCAAATGTATATGATGAATTGATGGCTTTGATAGGTGAGCTTGATACTCAAACTCTAGTATGGGAAAATGAGGAAATAAATGGACAAACCTAGTTGTACAGATGCAAGAAATTCATAAGTATGGCATAACAAGGTTCTTGACATAAAATCCTTTAAAGAATTTAGATCAGAATGTTCTCGATTCATGCAAAAAAAATGTTGAGTGGGGATACTTGGTTACAAAATAGGAAAATATTAAGTGTGCTAAGCTCGTAAATGAATTGAATCGGTTCACATAACTCCTACTCAAAGAGTTAAGGTGTAATAGGGTATTGTAAGTTTCTAAAAGAAGAGAAGTCAACAAGGATGAAGTATCCATTGTGCATAGTTGAAAGGAAGAGGTAGAAAAGGTTTAAGATGCCAAGTCCATAACTATAGAGGATATTTAAATATTGGTGCATATTGAGGCCCTATTATATGCATGTTATGAATACCTGCCTACTCAAACCACAAAAATTTAAGTAAATCAAGTGCAAGAAAAGCATGTGGAGACAACATATGGTACATATCAACATACCATTTATGTCATCAATCCAAGAATGTGTGGGATTATACAAGAAGTGGAAAGATGTATATACCCCACTAAGCCAACCACCATGGTTTGTAGGAACCAAATATGCAACCCTACCCTAGCCTACAACCAGATAAAATTGAGAATTTTTTTGGTAGTTTTGGGATGTAAGTAGTTAGGAGAAGGGAAAATATATCTTTTGGGGTAGATTTTAGTTATTTTCCTTGACTTTTATCAGGTTGTGATTAATGTTAACCCTTAATATAAATATTTTGGATATGTATTGGCTAGAGACTATTGATTACATAATCAATGAAGGGTTCTAAGATTTTTCATGTTTATCTCTAAAAACATTCTATAGCATAAATTTCATTTTGAAGAAATATACACTATTTAAGGAAATGGATGCCTATGAATATAAGTTTTAATGGAAAATAGATCCATCATTTGAATTTATTGATTTTGGAATTTGTGGAATGGATGTTTATTTAAGTACTTTCTAATTTGATCTTATTGTTATCTTTCAGTGTGTATTTATCTATTTGATTGATATGATCATGGGAATGCCATACGTGTATAGATAGAATATTTTTTATTCAACAACAAGGATATTTGTATCCATTTGGAAGTTATTCAAATTATTTTTCGTGATTTCATTATGTGTTGATGTGATGGATGCATATGCCTTTTGTGGTTTCCTGTAAAAAAGTATAATTGGATGGTAGAGTAGATAAAATTTATTAAAAAAATTCTTGAGGAATTTCTGACTTCATCAAAATTCAAAGGGAATTGATTAAAATATTACCATGTTGTTGTTATAAGTTTTTTCTTGCTAGGCATATAAAGTTATTTGTTTCAATTTAAGGAAGACAACCTATTAACCAATACTATTAACATTAGAATCTTGCCTAATTTTAATGTTGTAAACTTGTCACCATACAAAGGAGATGTTGATGCAAGTACTAAATCAAGTATCCATATGGAGGAGAATGAAGAATTGGACAAAGAATTCTCACTAAAAAATCCATTAAATCTTGAGAAGATACATGATACAAACATTGTGAAGAAACCAAAGAAGAACACCTTAAAATAGTATTTAGTGAAGTGGTGTGAAATCTCAAAAGAAGATGCAATTAGGATGGATGAAGAAGACATCAAGAAGCATGGTAGAAACATATAAGATTTCATATCAAGTGTACTTAAGATTGTGTTACCTGGACAATATGGTATAGGAGCACCTCAAAGAGATCAAGGTGAAGCAATAAGGCTCATGGTATGCCATGAATGAAAAAATGTAAATAGGTGTCTTTAGAAATCATAAGATCTTAAAGACCAAGTAGATTTTGTTTTCAATGTAATAAGACTCACTTTGTAAGGCCAATGCCATATTAGGCATGTATAAGGCCACATTGGCAAATTTGGTCAATGGGTCTATGTAGGTCTAGGAATTGTGTAGATATGTTCTTGGGATGTTTTGAGTCATCCAGGAATAATTTGTCATGATTTGGAATTTATAGGACATAAAAATGCAAAAGTTGTTAACAATGTTGCTTGACAACATTATGACAATGCTAGTAAGGTGTTGGTTAATAGTTTGTCTTCCTTGATATTTTGGTTTATGGCTTGACTCTCAGACTGCCCAATGGCTTGTGGAAAACAAAGAAGTTAGCAACAGAATGAGTTAGTGTAGTAATCTATTAGAGACCTCTGAATTGAAAGGTACAACTCCCTTTTGAATGCAAGATATGCAACGATTTTTTTTATAAGGTTTTGGGGGTATGCTATTAACCAAAGAGCAGAAGAGGCAAAAACCAAGCTACTCAACACTTTAAAAAACTTAGGAAAATAAAAGGGGGAATAAATCACAACATGCAATCTATTATGGCCTACAATGAAATGAATGGAAGCATGCACACCTAGCTACGACAGTAGGAAGAAAGGAAGAGATGGCAAGATAAGTAATTCCCGAATTACACAGTTAGCTAATGTTTTGACAATACCTAGATTGTCTATCCCTCAGCTAATCCACACACGAGTTTCTAGCTTCCTCGTGCAACTAACTATACTAAACACAAAACTATAGCATACAACAGAGAGAACAAAAGACATGTTTATGTTGAGGCAAGTAAGACATACAACCTATTGAATGAAGGAAACAAAACCAAAATTTTGTTCATGTTCATTTAATTCTCAAAATTAGCACATACATTCCATACACTATACTAAAAATAAATGAACATCAAAACTTAAAATGACCTTAGAGTCACACACAGTAGTCCCAACTACAGGGGTTTTCCCAAAGTAAATTTTGTTTATCTTATTAACATCATAAAAGGTTACATTTATAGGTTTTCTCAAAATGGTCAGTTACATGGATGATTGCTTCGTAGAGCATCTCTAAACAAAATGACTGAAAATAGGACAAGCTTGAATCATTGTCTATTATAGAGACTAACAAAATGCCAAGAATAGCTAAAATTAAGAAAGAGAAGGAGTATGGAAGATGTCTAGAAAAGCATCAGAATCATCATGCCTTTTTAGAAGTAATTGATTTGGCTATGTAAGTTTTCATGGCTTTAGTTGGTTTTTCTAGCTCTTTGACATCTGGAATGATTATATTATCAGCTTGGACCATCTAGTAGTAATGCATCTTTGTTAGTTCATCTATTCTGGCCACTCTTGACTAGAATTTCTTTGTTTCTCTCCTTATGATTACATCTACTATTGAGAGTTCCTGGATCTTGGACACTTGTTGAGTGGGTCAACAACTTCATCGAAAAATGCCAAGAACTTTGATTTCATTATCTCAATGTCCACGAGCCTACTATTAGTGGACATAGAGGACTCTGTGTGCAAGGTCTTCAAATATTGAAACGACTTTTCAATGACCTTTTGCACCAAGTCGTGCACATCCTTGGGCTTATTTGTAGATCTCATGAAGCTTTCTCTAACAAACTCCAAGGATTGTTTCTAGTGAAATGACTCATTGGTAGTCTTCAAAGTCCTATGAGTAATGGCCACACTTTTCTTTATGCCAATTACTTCTTGTAGAAGGGACAATTACTTTATCAGCTTGTCTATTGTCTTCTATATGGTTTGTTGGTGATTTGAAGTTACTTCCCTAAGCTTGTGAGCATCCAATACTAGGCTTCCCAAATTTTTAACTAGTGGGGGACCTTGAGCCTTCATCTAATCTACCCATGCTCGGCCTATGTGCCTAAATGGCCTTTCTTGTTGTAGCTTTAGGAGTAAATTCTTATTCTCCTCTAAATTCGAGTCAAATTGACTTGAAGAAGTACTTCCAAGTGTAGACCTTATGTATTCCACTAATTCTTTGTTCGAGGCTTTCAATATTTCCTTCTCTGCTCTAAGCTCTTCCAGCTTATTCTCAATTTTCTCATTCATAGATTTCCACATGTTCACCATGCAGTCATGAACTTGCCAATATCCATTTCCTTGATCTAGAAATTATCCTTTGAAAGCTCATGAAATCTACCTTCTTTCTATGGCTTAGTAATCTCAACTAGCATATGGCTAGTTGTTGAATCCATAGCCAGTGCAACAATTATTTTTTGCTTATTCACCTTCTTGGATGGATGAGAGGAAGTGACTTGTGTGATCAAGTCCTTTGATGGGGTTGCATCTTCATATCTCCTCTTCTTCCTATCAATGGTCTCCTTGAGCCATGACTCTATAGAGAGCACATTGATAGTAGATTACTATGCAGTGGGGTCAAACAACTTCCTCGAGATTGATGGAGTTGGCTTGCTCTAAGAAGCAACAAGGAAGCCAATGACCTTAGTTACCGAAAGGGCTAAGGTATCCCCTTATTAAGATGCATCTTGGTTTTGGCCATCCATGGGGTTAGTGTTGCCATCCAAATTAATAACTTGGATAGGGGAAGATAGCTTGGCCATTGATTTTTCTTGTTCTTTCCCTTTATCTTTGTCGTCCTCCTTCTCCCCAACTTTCCCATTGTTTGGAAGAGAGGTAGCTCCACATGTAGGAGTGAGTGGCACATTATTTTTTGGAGTCTAATCTCCACCCTAGCCAATGGACCATGATGGCCCTACAGATGTTGATGTAGTAGTTATGGTGGTTATTGTTGTGGTTGACTCGACAGGTCCAACTGATACTCCACCCGTAGAATCAATGCTTCTAGTCCTTTTCTTCCTCCCTCAGGTCCACTCCACCCATTTGTCTATTCTCTTGATTATCCCCTGCATAATAACCTCCATAGTGTCAATGATTGGATTTTCAGGTGGGGTAAACAGAATTGGGGTGCCTTTGATCGTCTCATAAGATGTGGGGTGCATGTAGGCTCCATCATCTGCAAGGTCAAAAACATCAACATAATCATTATATAATTTTATCTCATCAATGGTTAGCCATGACCAAAATCTCTCTCGAGTTTGGTACTCATTGAGACATTTGGAATAGAAGTCTTCAATATTTGGGACATGCCTATAGGCATATCCCAACTTCAAATGATCCCTTACAAAGTTAACTGGATCGTATTGAAGCCTAAGCACCTCATAGTCCAAAAACTTAATTTTTCTCTCAAAGCTCTTTACCAAATTCTGAGCATTTGATCTAGAGGTAAATGAATATGGGCCAACCACTATAGGGAAAGGAATCCCAACTATTTTCTTCACATTAGAACACAGGGTGTTCACTTCAAGGATCACTCGACACAATCTGACTAGAACCACCATATCTTCTAGATATCTAGGTAACCTCTTAGGAAACCCATCATAAGCTCCTATTCATAAATAAGAGAAACTTAGAAACTAGATGAATGAGCATCTGAATTAGCTTATGGCTGAAATTACCTCTGGTGAAAATCTCATCTGAAGCCATCCTTGCAATTCTCAATACAACCTCATCATGAAGGCATCATTAACAACTACGTACACCTCATAGATTCTTTGTAGCTGTAGATGTGCATGAAATTCATAAGCTTTGGTGCACTCATCACAATTTGGGATGCTAGGGAGGCCGAGCCACAAGTGGTGAGTTGCCAAAGCATAGATTAGATATGAGGACATGTAGAATTGCTTGGATCCCCTAGCCAAATTCAACCACGAGGTGAGCTCATCACAGATGATCTATGCCTAATCAATCTACATATACTTAGCACATATAACTTGTACTAGGAAGAAATGGTGCTCGATGAACTCCAAAATCTCCTCTTTTCCTTTCAATCTGAGGAGGAGCACAAGGATTTCCACAATGTCTCTTTTCATATTCATGCCGAACAGAGTCTTTGATATTTTTCTCTTCTATGAGCGGTCAGTCTAGAACCAAGTCCTTTGCATGTCTTCCCATCTGAGGGTCTTCTTCTCATTGAACATGGATGTAGAAGATTTGAAATCAACATCATAATACTGCTCCTTCACGAGAATGCCAAATGTGGACTACATCAATACCTTGTTGATTGATATGAGAATAGATTGGTGAGGAAACCAAATCTACTTTATTTTTAGGTTGTATCTTTTGATGCACTCCCTTACGAGCTCAGGTGCATGCACTACCATAGGAAAAATAACAGCTTCTACTAGTCTGCTCTCTTTAAGTTTATGAGTAATTGGGTGAATAGGTTGAGAATTAAGTCTTCTAGGAAGATCACCCAAATCATAGAATTTGAAGGATCTGTTTGTAAACTATTTTAACTTACTCTCCAGGCCAATTAACTTATCATAACTAGCAGCTTTAATTTTTGCTATGATTGCACAAGATGCAGTTCTCAATAAATAGTCATTTAAATATACTTGAAGAAACCAATTGCATGCAATTCTGATGAAATAGATTTAGGAATTAGAACGTTGGAGCCACATAAACAAAATTAAGTTTGGCCAATGATTAAAATTATAGGATTTGCATTTAATTCCATAAGTAATGACTATTTAAACTTTTTGTTCATTTGAATGAAAAATACTAAATTCCCAAAAGCTCGCTTACTTTACTTAAAGTAAAGTGATATGACTAAGAATCACTTAACACACAAATGCTTTAGCTTTTTGGGAAGTGCCTTACTTTGCTTCAAAATCTGGAATACAGATATATTTGATAAAGTTAACATAAGTGAGAGAGAGAGAGAGATAGAGAAACATAGCTTTTCCGCAAACTCATTTTCTTTCTATTTAGAATTGAAGCACGGGGAGTGATCCTTTTGATAACTTGCAACACTTTATTCTTTCACTTTCCATCTAAAGCTTTTAACACTTCATCTCCTTTATGATGGCTTCACATTTTCATCACTAACTTCTCTGGAAGTATCTTTTGAGTATCTCTTAAGGATATTCGTATTTGAGAGTAACTTAACAATCTATTTTCAAAGCCTCCAGAGAAGTGGCCTTTTTCATTGCCTTGGGACAAAAAACCCCTTTCTTTGCAACATTTCCCAGATTGTAACATAGCATATAACACTTGTATTCTTTCATTTCAAATTTGAATGAGATTCATTTTGGCTTCGATCCAAAGCTTTAACCTGGTGAGGATGCGATCATGAGTATTGTGCTACTTTGCCACTTTAACCACAAGTTAGCCTTAAATCCTTGTGATGGTGTGACAAATTTTTTCTTTACCTTTGTCACCCCTTCACAACTGAAAAACTCAAGGCTTGCTCTAACAATGCAATTTTGTGGTCACTGTTTTGATTAACTACCACTTTACTTTGCAACTTTGCAACCAAAAACCTTAACTACAAATAAAACTTTTCGATGTTGCACTGAACTTTTAACTCAACTATTCTAAATACATCTCATATGCTCACAACTTGAATTCTTAACTCATTTCTTAACCCTACGAAGCCGAAATCAAAGCATTTTGTTGCTTCACCACTATAACTTTGGGTTACCTTTAACCACTTCTGAAGATGCAAAAACCACTTAACTGAACTGTTGCTATCTTTTGCACCTTCACAACTTGGACTTTAGAGCTTATTTGAATGCTTGCAATGTTGCAATTGTTCAAACTTTGACTATCATTTCATGCTCTTTCACATCATTGCAACTTAAAATTCTTCAAGCCAAAAACAAGCCACGATCAAGTGATTTTAGTAAATCACTCCCTCTAAACTCTAACTTGACAGTTAGCATTAACATCTATGAGAGTGCGATGACCATTTTGAAGACTGCTTCATTGCTTCATAGCCTCTCAAACAACATAACATAATCATCTTCTCAACCTATTAATTCCTGTCACGGCTTAATCCTTCTAATACATACTTGATAGAGTTTGCTCAAGGGGAAAAACAACTCGAAAGCTCAAAATCTATGGGATATGGAATGTTAGGGAAAGATAGTAGAGAATGAGGTGCAAAAAACTTACTTCTCATTTGGAGGATGCTAGAGCACAACCCAACCATGCCTAGATCACCTAGACCCTGCGCGCACCAAAAAAATAAGAAACTTGCATAGATGGTGGGTAAAGGTAATGCAAAGGGGGAAAACTAGTCAAACAAACAAAGTAGAGTACTTCAAGAAAGATGAGAAGTAAGTGACTTATGGACACTTAGACATCACACTCACTTTCATACCAAAAGACTTCAAGCTTTAAAGGGTGAGACTAAAACTTGGCAACATAAGGTATAATATTATTGTGGTGGGGTGGTTTAATTAATAGTCTATTCAATCGAAACTTTTACCAACTTATTAATGTTAACTTGTGAAACTATAAGTAAGACAACATATAAAAAAATTCACACCAGTGACGCAAAGGTACTAATATTTTTCACATGGAAATTATTGTTTAGAGAAACAATGCATGGTAGGAATTAGGACCCACAAATATTTGCACTCTTAAAGGCTTAGCTCTATTAGGAGTAGATTGTATTAGGATTCACTAGGTTAAGGGTTTTTCCTCTTGCCTTGTTAGGAGCAACCTCATTAGAGGATTTATAACTCAAGATAATGATCCATCTAGTTAAGGGAATTAATTTTTAGAACTATTAGGATCCTGCTCACCCTGTTAAGAGTGACCAAGTTAAGGGATTTAGAGTTGGAGAAACTATTATGATTAAAAAGGAAAGTGATATGGGTATAGAACTTCTTAGTTTCTTATATGTATCTAATTTCTCTCAACGTCTTGCTTCTTATAGTAATTTGATAACTGGCTTGATCATACACACCATTCACAATCTACACACTTGCAACTGTAATAGTTTGTCATGTAAATGCACATTTAAATTTCTAGAGAAGCCACCATCTTAACAAAAATATTATACACTTGACTTTTACCTAATTCTTTCCAAACTATATAGCCAAACCCTATTCCATCAATCTCGATCATCAATTTGAGCTTCACATCGATTCAACAAAGGATATCTGGCATTTTGCACTTTTTCCAAAGAGCATGTAAGACTTCAATAAAGTGGAACACACCAACCAATGTATGACCAATTCATCGTAACCCATTGATTCTATGGAATATCCCAAGTTTATATCATAAAAGATCTACAAAAGTAAGCCCAAACATTATCGATTAAGAATCAAATATAAATTGTTCTAAGTATTATTGCAGTTTCTCCTAAACATACTTCAATAGATCCAAAAGATGTCTTATTGAAAGAAAATCATGTGAAATTGTAACATTGACCACATAATTGAGCATAGATTATAATCCTAAGTTATAACTTTGGAATGTCACTAATTTGATAGGCATATCAAAACATTCACTATTTGTTGCTAATTACTCAACTTGGTTGTTGTGTTACACTTGAATTAATCATAACTTTTTACCAACTTATTTTAAACTTTTGTGATGGTAGACAATGTATAATGAGACATCCCTTAGTCATACATAGCTACCACATACCTTAGTTTCTACTAGACAACTACTTTCAAGCAGATTTTTACTATGCACATACTAGAATAATGCTCTTGAGTAAATAATCAAAAAACAACTGACATGTTGACATCAATGACAACATAGTAATTGATTAGTTAAAGACAAAACATGCACTATAACATATCTTCAACACAATATGCATTGCTTATGCCAACAATCTCCCACTTTTCCATTGGTTGCAACACCAGTTATTCACCAGCTAATGATGACAAGACTAAAGTGTCATACATCATCAAGTTTCTCCCCCTGAGATTATTCATCCTCTTGTCATCCCAAATTATTGTACTTATCCTCTTTTCCTTCTTGAAGTTCTCCCCCTTTAACAATAATTCTATCCTCTTGTCATTCAAATATGAGTCAACTACATGTTAATCTCTGATAACTTTTTTGAAATCTAATTTATTTATTTGCAACCCACACACTCCCCCTACAAAGTAACCCTCTCTACACCAATCCATTGTAAACTAGGAAATAGAACAACTTGATTGATGTAACAATAACATCTTACTTCTACTATGGTAAGGGAATGACCCCTATCATACCTCATAAATACACAAAAGCATCATTAGGTAATAGCTTTGTGAATATATATACCTCATCCTTTGAGGTCACATAATCTATCTTTACCTCATTCTCCCGCACCTTTTCTCTTATAAAGTGACATTTACTAGTAATGTGCTTAGCCTTGGGGTGCCACAATAGATTATTCAAAATGTTAATTATACTTATATTATCACAAAAGGTAGTTAATAGTTTTGTGATCTTCTTATTAATCCCTTACAAGACGTACTTTAGTCATATAGCTTATGATAAATGATTAGAATTTGCTACATATTTTGTCTCTATCATGGATTGTGAAATGCAATCTTGCATCTTAGTGATCCATGTCAACAGTCTCTAACCTAGGAAGAATACACCACCATTTGTTCTCTTTTTATATTCAATGTTACATGCTCAGTCTATTAGGATTAAGTGAATATTTTCAAGTGGTTGGCAGTTGGATTAGATGCTTGTGTTTTGCACTTGTTATAGTTATCATTGATATCAACATATAAGTGTTTAGGTATGTGATAAACATAAATTCTATACAGTGCAATGAAATATTTTATCAACGAGGTTTGGATATGATAAGTTAAGCTATTAAGGCTTAGATTCATATTCATAGATATATTTGGATGCTAAATCTTTGTTCATGTATCTTAATGTGAAGGGTTGAATGAGTTATAATTGATTTAGTGGATACTAGTAGAAGACCAGTTTACAAGAAATAATTTATTTGTATTTCATTTGTATCTAATAGGAAAGATAGGATGAAAATGAGTAAGCTCAAATGATGGGTGAAGACATGTCTATGATGTTGTGTCCATGTTAGAAGATTCTAGAGATTATTATGTGAAGGTCGTTGAAGTATAACATGTGATATGTTCAACGATAGTCAACTCTTGTAATGAGATTTATTTTGGAAGTTGTAAAGTGTATTGTAGCATGTCAAATTTTATTATAATATCTTATTAAGGTCTAATGTAATTATTTTACATTGGAGAAGCTCAAAATGCCAACTTAACTAGTTATTAGGATAAGGTATAAAAAAAGGGTTATTTCCTTGGTTGTAGATATCACATTGTATTGTAATAATGTGGATGTGGTTAGAGGATGAAAATTCGATAAGAGAAAAGTAGAGGAATATGTTGAGATTGACTTCATAACTTCTAAGGAATTGTATTAGCACAGAGGTTATTGTATTGGTCAACTCACTACTTGGATATGTGATCCTAAAGATTTATTTGTAAAATAGTGATTGAGGCAATTTGGATAGTGGTTTAGTTGACTCTTTATTGCCCCTAACATGGTTAGAATACTTTGATAATGTCTCAAAGTCTCCCAACTAGGACTAAATACATACTAATTGTATTATAATTGGCTCCTAACAAGGTCACATCCATTTACAATGAACTTTAATATTAGTACATCATATTGTGGTTTCTATCGCCACCAGGGTTTTCACTCTAATAAGGATTTCCCTAGTTAACAAATCATTGTGTCATTGATGATTCATTGAAGAGAAGGATTACAATAAATGCTATCCCATTAATTGTAATGAAAATAATTCCACGAATTATCATTAGTATTTGGACCAAGTTAGTAGGTTTAACAACCAAGTGTGAATGGGTTCAATGATATAAGAAAATGAATTTTAGATAAAGATTCTATAGAAATTCTACCTTGAAAGGAAAATATAAATGTAGTCCACACAAAGAGAATAACCAGATAATACATTTGAATTAATCTTTCAAAATTTGAGTTGATTCAAAACTATGATTTCAAACACTTGTGTCTAATGGGTTTTTTAGCGATTTAATGATATAAAAGGAAAATTGTAGAGTCCAGTTGATGGGGAGTGGAAGAAATTTATCAAAGTTGACCATGATTAAATTAAAGCTTCCCAAGATCATTGTAAAACATTATTATCATTACATAAGAAATATCCTTGCTCAATATTGATAGTTTGATTTGAAGCATTTTAATAATGTCTTATGTATTGTAATCCAAGGATACTTTTTGTATCATTGAACAAGATGTGAAGGAGCTCACCTATTTTCCTTTTTGTATCATTGAACAAGATGTGAAGAAGATCACCTATTTTTGATCAACTAAAAGTATGGAATTTAAAGAAAGTAGATCATATGTCTTTTTGTCATGAATACATGATGTTGTAGTTATGAATATAAAAGAAACTTGGAATAATAGGAGGTTTAATTTTGTGAAACCCTTTTAGGTATT